>WHSA01000760.1:70789-106036 GCA_012931725.1 Litsea cubeba
TTATATTTTCTCATGGCTTTATATATTCTCAGGGTTTTATTTTTTCTCGGGGCTCTATTTTTTCTTAGGGCTTTATATTTTCTCAGGGCTTTATTTTTTCTCAGGGCTTTCTTTTTTCTCAAGGGCTTTATTTTTTTTCAGGGCTTTATTTTTTCTTTCGTAAGGGCTTTATTTTTTCTCAGGGCTTTCTTTTTTCTCAAGGGCTTTATTTTTTTTTCAGGGCTTTATTTTTTCTTTCGCAAGGGCTTTATTTTTTCTCAGGGCTTTATTTTTTCTCAGGTCTTTATTTTTTTGAGGGCTTTATTTTTTCTCAGGGGCTTTATTTTTTCTCAGGGCTTTATTTTTTCTCAAGGGCTTTATTTTTTCTCATGGCTTTATTTTTTCTTATGGGATTTATTTTTTCTTTCTCAGGGGCTTTATTTTTTCTCAGGGCTTTATTTTTTCTAATGGGCTTTATTTTTTCTTTCTCAAGGGCTTTATTTTTTCTCAGGGCTTTATTTTTTCTCAGGACTTTATATTTCCTCTTGGCTTATTTTTTCTCAGGGCTTTATTTTTCCTCATGGGCTTTATTTTTTCTCAAGGGCTCTATTTTTTCTCAGGGCTTTATTTTTTCTTTCTCAAGGGCTTTATTTTTTCTCAGGGCTTTATATTTTCTCAGGGCTTTATTTTTTCTAATGGGCTTTATTTTTTCTCAGGGCTTTATTTTTCTCAAGGGCTTTATTTTTTCTCAGGGTTTATTTCTCAGGGCTTTATTTTTTCTCAGGAATTTATATTTTCACAGGGCTTTATTTTTTTCTCAGGGCTTTATTTTTTCTCGAGGGCTTTATTTTTTCTTTCTCAAGGGCTTTATTTTTTCTCAAGGCTTTATTTTTTCTCAAGGGCTTTATTTTTTCCCAGGGCTTTATTTTTTCTCAGGGCTTTATCTTTTTACAGGTCTTTATTTTTTCTAAAGGGCTTTATTTTTTCTTAGGGCTTTATTTTTTCTCGAGGGCTTTATTTTTTTCACAGGGCTTTATTTTTTCTCTAGGGCTTACTTTTTCTCTGAGGGCTTTATTTTTTCTCAAGGGCTTTATTTTTTTCTCAGGGCTTTATTTTTTCTCAGGGCTTTATTTCTTCTTAGGGCTTTATTTTTTCTCGAGGGCTTTATTTTTTCCCAAGGCTTTATTTTTTCCCAAATCTTTATTTTTGCTCGAGGGCTTTATTTTTTCTCAAGGCTTTATTTTTTCAAAGGGCTTTATTTTTTCTCGAGGGCTTTTTTTTTCTCAGTGCTTTATTTTTTCTGAGGGCTTTATTTTTTCTTTCTCAAGGGCTTTATTTTTTCTCAGGGCTTTATTTTTTCTCAGGGCTTTATTTCTTCTCAGGGATTTATTTTTTCTCGAGGGCTTTATTTTTTGGCAAAATTAGCAAAAGGTCCATATAAGTCAATGTTTACAGCCCCTAGTCCAAGAAAAAACTTATTAAGGTCTCTAGTCCACTTAGCTAGACTTTTTGCGGTCTTTGGTCCCTCAATCCACATGATCTCATTTTTCAAGACTAAATTGCCCTTTCAACCATTTTAGGCATAAGTTTTTTAAATTCAAATTTCAAATCTCCCCTCCCCCCTCCTTCCTAAATCCTCTTTATACTCGACAGATGGCAAATCTTCCCTCCTCCCTGGTCTCCACCACCGATATCCTTGGTACGCTTGGTTAGGTGGCCATGGACACCTTGAGCAATGTCGGGCTCTGTTGCTCAATGTTGACAAGGACTTTGCAGTTGTCTGCATCAAGGCCAACGTCATCAGAGACATAGCCGATGTTACAGCATGTGTCACGAACAATCTTCTCATAGTCTACATGAGACCATGACCATGTTGGTCTTAGTGCAGACATGTGTCACGAATAATCTTCTCATAGTCTACATTAGCCTTGGTTGTGATCTCACCAAAGATCATGACCATGTTGGTGTTAGTGCAGACACGCAAACTTTCTGTCGGTGTCCTGGGTAAGGCAGGCATCAAGCACGGCATCAGAAATCTAGTCGCAAAGCTTATCGGGATGGCCTTCATTCACGGACTTAAAGGTAAATAGGAAGGTCTTCTCGTCTTCAAGAGCTGGAAGAGTAATTACCAAAGAGAAGGAGAAGAAATAACAAGGAAGGGAACCAGATCTGCAGAAGGTTATGATCGTGTTGCAGCACCTGTCGCCATTACCATTCGTTGCGTGTCGCTAGAGGCTTTCGCCGCCGTCCCACTACAGTTGCGCCTCCACCTAACTTGAGGAAGAAGGCAGCAGTGGTTTTGGATCCATTCTGGTTACAGAAACCAGAACCAGAATGAAGAGGAAGAAGAGATCTGGGCCAGGTTCTGCCCAGGTCCAAGTTGGGTTCCGGGTCGAGTTGACTTGACCTATTGCATTCCATGGAGGACTGACGTCTCCCCGGTGATTGCTCTTTGGTTTAGTTTATCTTTTTGTCAAATTTATCTGAATTTTTGTCAAATTTATCTGTGTTGTTATCAAATTTATCTGAGTTTTGTTCAAATTTATCTGTGTTTTTGTCAAATTTATCTAAGTGTTGTTCAAATTTATCTATCTTCTGTCACATTTCTTTGTGTTTTTGGTAAATTTATCTGACTTTTTTTTCAAAATTTATCTGAGTTTTTTAGCAAATTTATTTACGATTTTTTAAAATTTATATGCATTTTTTAAATTTATTTGTATCTTTTCAAATTTATTGAGTTTTTTTAAATTATTATATTTTTTAAAATTTATTTTCGTTATTTTAAATTTATTTGCATTTTTTAAATTTTCTTTGGACTTTTGAGATTTATTTGATTGTTTTGAAATTTATTTGTATTTTCTAAAATTTATTTGGATATTTTGAAACTTGTTTCCATCTTTTTAAATTTATCTGCGTTATTTGATTATATATTGCTTTCTTTAAATTTATTGTATTTTTTGAAATTATTGCATTTTTTTAAATTTTATTTTCGTTATTTTAAAATTTATTTATGTGTTTTTAGAATTTATTTGAAAATATGGGGATTCCATTAATCGTTGGCAATTAAATGTTAGTTGACCATTATTAATGGGATATCCCACCAATCATGGGTTATGATTTAAAGAAAGGGTAAACTAGACATTTTAGGTATGAGATAGTGTGGGAGGGACCTTTGACTCTATGACTTTTTTTTGTGGATCTAAGGCTCTAAAGTGAAATGTTCAGGGACTTGTCGCCGAATGCCCCTTATTTTTTCCCAGGGCTTTATTTTTTCTCAGGGCTTTATTTTTTTACAGGGCTTTATTTTTTCTCAGGCTTTATTTTTTCTCAAGGGCTTTATTTTTTTCTTAGGGCTTTATTTTTTCTCGAGGGCTTTATTTTTTCTCAGGGCTTTATTTTTTCTCTAGGTCTTATTTTTTCTCTAAGGGCTTTATTTTTTCGCTAGGGCTTTATTTTTTCTCAGGGCTTTATTTTTGCTCGAGGGCTTCATTTTTCTTTGGGCTTTATTTTTTCTAAGGGCTTTATTTTTTCTCGGGGCTTTATTTTTTCTCGAGGGCTTTATTTTTTTATAGGGCTTTATTTTTTCTCAGGGCTTTATTTTTTCTCAGAGCTTTATATTTTCTTGTTGGGATTGGTGTATGCCCTAAAGCCCACTAGCTGCACTCTCATCTCTTATTATTAGATATTTATTGGTTATTTAATGGAATGACTATTTTCTCTTTAAACATGTATATATGTATGGTTGTGTAAGGCCCATTGTTTCTAGTAAATGAATTAGGTGTGTAGTGTCTACGCACAGATAGGTTTAATTCATGGATACTGGAAACAACGTATTTGTTCATAACTGAGAGATGGAGCTGGGCACTTCAACTTGGTATAAGTTATAGTGAGAGACTCTCCTGCATTCAGGGTGACTTACCTAAGTCATGGGAGGACTTTCGCAGATTTATCTCATTAGTGCATATGCAATGCATTGAACAGGACCATGGTAGGTGTGATATCTAAAATAGTACTATCACTGAGAGAGATCAAATCACCTCATGCTACTGAGTGACCAGTGCTCTTAATCTTGAGCATTTGTGGATGAATTGATGAAGTCAAGTTCTTGTGCTTTAATTCACTATGGGTGAGATTCTTTTCATGGGTCAACAGCTCTGTGTTTTGGGTACTCGGACTTGATCAGTTGGGACGTGCAGATGCAATAAAGAATCTATGCCATCTAATGATGGAATGATCGTCCCCTTTTAATTATCCGATTAATCATCAAAATCTAAGATCTTAGTATATGGATGTTCCATATGGATATTGAACTTGTGGGTCGCTCCCTGGAACAAGAGAATGATATCCGGATGATGATTAAGTTAAGGATATGAAGTTCTAAGGTTTAGATGTAATCGAGACGGTTGATAGTACATGTGATAACCTGACTCGATTATGGATGTTACATAGAGGGGCATTCAGGTCATTACACTTAGTAGGTTGAAGACAACTGTCATTTAATGACGAGCTTATCATATTATATATTTGTCCTGGAGTTCAACCATAACTCTTTAGTGGAATGAGTTAAGGTTAAAATGGTCTTTATGTTGCTATGGGTTTAGCATGGACATTTTGGTCATTTTGGGAGCCAATGGCAAATATGTCTTTTGGTCCCTTCCCTAGTCACTTTCCAAGATTGGCATGGCTTCCTAAAATGTTTAGATGACATATGGATGAATTATTTTAGTGGAAAAATAATTTTGAGTTTAAATTCAAATAGGCCTTTGATGGCATACATGAATTTAATTCTAGATAAATTATTTGTGGGCCATGGTGTGCATTAGTATGTGGGACGTCCATAATGGGATTTCCATGGGTAAGGTTTCCAATTTTGAGTAGGTCTCTCTACTTGGAAGGTTGGACTCCTATTTGGATTAGTATTCCTATTAGAAAGTTTCCTTTTTGAATTAGAAACTTAAATTAGTAAGTGTTGTGCAACTAGGATTACTAATTGCCAAAGTTTGTGGGATGTTCCTCAGTCTCCTTTTCTAATTGGAGTGTTTCTAAAAGGAAATAAATCTTTAGATTATTCTTTCCTTTTAGGACATCTATGAGAATTAGAAGAGATAGTTTTTAAGGAAAGCTATTCCAAGTTTCTATAAAAGGATGCAGGCTTCCCCTTGGACGTCCACAATAAGATGAGCCAAGAAAAAGTCCCACACGTCCAGCCCTTGGGTTATTTCTTCTTCATTGAAGAAAGTTTGAGGTCTGAGATTTTTCCTTAGAAAATAGTTCTCAAATACCTAGATTAAGATCCCACCATCTTAGCCAATCAGATTTGGAAGTGAGATAGAGAAGAAGATCAAAAGCAATACTACTGCAGAAAATTCCAGCAATTTATTTGCTAATTGCAAGTCTGAGTTCAACCTTTTGGATCTATTATTTTAGAGATTTGAAGTCTACAAATCTTCAAGGTAATAGTCTTCTTGATTCTCCTTTAATTATACACTTGTTGGTCATGAATTTATGGAGTTCTTTTGCGATCACTACGGCTGATTTATGCTGCCCAAATCAGATTTTTAAAAATCTGTCATGTTACAAATTAGCCATGAACGTCTTCCGCCAGTGATGTTCAGATCTAAATCGCAGTTTCTTTCAGTGGTATCAGAGCCACTCCATGTGAAATCATGATCCCATGTTGTGTATAATTAATCCTAGATTGATTATGGGCATGGTGGCACCCTACTAAAGTTATGTTGTGATGCATGTTGTGTGCAAGTTTCATTAACATTGCTGGAATTTATTTTCCAGATTTGTTTAATGATGTACATAGTGTGTTTGCATGCACTAACCTCTTTGTTTGTAGCCATAAATTGCATCCTTGATGGTTCGCATGATTGTTATGTGGATTTGGATGTTTTTTCATTAGTTGGAATGTGTACGATTGCGCATTTAGCAATCATAGGAAGTTGTAATTCTTTCTTTACTTTTATTCCAACTAGTCTTGATGTAAGCTTTCTTAAAAAGCATAGGTATCTCCAATGTAATTTGGGGTTTTGTTTTTTATGGGTTTGCTTGTATAAATTTAATTTATTGGAACAAGCAAGAAGAAGAAAGTTTCAAGCAAGAAAGGTTGCATATAACCGGATTCCTTAGTGGTGGAGGAGACAAGACTTCTTAGTGCAAGATGAGATCTATTTTTGATGTCCTAGTTCGATAAGGACTACAAGTCCGAAGAGCAGGGAGCCATCAAGGATTGTATACTTTTATTTGCTCTTATATATGGAATGCATGGATGAATGCTTTATATAATTGCTATAATTGTCACCTAGAAACATGGCCACCATTAGGTTCTAAAATCGGCATCTTTTTTATATTAGATTGTTTTTAGTTTGGCAAATTGTTTTAAATAGAACTTAGACCAGCACCTTCTATTTTGTCTAAGGTTTAAAATTGGATAGGGTTTAGTTTATCTTGGTACCATTGGTTTCCAAAAGAGGCTAAACTAAAATCTAATTAGATGCTACCTATGGGTTTCCATAACCCAAGTTAGGTATTTGACTCTTTAAAGGGATTTGCTCAAATGTATTAAAGCAAAGGTTATTTATTTTTAAGATGACTCAAGTCATTGAGTCATAAATTCAATTAACCAAGTTTGCTAGATTTAAAAGAGCTTTTGAGTTAAACAATGTAAAGGTCAAAAAGTATAAACCCTAGTGATAAATAATCAAGTGGGAGAGGGGATTTAGGAAAGACCCCATGGCCTTCCACTTTCGGTTCATGTTATCTCATTAAGGTGTTAGTAGGAGCGGCCATCCCTTCGGTGGAGTTCTTTACTAAAGACCGTTTTGATGAGTAAATGGGTGAACTAATGTGAATATTTGTAATGAGGTGTTAGTAGGAGCGGCCATCCCTTTGGTGGAGTTCTTTACTAAAGATCACTTCTATAGAATGTCAATGAAGTGTTGGTGGGAGCGGCCATCCCTTCGGTGGAGCTCTTTACTAAAGTTCACTTCTAGAATGAATAAAAGTCACTTCCCTTCGGAGGACTTAAGTCATAGACATTCTGGGAAATTTCATAAAAGATGGTAAAACACTTGACATAAGACGGTAATGACCTCTCCCTAGGAGTTAAGAGTTATTTGTCATATGAGGCCAAACCAATCAGTGATTGGACTACCACTGGATATGTGTATCCAGAAAGTGATAATCCAAATAAGCGTACCTTAATTCAACGTGACTGTAGGCTCGGCCATCCCTTCGATGGAGGGTCTATGAGGAGGTTGAAACACTGATACATTATGATTGGGGTTAAATAATGTAAAAAGTTTTGTGCTTTGTTTTTCCATTTATAACAAGCACCATATGCATGTTACATATATACTGCCTGTCTAATTATAAACCGTTTCATATCCAGAGAGAGATGGGTAAAGATTCTTTTAGTCCGTTGATGTGCATTCTTCGTGAGAACAAACTGACTGGCCCTAACTACGTAGATTGGAAAAGAAATCATGACATAGTACTCACTGCTGAGGAGTATAAGTATGTCTTGTTGGAAACCTGTCTTGATATTGATGCTAATTCTACTGATGACCAGTTAGAGGCTGAGAGGAAATGGAAGAAAGCGAATAGCATGGCTAAATGCTATATGCTTGCTTCCATGTCCAACGTATTGCAAACACATCACGAGCATATGGACACAGCCTATGAAATCATGATTTCCTTGTCTCAGATGTTCGCAGACAAGAGCAGGCCAGCTAGGCAAGTTGCTATGAGGACTATCATGAATACTAGGATGGCTGAGGGAACACCTGTCAGAGAGCATATGCTCAAGCTGATGGATTGTTTCAATGTAGCTGAGATTCTAGGGGCTGGGATTGATGCAGGGAGTCAAACTGATATGATTCTTGAAACTCTGCCGGACTCTTTCAATCAGTTCAAGCTCAATTTCAATATGAGCAAGATGAACATGACTCTACCTGAGTTAATGAAAGAACACCAGGCAACGGAGGCCATCATGAAGCCCAAAGCCCAAGCTCACTTTTTTCAGTCTTCCTCTAAACTAAACCCGAAAGGGAAGAAGTTCAAGAAGAAGCAGAATAAGGGAAAAGGGCAGAAAAAGGACAATACTGGCAATAAGAAGGACAAGGGTACAGATGGAAAGACCAAAGGGAAATGCTTCAAGTGTGGCCTCAAAGGTCATTGGAAGAAAGATTGCCCCAAGTTCCTGGCCTTAGTTAAGAAAGGTACATCTTTTTCATGCTACATTGAAACTTGTCTAGTGGTTGATTATACTGACTCATGGATAGTAGACTCAGGAGCCACTAATCATATATGCAATTCATTGCAGGGGTTTCAGATAATGCAGAGAATTGAGAAATGAGAGTTGGAACTAGAGCTAAAGTTTGGGCAGTTGCAGTAGGAGTTGTTACCTTACATTTTCCATGTGATAGGATATTAGTTTTAAATAATGTTTTCTATGTTCCGGACATGAGGAAGAATTTAATTTCAGTTTCCAGATTAATTGAATTTAATTATTCAGTTTCTTTTCATTCTGGTGTTGATATCAGTAGAGATGGAAATATTATATGTTCCGGTAGAATACATGACAACTTATTTTATATATATCCTATTGCTCCCACACTACATAATGTACAACAAGAAAACTCCACTTCCCTTAAGAGGAAGGTTTCTTCAATCAATGACACATATCTTTGGCACTTACGTTTGGGTCACATTAACCTAAACTGATTCAGAGGTTGGTAGAAGATGGGCCTTTGAGCTCATTAAACTTCGAACCTTTTCCTCAGTGCGAATCTTGTCTCAAGGGAAAGATGACCAAAAGGTCATTCTCTGAAAGGGACTAAGGTCAAAGGAGTTGTTAGAATTGATTCACACTGACGTGTGTGGTCCTATGAACAAACCGGCTCGAGGAGGGTATGAGTATTACATCACCTTCACCGATGATTACTCTAGGTATGGATATGTATACTTAATGCGACGCAAGTCTGAGGCGTTTGATAAGTTCAAACAATTCAAGACTGAGGCGGAGCTACAACTAGGGAAACATATCAAAGCCCTTCGATCTGATCGACGTGGCGAATACCTCCTGGGTGAGTTCAAGGAGTACCTCACACAACATGGGATTGTGTCTCTGTTGTCTGCACTGGGTACACCCCAGCAAAATGGTGTAGCGGAGAGAAAGAAACCGTACCCTTCTTGATATGGTGAGGTCCATGATGAGTCATGCAACCCTACCTATATCTTTTTGGGGATATGCCCTAGAAGCAGCAGCATACATTTTAAATCTGGTGCCTTCTAAATCAGTACCTAGGACACCGCAAGAAATGTGGACAGGCCGAAAACCTAGTTTAAGACATATCCACATTTGGGGTTGTCCGGCCTATGTACTGAATGATAAAGCTACCAAGCTGGAACCCAGATCGGAAATGTGCTACTTCATTGGGTATCCTAAGGGAACGAGGGGTGGCATCTTTTATCATCCAAAGGAGCAAAAAGTGCTTATCAGAACTCATGCTAGGTACTTGGAGGATGATTGTATGATGCACCAAGAGCTTAGTTGTAAAGAAACCTTTGAGGAGATTCTTCCGGGATCTCCTATAACATCTATACCAGATCCTGAGATAGTAGATGAACAAGATATTCCTTTTAACACTCCGGAGCCTCGTCGTAGTGGGAGTATTTCTAGACAGCGAGAAAGATATCTAGGAGTGTCTTTTAAGACAGACTCTGAAGATCTTGTTAAGGATCCTACTAGTTATGATGAAGCAGTAACGGATATAGTGTTAGGATTGTTGTGTGCCCTAAAGCTCACTAGCTGCACTCTCATCTTTTGTTACTGGATATTTACTGGTAGAGATGTCAAGTGGGCCATGCCGGCCCGGCCCGGCACGGCCCGGCCCGCTAGTCAAAGGGCCGTGGCACGGCACGGCCCGGTCAACGGCACGGCCCACTGGGCACGGCACATGACGCGGGCCGTGCTGGGCCGAGCTGCGCAGGCCCGCTGGCCCGTTAGGGCACGGCCCGCCAGGCCCGCCAGCCTAGTGGGCCAGCCCCTGTGGCCCGCC
Source organism: Litsea cubeba (assembly GCA_012931725.1). Taxonomy (NCBI): domain Eukaryota; kingdom Viridiplantae; phylum Streptophyta; class Magnoliopsida; order Laurales; family Lauraceae; genus Litsea; species Litsea cubeba. The sequence continues at coordinate 80,836 of WHSA01000760.1, forward strand.
AGGCCCGCCTGGCACGGCCCGCTAGGCACGGCCCGCCTGGCCCGCCAAAAAAATTATTTTTTTATATTTTTTTTAATTTATAAAAATCTAATTCCCAGCCAACTAACAACCCTAGGCATTTTCTAATAAAAAAAACACTTACATAACTTGGTAAGGTAGGACTTTAGTGTAAATTAGTCACACTAATAATGAGGGGCAATGTGTTTTGGGGAGAAGTAATAAGGGGAATGTTTTGGTGTGACACACTTACCTTCACTAAATTTGCCCCCTTGGCTTCAATAATTTAATTATAATTATTAAGCACTAACAAGCCAAAGCCAATGTCTTCATTGCCTCATCGCATTTGAGAATAAAGAGTTATCCAGTTGGGTTAGGTATTTTTCATTTCTCATCTAATTGTTCAGGATTGGATGCTATATTTCTCCTATAGAATTATGTTTCTTTTACCCATATGACTTGAGGTCTCTCAAGGGTCTAAATACTCATTGGCTGGTTACAACATGACATGACTGAATATTTGAAGTTATCTAATATACGACCAAAAATCTTTTTAGTTATAATTGAGTTATTAGACTATTAAGTTTTGAGACTTTTCATAAAGCCCATTTTCAGCTGCATGCATGACATTAGGCAGTGGACTATGCAAGATTCTTACTTCTTTCCATCCTCTAAATAGTTAATGTAAGTAGAACGCAATCAACCACAATAGCGAGACAAACGATTTTTTATGTAAAAATTGTATTGGAAAAAATCACGGGTCTTTTTGTCTAAACCGCGGACAACCAAGCACTATATAAAATAAATGTTATAAGGACTCACAGAACGTTTTAAAATAAAGGTTATAAGGACTCACATCCTCATCTAACTAGTTTTAATATTGTTTGAATAAATATTAGCATATAAAAGTAAGGTAGCCTAGTGGTTGTGTTTATCTTTCACAACCATTAGGTTGTGAGATCGAGTTCACCCAAACACATTTATTTTTAAAAAACTATACAAATTACGCAGGTCGGGCCAACCCAACCCGCCTATAACTCTATTAGAAAAAAAAAAAAAGGCACGCCTGGCCCGCGGGCCGGCCTGGCACGGCCCGCTCCAGCCCGCCCCACTGTGGGCCGTGCCAGTGGGCCGTGCCGTGCCAGGGGTTTTCCCCTGGCGGGCCGTGCCGTGCCGGCCCGTTAGCTGGGGCGGGCCGTGCCGGCCCGGCCCACGGCACGGGCGGGCCAAGATTTTAGCGGGCCGTGCTGGCACGGCACGGCCCGTTTGACATGCCTATTTACTGGTTATTTAATGGAATGACTCTTTTCTGCTTAAAAATGTATATATGTATGGTTGTGTAAGGCCCATTGTTTCTAGTAAATGAATTAGGTGTGTAGTGTCTACACACAGATAGGTCTAATTCATCGACACTGGAAACAACATATTTGTTCATAACTGAGAGATGGAGCTGGGCACTTCATCTTGGTATAAGTTATAGTGAGAGACTCTCCTGTATTCAGGGTGACTTACCTAAGTCATGGGAGGACTTTCTCGGATTTATCTCATTAGTGCATATGCAATGCATTGAACAGGACCATGGTAAGTGTGATATCTAAAATAGTACTATCACTGAGAGAGATCAAATCACCTCATGCTACTGAGTGACCAGTGCTCTTAATCTTAAGCATTTGTGGATGAACTGACGAAGTCAAGTTCTTGTGCTTTAATTCACTATTAGTGAGATTCTTTTCATGGGTCAACAACTCAGTGTTTTGGGTACTCGGACTTGATCAGTTGGGACGTGCAGATGCAATAAAGAATCTATGCCATCTAATGATGGAATGATCATCCCCTTAGAATTATCTGATTAATCATCAAAATCTAAGATCTTAGTATATGGATGTTCCATATGGATATTGAACTTGTGGGTCGCTCCCTGGACCAAGAGAATGATATCCGGATGATGATTATGTTAAGGATATGAAGTTCTAAGGTTTAGATGTAATCGAGAAGGTTGATAGCATTGGGATTGGTGTATGCCCTAAACCCCACTAGCTGCACTCTCATTCTTTGTTACTGGATATTTACTAGTTATTTAATGGAATGACTCTTTTATGCTTAAACATGTATATATGTATGGTTGTGTAAGGCCCATTGTTTCTAGTAAATGAATTAGGTGTGTAGTGTCTACGCACAGATAGGTCTAATTCATGGACAACTGGAAACATCATATTTGTTCATAACTGAGAGATGGAGCTGGGCACTTCATCTTGGTATAAGTTATAATGAGAGACTCTCCTATATTCAGGGTGACTTACCTAAGTCATGGGAGGGCTTTCCCGGATTTATCTCATTAGTGCATATGCAATGCATTGAACATGACCATGGTAGGTGTGATCTCTAAAATAGTACTATCACTGAGAGAGATCAAGTCACCTCATGCTACTGAGTGACCGGTGCTCTTAATCTTGAGCATTTGTGGATGAACTGACGAAGTCAAGTTCTTGTGCTTTAATTCACTATGGGTGAGATTCTTTTCATGGGTCAACAGCTCTGTGTTTTGGGTACTCGGACTTGATCAGTTGGGACGTTGCAGATGCAATATAGAATCTATGCCATCTGATGATGGAATGATCGTCCCCTTAGAATTATCCGATTAATCATCAAAATCTAAGATCTTAGTATATGGATGTTCCATATGGATATTGAACTTCTGGGTCGCTCCCTGGATCAAGAGAATGATATTCGGATGATGATTATGTTAAGGATATGAAGTTCTAAGGTTTAGATGTAATCGGGAAGGTTGATAGTACATGTGATAACCTGACTCGATTATGGATGTTACATAGAGGGGCATTCAGGTCATTACACTTAGTAGATCGAAGACAACCGTCATTTTATGACGAGCTTATTATATTATATATTTGTCCTTGGAGTTCAACCATAACTCTTTAGTGGAATGAGTTAAGGTTAAAATGGTCTTTATGTTGCTATGGGTTTAGCATGGACATTTTGGTCATTTTGGGAGCCAATGGCAAATATGTCTTTTGGTCCCTTCTCTAGTCACTTTCCAAGATTGGCATGGTTTCCTAAAATGTTTAGATAACATTAGGATGAATTATTTTAGTGGAAAAATAATTTTGAGTTTAAATTCAAATAGGCCTTTGATGGCATACATGAATTTAATTCTAGATAAATTATTTGTGGGCCATGGTGTGCATTAGTATGTGGGACGTCCATAATGGGATTTCCATGGGTAAGGTTTCCAACTTTGAGTAGGACTCTCTACTTGGAAGGTTGGACTCCTCTTTTGATTAGTATTCCTATGAGAAAGTTTCCTTTTTGGATTAGAAGCTTAAATTAGTAAGTGTTGTGCAACTAGGATTACTAATTGCATGGGAAGTTCCTTTAGTTTCCTTTTCTTATTAAAATGTTTCTAAAAGGAAATAAATCTTTAGATTATAGTTTTCTTTTAGGACATCTTTGAGAATTAGGAGAGATAACTTTATGGGAAAGCTTCCACAAAGTTTCTATAAAAGAAACCTCATACTAGCCTTGGACGTCCAACACACATAGTGGAGGAAAAAGTGTCCCACACGTCCAGCCTTGAAGCTCTTTCTTCTTCATTGAAGAAAGTTGTAGGTCTGTGATTTTTCCTTGGAAAAATAGTTCTCAATTCCTAGATTAAGATCCCACCATCTTAGCCAATCAGATTTGGAAGTGAGATAGAGGAGAAGATCAAAGGCAATACTAGTGCAGAAAATTCCAGCAACTTGTTTGCAAATTGCAAGTCTGAGTTCGGGCCTTTGGATCTATTTTTTCAGAGATTTGAAGTCTACAAATCTTCGAGGTAATAGTCTTCTTCATTCTCCTTTAATTATACACTTATTGGTCATGAATTCATGGAGTTCTCATGCGATCTCTATGGCTGATTTATGCTGCTCAAATCAGATTTTTTAAAAATCTGTCATGTTACAAATTAGCCATGAATGTCTTCCGCTAATTCAGATCTGAATCGCAGTTTCTTTCAGTGGTATCAGAGCCACTCCATGTGAAATCATGATCCCATGTTGTGTATAATTAATCCTAGATTGATTATGGGCATGGTGGCACCCTATTAAAGTTATGTTGTGATGCATGATGTGTGCAAGTTTCATTAACATTGCTGGAATTTATTTTCCAGATTTGTTTAATAATGCACATAGTGTGTTTGCATGCACTAACCTCTTTGTTTGCAGCCATGTATTACATCCTTGATGGTTCGCATGATTGTTATGTGGATTTGGATGTTTTTTCATTAGTTGGAAAGTGTACGATTGCGCGTTTAGCAATCATAGGAAGTTGTAATTCTTTCTTTACTTTTATTCCAACTAGTCTTGATGTAAGCTTTCTTGAAAAGCATAGGTATCTCCAATGTAATTTGGGTTTTTGTTTTTTTTTGGGTTTGCTTGTATAAATTTAATTTATTGAAACAAGCAAGAAGAAGAAAGTTTCAAGAAAGGTTGCAAGTAACCGGATTCCTTAGTGGTGGAGGAGACAAGACTTCTTGGTGAAAGATGAGACCTATTCTTGATGTCATAGTTCGATAAGGATTAGAAGTCCGAAGAGCAGGGAGCCATCAAGGATTGCATACTTTTATTTGCTTTTATATATGGAATGCATGGATGAATGCTTTATATAATTGCTATAATTGTCACCTAGAAACATGGCCACCATTAGGTTCTAAAATTGGCATCTTTTTGTGTTAGATTGTTTTTAGTTTGGCAAATTATTTTAAACGGGACTTAGACCAGCACCTTCTATTTTGTCTAAGGTTTAAAATTGGATAGGGTTTAGTTTATCTTGGTACCCTTGGTTTCCAAAGAAGGCTAAACTAAAATCTAATAGATGCTACCTATGGGTTTATATAACCCAAGATAGGTCTTTGATTCTTTGAAGGGATTTGCTCAAATGTTTTAAAGCAAAGGTTATTTATTTTTAAGATGACTTAAGTCATAAATTTAATTAACCAAGTTTGCTAGATTTAAAAAGAGCTTTTGAGTAAAACAATGTAAAGGTCAAAAAGTATAAACCCTAGTGATAAATAATCAAGTGGGAGAGGGGATTTAGGAAAGACCCCATGGCCTTCCACTTTCGGTTCATGTTATCTCATTAAAGTGTTAGTAGGAGCGGCCATCCCTTCGGTGGAGTTCTTTACTAAAGACCGCTTTGATGGGTGAATGGGTGAACTAATGTGAATATTCGTAATGAGGTGTTAGTAGGAGCGGCCATCCCTTCGGTGGAGTTCTTTACTAAAGATCACTTCTATAGAATGTCAATGAAGTGTTGGTGGGAGCGGCCATCCCTTCGGTGGAGCTCTTTACTAAAGGTCACTTCTAGGATGGATAAAAGTCTCTTCCCTTCGGAAGACTTAATCATAGACATTCTGGGAAATTTCATAAGAGATGGTTATACACTTGATATAAGACGGTAATGACCTCTCCCTAGGAGTTAAAGGTTATTTGTCATATGAGGCCAAACCAATCAGTGATTGGACTACCACTGGATGTGTATCCAGATAGTGATAATCCAAATAAGTATGCTTTAATTCAACGTGAATGTAGGCTCGGCCATCCCTTCGATGGAGGGTCTATGAGGAGGTTGAAACACTGATACATTATGATTGGGGTTGAATAATGTAAAAAGTCTTGTGCTTTGTTTTTCCTTTTATAACAAGCACCATATGCATATTACATATATACTGCATGTCTAATTATAAACCGTTTTTATATCCAGAAAGAGATAGGTAAAGATTCTTTTAGTCCGTTGATGTGCAATCTTCTTGAGAACATACTGACTGGCCCTAACTACGTAGATTGGAAGAGAAATCTTGACATAGTACTCACTGCTGAGGAGTACAAGTATGTCTTGGTGGAAAACTGTCCGGATATTGATGCTAATCCTACTGATGACCAGTTAGAGCCTGAGAGGAAATGGAAGAAAGCGAACAGCATGGCTAAATGCTACATGCTCGCTTCCATGTCCAACGTGTTGCAAACACAGCACGAGCATATGGACACAGCCTATGAAATCATGATGTCCTTGTCCGAGATGTTCGCAGACAAAAGCAGGCCAGCTAGGCAAGCTGCTATGAGGACTATCATGAATGCTAGGATGGTCGAGGGAACACCTGTCAGAGAGCATATGCTCAAGCTGATGGATTGTTTCAATGAAGCTGAGATTCTAGGGGCTGAGATTAATGCAGGGAGTCAAACTGACATGATTCTCGAAACTCTGTCGGACTCTTTCGATCAGTTCAAGCTCAATTTCAATATGAGCAAGATGGACATGACTCTACCTGAGTTAATGAAAGAACTCCAGGCGGCAGAGGCCATCATGAAGCCCAAAGCCCAAGCTCATTTTTTCCAGTCTTCCTCTAAACTAAACCCGAAAGGGAAGAAGTTCAAGAAGAAGCAGAATAAGGGAAAAGGGCAGAAAAAGGACAATACTGGCAATAAGAAGGACAAGGGTACAGATGGAAAGCCCAAAGGGAAATGCTTCAAGTGTGGCCTCAAAGGTCATTGGAAGAAAATTGTCCCAAGTTCCTGGCCTCAGTTAAGAAAGGTACATCTTTTTCATACTACATTGAAACTTGTCTAGTAGTTGATTATACTGACTCATGGATAGTAGACTCAGGAGCCACTAATCATATATGCAATTCATTGCAGGGGTTTCAGATAATGCAGAGAATTGAGAAAGGAGAGTTTGCTTTTAGAGTCGGAACTGGAGCTAAAGTTTGGGCAGTTGCAGTAGGAGTAGTTACCTTACATTTTCCATGTAATAGGATATTAGTCTTAAATAATGTTTTCTATGTTCCGAACATGAGGAAGAATTTAATTTCAGTTTCCAGATTAATTGAATTTAATTATTCAGTTTCTTTCCATTCTGGTGTTGATATCAGTAGAGATGGAAATATTATATGTTCCGGTAGAATACATGACAACTTATTTTATATATATCCTATTGCTCCCACACTGCATAATGTACAACAAGAAAACTCAACTTCCCTTAAAAGGAAGGTATCTTCAATCAATGACACATATCTTTGGCACTTACATTTGGGTCACATTAACCTAAAATGGATTCAGAGGTTGGTAGAAGATGGGCCTTTGAGCTCATTAGATTTCGAACCTTTTCCTCAGTGCGAATCTTGTCTCAAGGGAAAGATGACCAAACGGTCATTCTCTGGAAAGGGGCTAAGGTCAAATGAGTTGTTAGAATTGATTCACACTGATGTGTGTGGTCCTATGAACAAACCGGCTCGAGGAGGGTATGAGTATTACATCACCTTCACCGATGATTACTCTAGGTATGGATATGTATACTTAATGCGACGCAAGTCTGAGGCGTTTGATAAGTTCAAACAATTCAAGACTGAGGCGGAGCTACAACTAGGGAAACATATCAAAGCCCTTCGATCTGATCGACGTGGCGAATACCTCCTGGGTGAGTTCAAGGAGTACCTCACACAACATGGGATTGTGTCTCTGTTGTCTGCACTGGGTACACCCCAGCAAAATGGTGTAGCGGAGAGAAGAAACCGTACCCTTCTTGATATGGTGAGGTCCATGATGAGTCATGCAACCCTACCTATATCTTTTTGGGGATATGCCCTAGAAGCAGCAGCATACATTTTAAATCTGGTGCCTTCTAAATCAGTACCTAGGACACCGCAAGAAATGTGGACAGGTCGAAAACCTAGTTTAAGACATATCCACATTTGGGGTTGTCCAGCCTATGTACTGAATGATAAAACTACCAAGATAGAACCCAGATCGGAAATGTGCTACTTCATTGGGTATTCTAAGGGAACGAGAGGTGGCATCTTTTATCATCCAAAGGAGTAAAAAGTGCTCATCAGCACTCATGCTAGGTACTTAGAGGATGATTGTATGATGCACCAAGAGCTTAGTTGTAAAGAAACCCTTGAGGAGATTCTTCCGGGATCTCCTATAACATCTGTACCAGATCCTGAGACAGTAGATGAACAAGATATTCCTTTGAACACTCCGGAGCCTCATCGTAGTGGGAGAATTTCTAGACAGCCAGAAAGATATCTAGGAGTGTCTTTTAAGACAGACTCTGAAGATATGGTTGAGGATCCTACTAGTTATGATGAAGCAGTAACGGATATAGATGCTGACATGTGGCAGCAAGCGATGAAATCTGAAATGGATTCTTTGTATTCCAATCAAGTCTGGGAACTTGTAGATGCACCTGAAGGGATTAAACCCATAGGGTGCAAGTGGATCTACAAAAGGAATAGAGGAGTGGATGGGAAAGTGGAAACCTTCAAAGCAAAACTGGTGGCGAAAGGATATACTCAGAAAGAGGGTATCGATTATGAGGAAACCTTTTCACAAGTGGCTATGCTTAAATCCATAAGGATTCTCTTGGCCATCGCATGTCATTATGACTACGAGATATGGCAGATGGATGTCAAGACAGCTTTTCTGAATGGAAGTCTTAACGAATGCATCTATATGATGCAACCAGAGGGTTTCATTGCTAGTGGCCAAGATAACATGGTTTGTAAACTTAAGAAGTCCATTTATGGACTTAAGCAAGCATCTAGAGCATGGAACATCAAGTTTAATCAGGCAGTCAAATCTTTTGGCTTTGATCAAAACATTGATGAACCATGTGTGTATAAGAAAGAAAGTGGAAAAGCAGTTGCATTTTTGGTTCTATATGTAGATGATATATTACTCATAGGAAATGATGTAGGTTTATTGTCATCCACAAAGGTTTGGTTATCCTCTCAATTTCAGATGAAGGATTTGGGTGAGGCCAGCTATATCTTAGGGATCAAGCTTTTGCGTGATCGCAAGAATAAGATGTTAGCCTTATCCCAATCTTCATATATTGAGAAGATATTGGTCAAGTTTAACATGCATGACTCCAAGAAGGGCCTCCTACCTTCTAGACATGGAGTACCACTGTCCCGAGATCAATGTCCAAAGACATCTGAAGAGATAGAGAACATGAGGAGAGTTCCATATGCATCCGCTGTTGGAAGCCTCATGTATGCTATGTTATGTACTAGACCAGATATTTGCTTTGCCGTTGGCATGGTTAGCAGATATCAGTCAAACCTTGGACCTATGCATTGGACAGCTGTTAAGCATATATTCAAGTATCTTCGGAGAACGAAAGATTTGTTGGAATTTGAGATGACTTGAGAAGTCTTTTGAAGAATTGAAGAATTTAGTATCTCAAGCATCATTTTGAGTTGGAATTATTGTCAACACAATGTCACAAGCATGATGTTAATAGGTTGGTGTTGATAGAGCTTAACAGAATAATCAGAGTTGAAACAGTTCAGGAATTCAGAATTCCTGAAACAGAGTGGTCGGTCGACCGGGCACCCCATGCGGTCGACCGAGTAAGTAAAACCTGCAGAAAACAGTTCAGTAAGCTCCCAGTTATTTTCGTGACACAGTGTGTCGTCGGTCGACCGGGACCCCAGGATGTCGACCGAGCACGATAGTTGTCTGTTTCCAGACTGTGTATGATGTCGACCGAGCAAGGCAGGATGTCGACCGAGCACGGGAACCAGAGTTGCGCAGAAACAGAAGTCTTGCACGAAAATTCAGGATTCTCATCTATTTCGTTAGGGACTCTTTCTAAACGAATTGTAGCCTATTTTGAACACTCTTAAGGGTTACCATAACCTATATAAAGGCATGTTTGGTTCGTTTTTAAAGAGACACAAGAGAGAAAGAAGAGAAAAGAAAAGAGAGAAGAAAAGAGAGAGTTTTGGAGAGAAGAGAGTGCTGTTGCTGTGTGCAGTCTTGTTACAAGTTTCTACAGCAAGTGTGGACGAGGATGTGCTCTTGAAGATGGTGTTTTCGTCCATAAGATAAGTGTCTCTCTGTTTATGCTTTAATTTTCAATTTGTAAGGGATTGAGAGAGAGAGCTTGTAGAGGGGAAGGGCTGTAGAAAAAGGTTTCTGCTCTTATTCTGTAGAACATCAAGTTGGTGCTTGGTGTCTGGGGTTTGGTGATCCTATCTGTTGGTGCAGATAAATTGTAAAGGGAGTCGGCGCTTCCTAGATAGTTGGTGCTATCTGAAACTAAGGGTTGGTGCTCTTTGTCGTTGGTGCGACTAAATAGATTCAGATCTGTCCCGGATTGGTGTTCGGACAGTCTTTGAACCGTGGACGTAGCCTTTCGGTGAACCACGTTAAATCTGGTGTCCTTGTGTGATTTGATTTGCTTTTGTTGTTAAATTGGACCTGTTTTTAAAGAATCACTGATTCACCCCCCCCCCCCCCCTCTCAGTGATCGCGATATCTAACAATTGGTATCAGAGCGTAAGGTTCCCTTGAAAAGCTTAACACGCTAAGGGTGATCTCTTGTCAAATCACATGGCAACCAATACAGGGAATAAGAAAGCACCTTTGTTTGATGGTTCTAATTACTCCTTCTGGAAGATCAGAATGCAGGCTTTCATTAAGTCACTTGGCTATGATGTCTGGGAGACTGTCAGAGTCGGTTACAATATTGCCATTGTACCCAATGATGCTGCAACGAAGAAGTTAGCAGACAACGATTCTAAGGCGCAGAATGCACTCTTCAGTGGCCTTGTGGACAGCGAGCTGGTCAAAGTAATTGCATGCAAAACAGCCAAGGAAATATGGGACAAGTTGAAAAGCATTCATGAAGGAGATGAGAAGATCAAAGAAGCAAAATTGCAAACCCATCGCTCTCAATTTGAATCTCTTCGCATGGAGGAAAGCGAGAATGTTGACTCATATTTGCAACGAGTGAACGAAGTCACGAATGACATTCGTGGACTAGGGGAGGAGATTAAAGAACCAGTCATCGTCAAAAAGGTTCTAAGATCTCTTCTTCCCCGGTTTGATTCAAAAGTCTCAGCCATAGAAGAAACCAAGGATCTGAATGAATTTTCCATGGATGAGTTGCATGGTTCACTCACTGCCTATGAGATGCGCATAGGTAAGACGTCTTCATCTGATAGAGAAGCGGCCTTCAAAGTTCAGAAAAAGGGAAAAGAGACTCAATTTGTTAGAAAGCTGAAGAAAGGAAGCAATGGAAAGTACAAAGGGAAGCTACCCTTTAAATGCTTCAATTGTGGCGGTGTTGGTCACTTTGCTGTGAAGTGTCCGCTGAAAGAAAATAATGATGATGACTCTTATGTTGATAAGAGTAAGTGGAAGAAAATTTTCAGAAAGAGGGGCAAAGCAAAAAGCTTCATCAGTCAATATAATGACAGCACGTCTGAAACTTCAGACGATGATGAATCAGCCGAGGCAACTGAAGCTCTCTTCATGGTTACCGTTGAAGAAGAAGAGGAGCAAGAGCCGGAAGAGGAAGAGGAGGCTGAGGTCAATCTCGAAGAAGAACTCATTGCCGCACTTGAGGAGCTTAGCATGGAATGAAAAACAAGTAAGAAAAATCTGAAACTTCTTCATGAATCTGAAAGTTCAATTATTGCTTTGAAAACTCAAGTTGAAGAATATAAAAGAATGGTGGAAGTCCTTCAAAATCAAATAAGTATAAAAAAGGAAGAGGCTATGAAACTTGAAACTGAAATCGCTAGAGCAAAGGCTGAAAATTTGGAAAATAGCCGAAAACTCAAAGCACTCCAAGCGATTGAAGGGACAATGAAACTCAATGAAATTCTGAAAGTTCAAAAGCCCTTCCACAATAAATTTGGTATTGGATTTGAAACCGGAGAGTCCTCTAAAGCTGCACCTTCTTTGTTTATGAAACAAAGTGTCATACCTCTCAAGGCTACAAAGCATCAAATTCAGCCTAGTATTGAGATGTTCAATAAGAAAAGGGTTGTGGAGTTTAACCAGCCACCTAAGAAAGGAAGAATGTTCAGATTCTATGGTTATTACTATCATTGTAATAGATATGGACATAAAAGAGCTGATTGCAAATTCTATGTTAGAAACAACCCATTTGTGACTAGGAACCCTTTTTCAATCCTAAACAGCCACAGAATTGAGTGCTATATGTGTCATAATTATGGACACTTGGCTAGGGATTGTAGGTTGCCTATAGCTAACCAATTTCAGGTTGAAAAGAAACCCAAGTTAGTTAAAGCATGGAGGGCAAAGAAAAGGGAAGGTAATTCCAAGGAATCTCTCATTGTGCAAACGGCATTCAATGCACAAAAGAAGATAGCACCATGGGTCCTTGATAGTGGTTGTTCAAGCCATATGACAGGTGATAAGGAAAAATTCGTCAAATTACAGCACTATGAAGGCGGATCAGTGAAGTTTGGTAACAATGATGGTGCCAAAATCTGCGGAAAAGGTGTTGTTCAGCTAAAGGCAAACAAGATCAGATCAGACGAGGTCTTATATGTGTCTGGACTAAGACACAACTTGCTTAGTGTGAGCCAGATCTGTGACAAAGGCCACGAAGTTGTCTTCACTAAGAATGGTTTTGCTATCAAGAAGTGTAGCAATGGCAAAACAGTGGCTACTGGATCTAGGACTGCTGGAAATCTCTATACATTGTCAGATGGAGCTGAAAAGACTTGCTTGATGAGTCGGACAGAGGAAAGTTGGTTGTGGCACAAATGCCTTGGGCATCTAAACTTTGATAACATGTCAAAGATTTGCAATTCAAAGGCTGTCAGAGGTATGTCTACAGTTGAAAAGCCTTCCAACCCCATTTGCGATTCTTGTCAAAAGGGAAAGCAAACGAGGGTAATGTTCAAGTCAAAGGAGCATCATTCAAAGAAACCTCTTGAGCTAGTGCACACTGATCTCTGTGGACCGATGCGAACTCAAAGCACCAATGGAGATAAGTATTTTATGTTATGCATTGATGATTATACTCGTATGACATGGGTATTGTTTCTTAAGCATAAACATCAAGCACTTGATCGTTTTAAAGTGTTTAAAGCACAGGTTGAAAATATGCTTGGAAAACGTATCAAGATTTTAAGGTCTGATCGAGGAGGTGAATTCACATCTGAAGAGTTCACTAACTATTATGAGCACCATGGCATTCAAAGACAGTATTCAGCCCCTAGAACTCCACAGCAAAATGGAGTTGTGGAACGGAAAAATCGCACCGTTCAAGAGATGGCTCGTACAATGCTAACTGAGAGCAAGCTAGCTGACAAATACTGGAAGGAGGCAATCCATACGGCTGTATACATTCAGAATCGATGCTTGATCAGGCCACATGAAGACAAAACTCCTTATGAGCTATGGTTTGGGAGAAAAGCAACAGTCAAGCACTTCAGAATCTTCGGTAGCAAGTGTTACATCAAGCGTCTTGAACAAAATCCGGGCAAATTTGATGAAAGAGTTGATGAAGGTATATTTCTGGGTTATTCCTCATCTAGTAAGGCTTACAGATGTCTTAACAAAAGGACCAGAAAAATTATAGAAAGTGCCGATGTTAGAATTGATGAAAACTATGAATCAAAGAATGGAACTCATTATGACAGTCCAGTTTATGAGGACTCGAGTGAGATTGATGATGAAGTAGCTAAACCTAATGATTCTGAGAAATCAAAGGATGACTTAGAGGATGCTACACCTAGAAAGAAAAGCACTTGGGTAGAGCAACACCCTAAGGATCAAATCATTGGAGATCCTGAGGTCGGTGTTAAAACAAGACAAAGTGTAGTTAGCAATTACTCACTTGTGTCCACCATTGAACCCAAGACTGTGGCTGAAGCCAGTCTCGATGAAAGTTGGTTGAAAGCTATGCATGAGGAGTTGGAGCAAATTGAGAAGAACTCCACATGGGAACTAGTCTCTAGACCTACCGATAAGAATGTTATTGGTACTAAATGGGTCTTTCGGAATAAGCTGAATGAAGATGGTTAGGTCATACGAAACAAAGCAAGGTTGGTTTGTAAAGGCTATGCTCAAGTTGAAGGCATAGATTTTGAAGAGACCTTTGCACCGGTGGCTCGTCTGGAAGCCATTCGTATGTTTCTTGCATTGGCTGCATACAAAACCTTCAAGGTATTTCAGATGGATGTAAAGTCAGCTTTCTTGAATGGATTACTTGAAGAAGAGGTCTACATTGAGCAACCTGATGGTTTTCTTATTAGTAAAAATTCAGACCTAGTGTGCAAGTTGAAAAAGGCTCTTTATGGGCTGAAACAAGCGCCAAGGGCGTGGTATGCAAGGCTGGACCTATATCTCCGCAAGATCGGCTTTGGAAAAGGACTAGTTGATAGCAATCTTTATGTCAAAACAGAGTTGAGCAAATAGCTGGTTGTCATTGTTTATGTCGATGACATAATCTTTGGTGGCAATGATGAAGAAATGTGCAGGAATTTCGCTGAAGAGATGAAGAAAGAATTTGAGATGTCAATGCTTGGAGAACTAAAGTTCTTCCTTGGTTTACAAGTTCAGCAGCTGAAACATGGTATCTTCATATCACAGATGAAATACATCAAGGAAATGCTGAAGCGATTTAACATGGAAGACAGCAAGCCAGTGAGCACACCAATGACAACGAACACAAAGCTAAGCAAAGATGATAAGGGTTCGTCCGTTGATCACACCACTTATCGTTCTATGATAGGAAGCTTGCTTTATTTGACTACTACAAGACCGGATCTTCTGCAAGCAGTATGTATGGTGGCTCGATTTCAAGCATCACCAACCGAGACGCACCTCACAGCAGTAAAAAGGATATTTCGATATCTGAAAGGTACCATGGAGCTTGGCATTTGGTATCCTAAAGGCAAATCCTTTACTCTTGTTGCATACTCTGACGCCGATTGGGCTGGATGTATAGATGATCGCAAGAGTACAATCGGTGGTGCATTCTATCTCGGTGACAGGTTGGTGGCATGGCACAGTAAGAAACAAGATTCAGTATCCCTTTCTACAGCGGAAGCGGAATATATTGCAGCGGCAACTTGTTGTACGCAAGTGTTATGGATGCGGCAAATGCTCTCTGATCTAGGAGTTCCGACAACGGATCCTACGCCGATCCTCTGTGACAACACAAGTGCAATTCACATCTCCAAGAATCCTGTTCAACATTCTAGAACGAAGCATGTAGCAATTCGCTATCACTTTCTCAAGGAAAAGGTTGCAGATGGTGAGGTAAAGTTGGAATATGTCCCAACTACTGAGCAAGTTGCTGATATCTTCACAAAACCTCTGCCAAAAGAAGTCTTCGAGTATCTCCGGAAAAAATTAGGAGTTACTCACTCTCCTAATCCTTAGGAGTTGTGCTTGAAAGGGGGAGCAAAGTATTCCTTGAATATCCTATTCGCTCCTTCGTTGGTCCCTTTGGACTTGTTGTCAAAGGGGGAGAAAGACTTAAGCTAGGAGAAAGCTATGCTTAGAAGAAGTTATGCTATGATAACTTTGGGGAGATTGGTATCAAGAGTGTTAGAGATTTTGATTTTTTTTTAAGACAGGGGGAGACTATGGTTCTGAAGAAGCTTCATGAAGATCAACTAGTTTCTAAGTGTTGAAATTCCAAAAGTGTTGCCAACAATTCCAAAGGGGGAGATTGTTGGAATTTGAGATGACTTGAGAAGTCTTTTGAAGAATTGAAGAATTTAGTATCTCAAGCATCATTTTGAGTTGGAATTATTGTCAACACAATGTCATAAGCATGATGTTAATAGGTTGGTGTTGATAGAGCTTAAAAGAATAATCAGAGTTGAAACAGTTCAGGAATTCAGAATTCCTGAAACAGAGTGGTCGGTCGACCGGGCACCCCATGCGGTCGACCGAGTAAGTAAAACCTGCAGAAAACAGTTCAGTAAGCTCCCAGTTATTTTCGTGACACAGTGTGTCGTCGGTCGACCGGGACCCCAGGATGTCGACCGAGCACGATAGTTGTCTGTTTCCAGACTGTGTATGATGTCGACCGAGCAAGGCAGGATGTCGACCGAGCACGGGAACCAGAGTTGCGCAGAAACAGAAGTCTTGCACGAAAATTCAGGATTCTCATCTATTTCGTTAGGGACTCTTTCTAAACGAATTGTAGCCTATTTTGAACACTCTTAAGGGTTACCATAACCTATATAAAGGCATGTTTGGTTCGTTTTTAAAGAGACACAAGAGAGAAAGAAGAGAAAAGAAAAGAGAGAAGAAAAGAGAGAGTTTTGGAGAGAAGAGAGTGATGTTGCTGTGTGCAGTCTTGTTACAAGTTTCTACAGCAAGTGTGGACGAGGATGTGCTCTTGAAGATGGTGTTTTCGTCCATAAGATAAGTGTCTCTCTGTTTATGCTTTAATTTTCAATTTGTAAGGGATTGAGAGAGAGAGATTGTAGAGGGGAAGGGCTGTAGAAAAAGGTTTCTACTCTTATTCTGTAGAACATCAAGTTGGTGCTTGGTGTCTGGGGTTTGGTGATCCTATCTGTTGGTGCAGATAAATTATAAAGGGAGTCGATGCTTCCTAGATAGTTGGTGCTATCTGAAACTAAGGGTTGGTGCTCTTTGTCGTTGGTGCGACTAAATAGATTCAGATCTGTCCCGGATTGGTGTTCGGACAGTCTTTGAACCGTGGACGTAGCCTTTCAGTGAACCACGTTAAATCTGGTGTCCTTGTGTGATTTGATTTGCTTTTGTTGTTAAATTGGACCTGTTTTTAAAGAATCACTGATTCACCCCCCCCCCCCTCTCAGTGATCGCGATATCTAACAAGATTATATACTAACCTTTCGAGCAGATGATCTAACGCCATTGGTGTATACAGACTCTGATTTCCAATCTGATAGAGATGCCAGAAGGTCTATCTCAGGGTACATCTTTACTTTGTCAGGAGGGGCTATATCATGGAGAAGTGTCAAGCAATCCTGTATAGCTGATTCTACCATGGAAGCAGAGTATGTGGCGGCATCGGAAGCTGCGAAGGAAGCGGTATGGCTCAGAAAATTCCTGTTGGAATTGGGAGTTGTTCCTGCAGTGCATAAACCGATTGTCATGTACTGCGATAACACTGGTGCTGTAGCACAGTGCAAAGAGCCCAGGAATCACAAGAAAGGAAAGCACATTCAGAGAAAGTACCACTTGATCCAGGAATTCAATCAGGATGGAGAGATAGTGGTAGAGCATATTGCTTCAGCAAATAACTTAGCTGACCCATTCACTAAGACTCTTACTGAAAAAGTCTTCACTTCTCATGTTGAGTCTATGGTGTTAGGTTAGGAAGTAGTGATCTTTAGTGGAAGTGGGAATTTGTTAGGATTGGTGTATGCCCTAAAGCCCACTAGCTGCACTCTCATCTTTTGTTACTGGATATTTACTGGTTATTTAATGGAATGACTCTTTTATGCTTAAACATGTATATATGTATGGTTGTGTAAGGCCCATTGTTTCTAGTAAATGAATTAGGTGTGTAGTGTCTACACTTAGATAGGTCTAATTCATGGACACTGGAAACATCATATTTGTTCATAACTGAGAGACGGAGCTGTGCACTTCATCTTGGTATAAGTTATAATGAGAGATTCTCCTGTATTCAGGGTGACTTACCTAAGTCATGGGAGGGCATTCCCGGATTCATCTCATTAGTGCATATGCAATGCATTGAACAGGACCATGGTAGGTGTGATCTCTAAAATAGTACTATCACAGAGAGAGATCAAGTCACCTCATGCTACTGAGTAACCGGTGCTCTTAATCTTGAGCATTTGTGGATGAACTGACGAAGTCAAGTTCTTGTGCTTTAATTCACTATGGGTGAGATTCTTTTCATGGGTCAACAGCTCTGTGTTTTGGGTACTCAGACTTGATCAGTTGGGACGTGCAGATGCAATATATAATCTATGCCATCTGATGATGGAATAATCTTCCCCTTAGAATTATCCGATTAGTCATCAAAATCTAAGATCTTGGTATATGGATGTTCCATATAGATATTGAACTTGTGGGTCGCTCCCTGGATCAAGAGAATGATATTCGAATGATAATTATGTTAAGGATATGAAGTTCTAAGGTTTAGATGTAATCGGGAAGGTTGATAGTACATGTGATAACCTGACTCGATTATGGATGTTACATAGAGGGGCATTCAGGTCATTACACTTTGTAGGTCGAAGACAACCGTCATTTTATGACGAGCTTATTATATTATATATTTTTCCTTGGAGTTCAACCATAACTCTTTAGTGGAATGAGTTAAGGTTAAAATGGTCTTTATGTTGCTATGGGTTTTAGCATGGACATTTTGGTCATTTTGGGAGCCAATGGCAAATATGTCTTTTGGTCCCTTCTCTAGTCACTTTCCAAGATTGGCATGGTTTCCTAAAATGTTTAGATAACATAAGGATGAATTATTTTAGTGGAAAAATAATTTTGAGTTTAAATTCAAATAGGCCTTTGATGGCATACATGAATTTAATTCTAGATAAATTATATGTGGGCCATGGTGTGCATTAGTATGTGGGACGTCCATAATGGGATTTCCATGGGTAAGGTTTCCAACTTTGAGTAGGACTCTCTACTTGGAAGGTTGGACTCCTCTTTGGATTAGTATTCCTATGAGAAAGTTTCCTTTTTGGATTAGAAACTTGAATTAGTAAGTGTTCTACAACTAGTATTACTAATTATTGCATGGGAAGTTCCTTTAGTTTCCTTTTCTTATTAAAATGTTTCTAAAAGGAAATAAATCTTTAGATTATAGTTTCCTTTTAGGACATCTTTGAGAATTAGGAGAGATAACTTTATGGGAAAGCTTCCACAAAGTTTCTATAAAAGAAACCTCATACTAGCCTTGGACGTCCAACACACATAGTGGAGGAAAAAGTGTCCCACACGTCCAGCCTTGAAGCTCTTTCTTCTTCATTGAAGAAAGTTGTAGGTCTGAGATTTTTCCTTGGAAAAATAGTTCTCAATTCCTAGATTAAGATCCCACCATCTTAGCCAATCAGATTTGGAAGTGAGATAGAGGAGAAGATCAAAGGCAATACTAGTGCAGAAAATTCCAGCAACTTGTTTGCAAACTGCAAGTCTGAGTTCGGGCCTTTGGATCTATTCTTTCAGAGATTTGAAGTCTACAAATCTTCGAGGTAATAGTCTTCTTCATTCTCCTTAAATTATACACTTGTTGGTCATGAATTCATGGAGTTCTCATGCGATCTCTATGGCTGATTTATGCTGCTCAAATCAGATTTTTTAAAAATCTGTCATGTTACAAATTAGCCATGAATGTCTTCCGCTAATTCAGATCTAAATCGCAGTTTCTTTCAGATAGTACATGTGATAACCTGACTCGATTATGGATGTTACATAGAGGGGCATTCAGTTCATTACACTTAGTAGGTCGAAGACAACTGTCATTTAGTGACGAGCTTATCATATAATATATTTGTCCCTGGAGTTCAACCATAACTCTTTAGTGGAATGAGTTAAGATTAAAATGGTCTTTATGTTGCTATGGGTTTAGCATGGACATTTTGGTCATTTTGGGAGCCAATGGCAAATTCGTCTTTTGGTCCCTTCCCTAGTCACTTTCCAAGATCGGCATGGTTTCCTAAAATGTTTAGATGACATATGGATGAATTATTTTAGTAGAAAAATAATTTTGAGTTTAAATTCAAATAGGCCTTTGATGGCATACATGAATTTAATTCTAGATAAATTATTTGTGGGCCATGGTGTGCATTAGTATGTGGGACATCCATAATGGGATTTCCATGGGTAAGGTTTCCAATTTTGAGTAGGTCTCTCTACTTGGAAGGTTGGACTCCTCTTTGGATTAGTATTCCTATTAGAAAGTTTCCTTTTTGAAATAGAAACTTAAATTAATAAGTGTTGTGCAACTAGGATTACTAATTGCCAAAGTTTGTGGGATGTTCCTTAGTTTCATTTTCTAATTGGAGTGTTTCTAAAAGGAAATAAATCTTTAGATTATTCTTTCCTTTTAGGACATCTATGAGAATTAGAAGAGATAGTTTTTAAGAAAAGCTATTCCAAGTTTCTATAAAAGGATGCAAGCTTCCCCTTGGACGTCTACAATAAGATGAGCCAAAAAAAAAGTCCCACACGTCCAGCCCTTGGGTTCTTTCTTCTTCATTGAAGAAAGTTTGAGGTCTGAGATTTTTCCTTAGAAAATAGTTCTCAAATACCTAGATTAAGATCCCACCATCTTAGCCAATCAGATTTGGAAGTGAGATAGAGAAGAAGATCAAAGGCAATACTACTGCAGAAAATTCCAGCAATTTGTTTGCTAATTGCAAGTCTGAGTTCAGCCCTTTGGATCTATTATTTCAGAGATTTGAAGTCTACAAATCTTCAAGGTAATAGTCTTCTTGATTCTCCTTTAATTATACACTTGTTGGTCATGAATTCATGGAGTTCTTTTGCGATCACTATGGCTGATTTATGCTGCCCAAATCAGATTTTTAAAAATCTATCATGTTACAAATTAGCCATGAACGTCTTCCGCCAGTGATGTTCAGATCTGAATCGCAGTTTCTTTCATTTCTCAGGTCTTTATTTTTTCTCAGGGCTTTATTTTTTCTCAAGGGCTTTATTTTTTTACAGGGCTTTATTTTTTTCTCAGGGCTTTATTTTTTCTCAAGGGCTTTATTTTTTCTCTGGGCTTTATGTTTTTTCGAGGGCTTTATTTTTTCTCAGGGCTTTATTTTTTCTTAAGGGCTTTATTTTTTCTGAGGGCTTTTTTTTTTAAGGGCTTTATTTTTTCTTTCTCAAGGGCTTTATTTTTTCTCAAGGGTATTATTTTTTCTCGGGGCTTTATTTTTTCTCGAGGGCTTTATTTTTTCTTTCTCAAGGGCTTTATTTTTTCTCAGGGCTTTATTTTTTCTCAGGGTTTTATATTTTCTCAAGGCTTTATTTTTTCTCAGGGCCTTATTTTTTCTCGGGGGCTTTATTTTTTCTTTCTCAAGGGCATTATTTTTTCTCAGGGTTTTATATTTTGTCGAGGGCTTTATTTTTTCTCAGGGCTTTATTTTTTTTCAAGGGCTTTATTTTTTCTCAAGGGCTTTATTTTTTCTCGACGTCTTTATTTTTTCTCAGGGGCTTTATTTTTTCTCAGGGCTTTATTTTTTCTCAAGGGCTTTATTTTTTTTCTGAAGGCTTTATTTTTTCTCAGGGCTTTATTTTTTCTCAGGGGCTTTATTTTTTTTCTGAAGGCTTTATTTTTTCTCAGGGCTTTATTTTTTCTCAGGGCTTTATTTTTTCTGAGGGCTTTATTTTTTCTCAGGGCTTTATTTTTTCTGAGGGCTTTATTTTTTCTCAGGGTTTTATTTTTCTCAGGGGCTTTTTTTTCTCAAGGGCTTTATTTTTTCTCGACGGCTTTATTTTTTCTCACGGGCTTTATTTTTTCTCAGGGCTTTATTTTTTCTCAGGGGCTTTATTTTTTCTCAGGACTTTATTTTTTTCTCGAGGGCTTTATTTTTTCTCAAGGGCTTTATTTTTTCTCACCGCTTTATTTTTTCTTGAGGGCTTTATTTTTTCTCAGGGCTTTATTTTTTCTAAGGGCTTTATTTTTAATCAGGGGCTTTCTTTTTTTTTCGAGGGATTTGTTTTTTCTTAGGGATTTATTTTTTCTATGGGCTTTATTTTTTCTCGTGGGCTTTATTTCTTCTGAGGGCTTTATTTTTTCTCAGGGATTTATTTTTTCTCACGGGCTTTGTTTTTTCTTAGGGCTTTATCTTTTCTCGAGGGCTTTATTTTTTCTTAGGGCTTTATTTTTTCACTAGGGCTTATTTTTTCTCTGAAGGCTTTATTTTTTCTCTAGGGCTTTATTTTTTCCCAGGGCTTTATTTTTGCTCGAGGGCTTCATTTTTTCTCAGGGCTTTATTTTTTCTAAGGGCTTTATTTTTCTCAGGGCTTTATTTTTTCTGGAGGGCTTTATTTTTTCTCAGGGCTTTATTTTTTATCGACGTCTTTATTTTTTCTCAGGGGCTTTATTTTTTCACAGGGCTTTATTTTTTCTCAAGGGCTTTATTTTTTTCTGAGGGCTTTATTTTTTCTTAGGGCTTAATTTTTTCTCAGGGCTTTATTTTTTCCGAGGGCTTTATTCTTTCTCAAGGGCTTTCTTTTTTCCCAGGGCTTTATTTTTCTCAGGGGCTTTTTTTTTCTCAGGGCCTTTATTTTTTCGCGACGGCTTTATTTTTTCTCACGGGCTTTATTTTTTTTCAGGGGCTTTATTTTTTCTCAGGACTTTATTTTTTTCTCGAGAGCTTTATTTTTTCTCAAGGGCTTTATTTTTTCTCACGGCTTTATCTTTTCTGGAGGGCTTTATTTTTTCTCAGGGCTTTATTTTTTCTAAGGGCTTTATTTTTAATCAGGGGCTTTCTTTTTTTTTTAAGGGATTTATTTTTTCTCAGGGGCTTTATTTTTTCTTAGGGATTTATTTTTTCTATGGGCTTTATTTTTTCTCGTGGGCTTTATTTTTTCTAAGGGCTTTATTTTTTCTCGAGGGATTTATTTTTTCTCACTGGCTTTATTTTTTCTTAGGGCTTTATCTTTTCTCGAGGGCTTTATTTTTTCTTAGGGCTTTATTTTTTCACTAGGGCTTATTTTTTCTCTGAGGGCTTTATTTTTTCCCTAGGGCTTTATTTTTTCCCAGGGCTTTATTTTTGCTCGAGGGCTTCATTTTTCTCAGGGCTTTATTTTTTCTAAGGGCTTTATTTTTTCTCAGGGCTTTATTTTTTCTGGAGTGCTTTATTTTTTCTCAGGGTTTTATTTTTTCTCAGGGCTTTATTTTTTCTCCAGGGCTTTATTTTTTCTCGAGGGCTTTATTTTTTCTCAGGGGCTTTATTTTTTCCCTAGGGTTTATTTTTTCTCAGGGCTTTATTATTTCTCTGGGCTTTATTTTTTTCGCCAGGGCTTTATTTTTTATCAGGGCTTTATTTTTTCTCAAGGGCTTTATTTTTTTCTTTCTCAAGGGCTTTAGTTTTTCTCGAGGGCTTTATTTCATCTCTGGGCTTTATTTTTTCTCAGGGCTTTATTTTTTCTCAAGGGCTTTATTTTTTCATAGGGTTTTATTTTTTCTCTAGGGCTTATTTTTTCTCTGAGGGCTTTAATTTTTCTCTAAGGCTTTATTTTTTCCCAGGGCTTTATTTTTGCTCGAGGGCTTTATTTTTTCTCAGGGATTTATTTTTTCTAAGGGCTTTATTTTTTCTTTCTCAAGGGCTTTGTTTTTTCTCGAGGGCTTTATTTTTTCTCAGGGTTTATTTTTTCTCAAGGGCTTTATTTTTACTCAGGGCTTTATTTTTTTAGGGCATTATTTTTTCTCAGGGCTTTATTTTTTCTTAAGGGCTTTATTTTTTCTTTCTCAAGGGCTTTATTTTTTTCAGGGCTTAGTTTTTCTCAAGGGCTTTATTTTTTCTCAGGGCTTTATTTTTTTCCAGGGCTTTATTTTTTCTCAGGGCTTTATTTTTTCTCAGGGCTTTATTTTTTTACAGGGCTTTATTTTTTCTCAGGGCTTTATTTTTTCTCACGGGCTTTGTTTTTTCTTAGGGCTTTATCTTTTCTCGAGGGCTTTATTTTTTCTTAGGGCTTTATTTTTTCTCAGGGCTTTACTTTTTCCTGGGCTTTATTTTTTCTTAGGGCTTTATTTTTTCTCAGGGCTTTATTTTTTCTCAAGGGCTTTATTTTTTCTTAGGGCTTTATTTGTTCTTGAGGACTTTATTTCTTCTCAGGGCTTTAGTTTTTCTCGAGGGCTTATTTTTTCTCTGAGGGCTTTTATTTTTTTTCTAGGGATTTATTTTTTTCCAGGGCTTTATTTTTGCTCGAGGGCTTTAATTTTTCTCAGGGCTTTATTTTTGCTCGAGGACTTTATTTTTTCTCAGGGCTTTATATTTTCTAAGGGCTTTAATTTTTCTCAGGGCTTTATTTTTTCTCGAGGGCTTGATTTTTCTTTCTCAAGTGCTTTATTTTTTCTTAGGGCTTTATTTTTTCTCAAGGGCTTTATATTTTCTCAGGGCTTTATTTTTTCTCCAGGCCTTCTTTTTCTCGAGGGCTTTATTTTTTCTTTCTATAGGGCTTTAGATTTTCTCAGGGCTTTATTTTTTTCTCTGGGCTTTATTTTTTATCGAGGGCTTTATTTTTCTTTATCAAGGGCTTCATTTTTTCTCAAGGCTTTATTTTTTCTCCAGGGCTTTATATTTTCTCCAGGGATTTATATTTTCTCCAGGGCTTTATATTTTCTCAGGGCTTTATTTTTTCTCCAGGGCTTTATTTTTTCTCAGGGCTTTGTTTTTTCTCTAGTGCTTTATATTTTCTCAAGGCTTTATTTTTTCACAGGGCTTTATTTTTTCTCTTGGGCTTTAATGTTTCTTTCTCAAGGGCTTTATTTTTTCTCAGGGCTTTATTTTTTCTTCGGGCTTTATTTTTTCTCAAGGGCTTTATTTTTCTTTCTCAAGGGCTTTATTTTTTATCAGGGCTTTATTTTTTCTCAAGGGCTTTATATTTTCTCAGGGCTTTAGTTTTTCTCAGGGCTTTATTTTTTCTCAGGGCTTTATTTCTTCTTAGGACTTTATTTTTTCTCAGGGCTTTATTTTTTCCCAGGGCTTTATATTTTCTCAGGGCTTTATTTTTTCTCTGGGTTTTATTTTTTCTGAAGGGCTTTATTTTTTCCCAAGGCTTTATTTTTTTCCCAGGGCTTTATTTTTGCTCGAAGCCTTTATTTCTTCTCATGGCTTTATTTTTTCAAAGGGCTTTATTCTTTCTCAAGGTCTTTATTTTTTCTCAGTGCTTTATTTTTTCTGAGGGTTTTAATTTTTCTTTCTCAAGGGCTTTATTTTTTCTCATGGATTTATTTTTTCTTGAGGGCTTTATTTTTTCCCAGGGCTTTATTTTTTCTCAGGGCTTTAATTTTTTACAGGGCTTTATTTTTTCTCAAGGCTTTATTTTTTCTTAAGGGCATTATTTTTCTAAGGGCTTTATATTTTTTCAGGGCTTTATTTTTTCTCAAGGCTTTATTTTTTCTCGAGGGCTTTATTTTTCTTTCTGAAGGGCTTTATTTTTTCTCAAGGGCTTTATATTTTCTCAGGGCTTTGTTTTTTCTCAAGGGCTTTATTTTGTCTAAAGGCTTATTTTTTCTACGGGCCTTTTTTTTCTCGAGGGCTTTATTTTTTCTTTCTCAAGGGCTTTATTTTTCTCAGGACATTATTTTTTCTCAGGGTTTTAGATTTTCTCAGGGCTTTATTTTTTATCAAGCGCTTTATTTTTTATCGAGGGCTTTATTTTTCTTTATCAAGGGCTTTATTTTTTTCTCAGGCTTTATTTTTCTC
>WHSA01001151.1:0-30620 GCA_012931725.1 Litsea cubeba
GCAAGGAACGGTCGACCAAGAATAACAAGAATATGTCGGTCGGGGGCTGCCACTGGTTCGGTATCCAAAACCATAAAATCAGCTGGAAAATAAAAATCCTTAACTTTTACGATCACATCTTCAACCACACCTTGGATACTTGACTGACCTATCAGCAAGACAGAGGGTAATATCAGTCTTCTTCAGTCCTGCCAGGCCCAACGTGTACATGTAGTACGGCAGTAAATTCACACTTGCCCCAAGATCAAGGAGACACCTCTCTATGATAGAGTCTCCTATCTGAATGGTAATGGTAGCGCAACCAGGGTCTTTGTATTTGGGTGCAATGGTCTGCTGGATCAAGCCTGATGCTTGGGTTGCCATCACAGCGGTTCTGGGTACTGATGTTTTCCGCTTGACAGTGGTCAGGTCTTTCAAAAACTTGGAGTAGGAAGGGATTTGCTTTATGACATCAAGGAGGGGTATGTTTATCTGGACAGTTTTGAAAACTTCTAAGATTCCCTCAAAGTGATCATTCTTCCTAGTCTCATTCAATCGGTGTGGGAATGGTGCTCTAGGTACCACTTCTAAAGATGATGGTTAACTACAATGGGCTTCTGAATCTTCTCTCTCTGTGGTTCTCCTCTTGGTATGTGTTCTTCTCCCTCTTTCTTCTTTTCTCTTTTTGCATTCTCTTTCAAATCTATCTTCAAATTCTCTTTCTCGGGTTCGATAACTTTCCTCGAACTCTCTGGTTTTCCTAAAAAAATCTTCTCTCTCTGATCATCTTTAGGCATCTCGATTCTATTGTCAACGTCTTTCCTGATCTCAGAGTATGGATTGCCTGCACGTGCTCATTACTTTCTACCGAACACTGACCTCTGGGCTGATTAGGTTGCTCTTTCGGATTAGGAATGGTTTGGCTCGGGAATCGGCCCTTTTCTCTCTCAGACAACTGTAAGGTGAGCTGACCTAATTGGGCCTCTAGTTTTGCAATGGACTGGTTCTGCACCTGGTTAGTATGCCCTTGGATTTGAATGAATTTGGATAACAGGTTCTCCAGATGAGAGGATTGCTGAGGGGCTTGTGCTGGTGGAGTAGTTAGGCATCTGATATGGGACTAATGCCCTACATTAGTTCTGTGGTTGGAACTGATTGTGTTGTATGGGCTGTTGAGGATGAGGAACCATAGGATGATTGGTTTGAGTAGGTTGCTGGTATTGATGCCTAGGATACTGTGGCTGGAATCCTGGTTGACCTTCGTGGGACTGAATAGGCTCGGATTGACGATACAAAAGATTGGGGTGGAATCTATTGTCTGGGCGGTAGGTCTGACTGAAAGTGTTAACAGTTGGTTTCCAAAAGTTTCCAAAGGAATTCAGCGCATTGGCTTGCTTGGCCTTGACAAATGGCAGACTAGAGCAACTCTCAGCCGGGTGCTCACAACTATCGCATAACACAAACATGATGCGGTTCACTCATACTTCTCAAGATGGGCTCATGTTGTTGAGGGGTCGGTTGGCATGACATTACAGACAGAGGAATCCTATCTTTTGTGTAAAAATTTCCCACTCCCTGAACTAAATTGGTAATAACATATTTTTTAATTCAGAGTCCTGTTTGATGTTTGCACATCCAGGCTTCTGGATCCCAGTCTCATATCTTCTCTAAGTCTTTCCTATTACTGCTCTAATTTGTGAATTTCTGTAAGCTTTATTAAGGAATTCGTAGGCTCTTGATCGGACAGTCTGATTCATGAATTCTCCTTTGTTCATTTATTAAATCAAAGAGTGCTGGGGGTTCGTAAGACTGCTATAAAGCAATGTTATCAACTCTCCTGTATCAATCTCGTGATGTGGGCATTTGATCAATAGATCATGGATCTCTCCCAGGGTTTCGGCAAACTCTTCCCTCGAGTCATCCCCTAAAGTTCCTATCGGCACCCCTAAACTGCTCAGTTTTGCTCACTGGGAAAATCTGGACATAAACTTTTTGACAAGCTCATCCCAGGTGGTAATGGAGTTTGGAGTCAAGGAATTCAGCCAGGCGGCTGCATGATCTTCTAGTGAGAGGGGAAACAACCTAAGCTTCACGGCTTCACTATTCAAATTTTGATTTCTAAACATGTGGCGGATGGTCAGGAATTTGTTCAAATGGATATAGGACTGCTCACACTCGGATCCATGAAATTTTGGTAACATGTTGATGGTGGCGGGCCGGATTTCAAATTGGTCCGCATTATTTTCTGGCAAAACTATTCAACTAGGTGAAGTGGATGAAAATGGTACAAATAGTTCATTAAGGGTCCATTGCTGAGGGTTTTGGGCAGCCATTGTGGGTAATATGGGTGGGACAGGTAAAGCAAGGTAATCAATCCTCACTAATCGGCCTTGATCACGTATCCACACTCGCATACAATTGCCAGTAACCTAGCAATGCAATGGTCCGCTCAATGAAATGAATGCAACATAACAAAAATTTTGAAAACTAAAAAGCAAATCTAAACTAAGGTTACCTAAAAGAATTCTAGACAGCTCCTAACGGTGAAGATGACGCTCTAGCCTCCAACCTGGACCTATTAAACGGAAACTCTGGCCAGTTAACCTCCAGGTAGATGGAGGGATCTCGATGCACTAGGCGAAGGCTCCTCTTAAAAACCAACTCCTCAAACAACAAAGTTGTCTCCCTATTTGGCAAGATGGTAGCCAAGAGACAAGGTTTGCTTAGGCACCAGAAAATCTGCCAAGGCACACAATTGGCATAATCGCGGTGGTCTTCCCTAGTGAGCTCGTAACCTAAGGTCACGTTTCTACTCAATTTTATTATGGTTTATTGTATCTAAACTAAGTGAGAATTGAGGTGAAATCCTAAGGGCAAGGAAACGGTGATGAAATCCAAATCCTTATCTTGTTGGGGTAATTTGCCCTTTACTAGTAGTACACCAAATTACAAGTGTGTTTGAAACAATTACATTACAAAGCAAGGAACAACAAACAAAGTAAACCCGCTTGCAAGGGATTCGCGGGGTTAAGGAAATGCAAACCTCCCGGTTTATTTCGGGGGAAGAATCAGTTGTCGTCGACTCACACCACGAACACCAATTTCCGTGTACGAATGTGAGGGCTGCGACGGTATAGTCCAACCGTCCTTCCCTACAAGAAATTTATTGCAATTCTACTAAACAACTAACTACTTAAAGTAAGTAAAGTGCGTAAAGTAAAGCAAATGGGTCACGGGCCGACCCGCAACCAAAATTATTACAATGTCTTGATAATAAATACCTAATACAACCAACTAAGAAAGAAAATAAATGTCTAAACTAATTCTAAACTAGGAAAGCAAGTAAGATCTTCAAGTTCTCCAATGTACTTTTCCACTTTCCTTTGCTCCAAGCGAAGAATTCCCTACAAAACAAACACAAATAATGTGTAGAATCCGCAAGGAAAATAAAGGAAAAATAAAAAGTATACAAAGCTAAAAATGCGTTCAACTCTATGAAATTCAAAGCTTTCCAATGCCTCTCCCCGGCAACGGTACTAAGAAATTGACTGACACTTAAATGTGCAACTTTTAACCGCAAGACTACGGTGTTGTCAAGTAGTAAAGGACTAAAGAGTCCGGATTATCGATCCCACAGAGAGAGGATTGAACAAGCAATGAATCCAATTTAAGTAGAATTGAACTAAGATATAGCTAATATAGACAATTGAAGTGAATAATCAAAACTAATAAACTATGTGTGAAAAATAAAATTAAACTAAATGATATGTATAATAAAACTAAAATAGCAATTAGAATACTCTAATTAATAATTTAAAATATGAAATTAACAAGATCTAAGTTAATCTAACAAACTACACTAAACTAGTGGATGAATGGTGGTGGAAATGGAAGATTTAAGGTAAAGATGTGATGTGACATGTGTACGATTTTAAAACAATTTATATGAAGTGTGTATCTAACAATCTAAAAGTGAAAATAACAAATCAAAGAAGGACTAAAATTAACAACAATCAAGATAAGAGATTAGGCAATCTAAAATCCATTAAGTATGTAATTAATTCAAACAATGCATGTTCTAATTCAACTCCCAAATCTACAATCCAATTAGCAATCTCTTGCCTAATTGGATTGGATGATATAACAATGAAGATCAAAGTAAAAGAAAATCAAAGGCCAAGATCCTAGATCATCCTCTAGATACCCTAACAATAAATCATCAAAATAAAGCTACAAAAGATCAAAGATAAGGGCTCTAGAGCATGCTATGTGAGAGAACTTAATCCGACTACAAAGCATCAATTGAGATTATCCAAGCATCAAGTGTAGAGATAGAGCATGAGAAATGAGAGAGATTAGCACAATTAGATCTAAAATCTACTAATCAATCAAGGCACAAGTAGGGAATTTAAACTAAAACATGCATGTAATTGAACTAATCACATTACTTAGTTTCAAAAGGAGAGCCTAATCTAAGAGCTTTTGCCACTAAACATCAAGAAAGATATCCAAATCTTCATTAATGATTTTCAATTACACACTCTCTAGATTAGTTACAAAGAAGCTCCTAATTATAATCTAAAAGTATAGAGAAGGTAAAATAAAATTACTAAAAGACTAACTTGCCAAAAGATCCACCATTCTCTACAAAAACATTTCAATTTATAGAAACATTGAAGACATTTAATTGGCTCATTTCCTTTCACAAGGATTGCTTGAATTTGATTGGTTACAACAAACTTTCATTCCAAAAGTATATGTGCTTTTTGCTTTTTATGGTCCTTCATTTTGGAGGCTTTTAATTGGCTCATATACTTTCACATGGATTTGTGCTATGACAAGCTTTGATTGGTGGAGAGGTTAGAGACCCAAGCTCTAACAATACACCAACCACTCCTTTGTGTTAGAAAATGACTTCTTTTATGCTTAAAGTCTTATCCTCTTATTTTGAAATTCCTCAACACTTCACCAAGATTTCTTCATGTAACTTCTTTATTGAAATCTCTTCTTGATGCCTCAGGGACACTAGCTGGAAGGTTGGGGTAGTCGTGGGGTCCACCTACACAAGACAAATTACATAAAAATGTGCTATAAATAATCAGAATTATACATGATAATCCGATAATCTGTTTAATGTGATAGAATGATAAAATCTCTGTGTAAAGCAAATGAAATGCATATGAGATGCTGATAAAACCCGGACTAATGAGGGATAAAATATTCAATATTTAACACTCATCAAAAAGCACCTAGAAAAAATAAAAAAGAAAAACTAGGAATTCTGACCGTAAGTGCAGTGTCCTTGGTCTTCTGAGGACATGGCCTCAATTGACCGAGGACATGGCCACAATCGATTGAGAACTAGCTGTTAGTTAACCGTTAGAACCACAGTCAACTGAGGACATGGCCTTGGTCGATTGAGAACTATTTGTTAGTCGACCATTGGAACCATGGTCGATCAAGAACTAGCCGTTGAATTTTTTTTTTTGTATATATTCCAGCTCATTCCAAAGCTCGAGTGAGGGACTTTCTGAGGTGTTTTGAGGGCCAAGGAAAGAGAATGAGCCAAGGAAGGCCAAAGAGTCAATGGAAATAAAAAAGTTTGGATTTAGTAGTTAAATCTTTTCAAGTAAACTTGGATTTCCATGAATTATGATTTTCATGGTTGTGTAAACTTTTGATTTTCTATGATAGCGTGATTTCTATGAATGAATGGCCTCTAGTTTGTTGTTATTCATAGCATGAAATTATAGTTAAATTACTTCGTGTTTGAAACAACTATGGTCATACATCTCATGTTTTCATCTTAAAATCTCATCCAACTTGTTTAGCCTTGATAGTCATATCATTATCAAGTTGTCTTTCATACTACATGTGAACAGTATTTTTACCTCAATCAAATCTTTTATAATTAGCATTTTCAAATGCTTTTGGCATACATTTATAAGCTTTCATTTCAAATTTGATTGACAGTATGATGCATACACATTAAGCTTTAATGTTTGCATCATTGAGTGTATGTTTGAGTTGAAATTTCACTTTCATATCAACCTATCTTGGAGGCACTTGTACTCAAATTGTATCTCTTTAAGTGTATTGAAGACACATTTTAGGGAGAAAAACCCTAATGGTTCTTAGGTCATTGCCTAGCCTTTTGAAAAGCATATTGTAAGGTTATTGCTTAGCCTTTTGAATAACATATTATAAAGGTTATTACTAACCTTGAAAAGCAACCATTGTTAGTGGAATTACCGTGGGGGTAAGAACACAAAATGGGAGCGGATGTTGGCATTCTAGCCGAACCACTATACATTGTTGTGTTGTGGTGAGTGAGTGTGGTTATTGTTTATCTGTATGCTTCCACACTTTATTCGTTTAATCATCACTTGTCTTAATTGGTAATAAGAATTTAAATTTTTCTTAATTGGCATAAAATTAAGTTCACCTATTCAACCCCTCCAGTGTTCGGGTCCCGGATTTTCAGATCCAACGCAAAACCTCCTTCAAACCCTTGATCGAAGTCCAAATTCACCATCAAACCTTATATCCAGCCCCATAATCATTGGCTAAACCTGATCTAGGCCCAAAACAATTTGGCTAAACCACGCCCAGCCAAACCTGGTCCAGCCCATTCCAATTGGGCCGGCCTACTTTGGGGCTTAATTCACCTTTCCCCCCTTTAGTTAGCCCATAAATGCCTCTAATTTAATTCTAAATTTTATTTGAAACCTAATTAGGTGTAGGAATTGCTTTCATAAATCATAATTATCAATCTTTTACCACATTAATTCATAGCATCCATTCCTAAACAATTTGAACCAAGCCCTTTATCAACTTCTTAACCACAACAATCTACTTTAAGTTGGCAAATCTCTAGGCAACATGGAAGTTCCAACCTTCCATGAGGTCCGTCTCTTAATTCTTTGACAGGCCTTAGTGTAGGACTATGACAAGGCTTCGGATCCCCTCAAAATTACTCTAGTGTGTTAACGAGACTTGGGTTTTGAGTGGCCCAGCTCTTCTCTTAGGTCATCTTCTGGGTATTGACTTTAGATAGATTGTGTGTGGGGATATTCAAAAGATACCGATATTACATTAGCTTCGGTAATGGTACCAGCTAAGCATGTCTCGACCTCGGCCACGCGCACCTCGGAAAGAGTGCCAGGGCGCCAACTGAGATCAAGGTCACTCCCGACCTCGGTCATTCGACCTCGGCATCGTGCCTTGGCCTCGGTCACGCATCTCGGCAATGGTGCCAGAAAGCTAGCCGAGACAGGCACTGACAACTGTTGTCACGTCCCCCGAACCCGATTAAAGAATAACCGGATCCGGAGAGTGAATTTTTAGGACTAATTAAAAATTTTATCCTTTGGGCCCACGGATCGTAAGTCCGTGGTGAGGATATAATATTTCAAGCCTCATGTGGTACAATAAATGTAGAGTTCATATAACTCTAAGCAAATGGAACATCAACAGTGAATCATAATTCTCATTAAGTTAAAGTTGCAAGAAGATAAATAAACAAAATTAAAGAATCAAGTTAATTTATTACATTGGCCATCCCAATAAACAAGGCCAATAAAGAAAACTGAACTCAATAAGTTTAAGGTTCAACGAGAGATAAAATAAAAGAATAAATCTAAATGAATCCTAATGTCTCTCTCTCGTGCCAGGAAGTGATGACGCTACTCTACGTCATCGGCACGCCACTCTCGTGCCTACTCTGTTAGTTGGAGATCCTCTGGGATCTCCTCACCGGTCTGCTCCTCATAGTAGTACTCACCTGAGGTGTATGCACACCAATGAACAGTCAACGGCATGTTGAGCAATAGATAAACAATGTATAATAAACATGACATGCATCAATTGTAGAATAATGACAAGTACATGATTATCTGAATACAAGGTAAGCGAAGCTAGGCATAAAGTGAGATTAATAATCCATAGAAACAATAACAGGAATCCTAGCAACCATCTAACAATAACTACTATCCATGCAATGCAAAATAAGAACAAGAGGGAGACTCCGAGGATGTCCAAAGCCACCTCCAGGGGTACCAGTAACAATCTAATCCGGACTACTGATACCAAAGTCATGTTCCAGTAGGATCCTAGCTCCCGGTTCTGGGAATAGTAGACGGTCCAAGCCCGCTCCCAACTATTCAACGGCATGGACGTGTCCAAAGCCGACTGCCCACCCAGAAACCGAGTAACAGGTTCGTCATTAAAACCCCAAATTGCAGATGACCATGATATGCAAACAATAATAGAGTGGTTCTAACACAAGGACAAACAAGACAAGCAAGTCTGGCTAGTTTCATGTACAAGACAAGATCTTAGGAATTATCTCATTCAAGACAGTACAAGACAAGTGATCCACGTGATAATCCCTTTCATTGCTAGCCAGTCATGTTTATCAATACAAGACATGGGTTTCTAAGTATACTCTAAGTCAGGTCCAAGTCCTAAGTTCTATAAGAATTTATGTTTCATAATTTGTTAAGTGTTTTATGCCAAGAGAGTGTACAAGGAACATTAACAACGGATACAAGTCATAAGTCAAGCTCGACCCCCGCCGGGGGATACCCCCGGACCCCCTCTGCGAAGCGCATGTTTTAGAGAAGTGGCAATCAAGAAGACAAAAGAATCCTACTTGACCATGATAGCTAGGACTCTTTTGCTAATTGTCTTTCTTTTTTTTGTGCTTGGATGTCTATTATTATCATAAGCTGCTAGATATGATATTAAACCTATTTAATTATGTTTGGAATGATATAGTAGTAAAGATTGTGTAATACACTAATTCATGAACCAAAGGGCTTTATATTGAGTTAGATTCGATGCTACTCACTTATTTTTCCCTAGATCTAGTATTTTAAAGTGTAGATCTAAATTTTTTTATTTCCAACATTTGGGGCTTTTCTTGAAATCAATAACATTTTTTCACATTAGTGTTTAAATGCATTGATAATGTGTTAGTTTAAAATAGATCTATACTTTTGGAACAAAAAAGTATGAGTTTTTGCCAAAAATTGTGGTTGCATTATGTCAAATTTATGATATTTCATCTCATTGATCATGAGCATCAATAATGGTTGCATTATATAAAATACTGGAGAATAAAGCGAACAGCGACACATACAGGACTCATAACTTAAGGTGACCGAGATTTTGATTTATTGTTGTTACTAATGGAAAAAAATATTGTTTTCCAACATTTTCTAATATTCTAGATTTTTTGAATATTTTTGCGAATTTTTTTGGATTAAAAAAAAATTCACACCGCGACGACCGCGACGGACCGATATCCGCGACGATATCCGCGACGTATCGGTTTTTCGGACCGGCCGATACCGCGACCAATACCGAGATTTTAAACCATGAAAGCAAGTATGAGTGCTGTAGTCAACCGGGTCTTCAGCTCTTGGAAACTCTTTTCACACCCTTCCGTCCATACAAACGGAATATCCTTCCTCGTCAGCTTAGTTAACGGAGATGCTATGGTAGAGAATCCTTTCACAAACCTCCTGTAATAACCGCAAGTCCAAGGAAACTACGAATCTCCGCTACATCCCGCGGGCTACTCCAATTGACAACTGCTGCAATCTTCTTGGGATCCACTGTCAGTCATTCCTTAGAGATAATGTGACCCAAAAATGCCACTTGCTCCAACCAAAACTCACATTTGCTCAACTTAGCATACAATTGGTTCTCCCTCAAAAACTGCAAAGATGTTCTCAACTGATGCTCATGCTCCTCCTTAGTCTTTGAGTACACCAATACATCATCTATGAAGACAACTACAAACTGATCCAAGAAAGGAGCAAATGCCTTATTCATCAATGCCATAAAAACTACTGGAGCATTCGTCAATCCGAAAGGCATCACGAGAAACTCAAAATGTACATATCTCGTCCGGAATGCAGTCTTAGGAACATCCTCCTTTTTGACTCGCAACTGATGATAACAGGAACGCAGATCTATCTTCGAAAAGAATTGAGCTCCTTGCAACTGATCGAATAGCTCATTAATCCTCGATAACGGGTACTTGTTCTTAACAGTCACCTGATTCAACTGTCTGTAATCAATACACATCTCATAGTCCCGTCATTCTTCTTCACAAATATCACCGGAGCTCCCCATGGTGAAACACTGGGCCTGATGAAACCCTTATCCAAAAGATCTCCAATCTGAGTTTTTTACTCCTTCAATTCTGCTGGTGCCATCCTATAAGGGCCTTCGAAATAGGTGCTGTCCCTGGTTGCAATTCTATCGTGAAATCCAACTCACGAACAGGTGGCAAACCAGGAATCTCATCCGGAAACACATCTGGGAATTCTCGCACCACTGGAATCTCATCAATAGAATTGGACTCCTTATCTTCCGCAATAAATGCGATAAAGCCTTCGTAACTGCTCCTCATCAACCGCTCCGCCTTCAATGCAGAAATCATCCGAGTGGAGATGGGCTTTTCTACTCCAATAAACTCAACACTACGGTCTGCACTCTGCAACTTCACGGTCTTGTTAAAACAGTCTAACACTGCTCGGTTCGCTGCAAACCAATCCATACCAAGTATCACATCAAACTCCGCCATTGGTAGGATGATCAAATTGACGGTTAGCTTAACTTCCCCGATCTGAACACTACACGTAGTATAAATAACATTACAAACTATATGTCTACTTACAGGGGTGGCTACTATCAAATCATATGGTAGTATCTCCTTATCCTCCCCCAAATGCAGTGCAAATGTTGGTGCAACAACCGAGTGTGTGGATCCAGGATCAAACAAAACTTTAGCATCAAATCCACAAACTAAAAGTGTACCTTCTATGACATTCCTTGCAGCCTCTGCTTCCTCATGCGTCAGAGCATAAGCTCTCCCAACCTGCTGGGGACGCTGCTGATGATACTGTTGCGGTGGTCTCTGACCACGACCCTGAATCTGGGTGCTGGGGGTCTCTGCTGATATTGCTGCTTAAGTATTGGAGGACACTGATATGGTGGCTGAGGTGATCGGACAATCATCTGTTGCTGCTGCTGTGGCCTAGCCTGTCCAGGAGGCATCTGTCTCAACGGCTGCGCAGGATGTGGTGGCCTGGGTGCCGGAGCTGGAAATGCTTGTGGTGTCACTCCTGTCTTCCTTGGGCAATTGCGAACCTTATGCCCTGGGTCTCCACAATGGAAACATGCCCCTGACCGTTTCCTGCAATCACGGCCATAATGATTCCCTGTACAATGTATACAAGAGACTCGGTGTGGCTGCTGTTGGAGCGTAGGCTCGAATCATAGCCTCTTGGGTGCTGGCTGCTGATACAACAGGGACGAAGAACCCTGTGACCTGGGCTGAGGTATCAATGCTAATATCCTCTGCTGCTCCAGCATAATCACCTCTTTCAGAGACTCCTCTGCCCAATACGCTTCCTTGACCACATCATCATAGTAGGTCAGTCTGTTGCGCTGAACTTGCATCTTGGTGTCTGCTCGCAGTCCCTTGATAAACCTCCGAACTCTCTCTGATTCAGGCTTAATCAGACTCTCAGCAAACCTGGATAGATGGGTGGAGGCAATCTCATAATCTTGTACTGGTAGATCACCTTGCACCAGTCTCTCAAACTCCTCCATCTTCTGATCTCTGTAGTGCTTTGGAATGAATTTCTTCTGGAACTACTCTGTGAAAGTCTTCTAGGCTACATCTTCAGCGATTGCCTCATATGGGTGCTTGACGGTCTTCCACCATCTCTCTGCTGCCCCACGAAACATGTGAGCTGCAAGCTGCACCTGCTGGATACCCGTGCACTGAAACACCTCATAAATCTTCTCCATCTGAACTACCCACTCATCTGCTATAGCGGGATCCTCAATGCCATGGAACTCTGGTGGGAATCTCTTCCTGAACTTCTCAACCAGCTCGTTGAGATCATACTCTTTGGCCTATGGCTGGCCCACCTTCTGCACTACCTCAAGCATCTGTGCTTGAAACACTGCCTGATCTTCATTTTGCTTATGGCTCTGCTCAGCCATATCTTTCTGGGATTGAATAAAGGCTGCCATGAACTGATGAAATTGGTTCTCGACGCCATTCTGAGATGAACTACCTTCACCTCGGGTATAGTGTCTACCAGCCATAATCCTGAAAAACATTCAACGTTAGTTCCAATATGCCCCAAGCTAACATCACAATGCTAAAAACAAAACTAAAAGATCAACCTACTGACTAACGAAATCCTCACACGCGTCCTATGGTTTCTACCATTTTTACCTTGAGAAACCATCCACTGCTCTGATGCCATCATGTCACGTCCCCCGAACCCGATTAAAGAATAACTGGAACTGGAGAGTGAATTTTTATGACTAATTAAAATTTTTGTCCTTTGGGCCCACGGATCGTAAGTCTGCGGTGAGGATATAATATTTCAAGCCTCATGTGGTACAATAAATGTAGAGTTCATATAACTCTAAGCAAATGGAACATCAACAGTGAATCATAATTCTCATTAAATTAAAGTTGCAAGAAGATAAATAAACAAAGCTAAAGATTCAAGTTAATTTATTACATTGGCCATCCCAATAAACAAGGCCAATAAAGAAAACTGAAGTCAATAAGTTTAAGGTTCAACGAGAGATAAAATAAAAGAATAAATCTGAATCCCAATGTATCTCTCTCGTGCCAGGAAGTGATGATGCTACTCTACGTCATCAGTACGCCACTCCCATGCCTCCTCTGCTGGTTGGAGATCCTCTGGGATCTCCTCACCGGTCTGCTCCTCATAGTAGTACTCACCTGAGGTGTCTGCACACCAAGGAACAGAGTCAACGACATGTTGAGCAATAGATAAACAATGCATAATAAACATGACATGCATCAATTGTAGAATAATGACAAGTACATGATTATCTGAATACAAGGTAACCGAAGCTAGGCATAAAGCGAGATTTATAATCCATAGAACAATAATAGGAATCCTAGCAACCATCTAACAATAACCACTATTCATGCAATGCAAAACAAGAACAAGAGGGAGACTCGAGGATGTCCAAAGCCATCTCCCGGGGTACCAGTAACAATCCAATCCGGACTACTGATACCAAAGTCCGGCTCCAGTAGGATCCTAGCTCCTGGTCCTGGGAATAGTAGCACGGTCCAAGCCCGCTCCCAACTATTCAACGCCATGGACGCCGTCCAAAGCCGACTGCCCACCCCGACAACCGAGTAACTGGTTCGTCATTAAAGCCCCAAACTACAGATGGCCATGATATGCAAACAATAATAGAGTGGTTCTGACACAAGGGCAAATAAGACAAGCAAGTCTGGCTAGTTTCATGTACAAGACAAGATCTTAGGGATTATCTCATTCAAGACAATACAAGACAAGTGATCCACGTGATTATCCCTTTCATTGCTAGCCAGTCATGTTTATCAATACAAGACACAGGTTCCTAAGTATACTCTAAGTTAGGTCCAAGTCCTAAGTTTTATAAGAATTTATGTTTCATAATTTGTTAAGTGTTTTATGCCATGAGAGTGTACAAGGAACATTAACAACGGATACAAGTCACAAGTCAAGGAGAAATTACAATCCAATCCTAGGCAAGTGGTGTCATCCATATACCCCACGTATTTTAACAGAGTACGTGTAGAAATTGGATCAACGATGCTCTTAGGGAAATTCCTTGGTGTACAATCATGTTAAGCATCTATTGAGACAATTACATATGCATTCGGTTAGACCATGCATAATGCACGAATACCTAGGCAACCCATCGAAATCACACCAAGCCACATCGAAATCTCATCCTGATCCATACTTCCAAGTCTGTATAATTTTAGGCACTTACAATTGGCGCCGTCTGTAGGGACGATTCAGTCAAATCTTCCCAAACACCATGCCTCCAAAAACCAAGAAAGGCAGAAAATCCTCCAAAGCCTTAGCTTTACTACCGTTGTGGTAAGAGCCATTGTTGCTGAAACAACCGTTTGTTCCTCACTAGATGAGATCTGGACCAAAGACTGGCGCGGCAAGCATGGGAAGCCCTCGCACTATTTCAGGTTCATCTTCAAAGGAGGTGACAGCACCTCCCCATTAGGAAGACCCTCGGCTGAAGCTTCCCCAGAAAAACGACCCTTAGCTGAAGCTTCCCCAATAGGATGGTCCTTTTCAGGACCATCCCCGAAAGGATAAATCTCCAATGGTGGTCGGATCGCATCACTCCCACCACCAGACTGATGGCGACGATGATGACAATCCTTTCCTTATGGATATCAGGGCCCAAAACCTTGTTATCTAAGAACAGGAGGAGCTGATCCAACAACTCAAGCTGCAGCTCTAGAAGAAGACGAAGGCCATGACTCTACGTCCTAAAAGCAAATGAGCTCCCTCGGAGATGAAGGACTTGAGGCATGTCCTGAATAATAAAAGGAAGGACCAAGCTCCTGATGAGGGCTCAAGTAACAGCCACTCAAAAAGGAGGTCGCAGCAGACACTATAAGACAATGATGATTTGAGGGAGTGGCTTGACCAACATGTCAAACAAACGGTCTAGCGCAACATGGAGGTGATCGGTTTCCCCCGAGACTGGCTAGACGCTTACGACACCGAGGATCTCGGTGCATCTCCTTTCTCCCAGGAGATAAGGGACTTTGCTCTCCGTGAAAAGTTTAGCATCCCGAGGTTCGTCCTTTATGATGGGACCTCAGACCTA
The DNA here is from genome assembly GCA_012931725.1 of Litsea cubeba. Classification (NCBI taxonomy): domain Eukaryota; kingdom Viridiplantae; phylum Streptophyta; class Magnoliopsida; order Laurales; family Lauraceae; genus Litsea; species Litsea cubeba. The sequence continues at coordinate 14,686 of WHSA01001151.1, forward strand.
GCAGCACATCTCCGACACTTCATTTAGAGAATGTCGATTTGGGGCGATCTCGGTCACCTGAACTGTAGAGTTTTCTCCTCTAGTCTCAGAGACCTCCCGCTGAAATGGTTTTGTGCACTTCCCGAGTGTCACGCCCCCGAACCAGGGATCCTGCAACGATCCGATCTCGGGGAGCATGATTTGGGGTTAATTAAAAATTGTATTTCTCCCCAGGATCCGCGTGTGTGAGGAAGGCATAGTTTCCAACACATCAAAACATTTTGCGGAAGCTTACATGGTGTTGCGACCTGGAGCCCGTGGCCATCGGATTCCGTGTCGCACCCAACCCGTCAGCATAAAGTTGTCATAGCAATATTCAAACTCAGACTGAAACAAATCATGATATCAAAATATACAAAACTGACAGTAACAGGCTGATCATTACTCAAACATATTCAAGTTACAAATTAATAAGTGCATTAATTACAATCCCAAGGAAAAAGGGCTAACAAAAGTCGTACAAAATAACAAGCTAAGCATAATGCTACCCAGGGGTGTAACATAACTCCGGAGTCAAGCACGATGTCTACATGACATCGCTGACACAACAAGTCTGCACAACACATGGCTTAACAACCCTTTGCACAAGCACTAGCTCAAGACGAGAACCTGCTACCTAAAGCACCAAAGTGTACAATATCAGACACAACGGTCTGGCAGGTGATTAATTTAGGCAAGAACAGAAGTAAAAATTAAAGCTTAAAAGAAACAATATTTAAAACATTTTACTGGACTTGAACAGATTTATAAGGTTTAAAAACAGTGCATGAACAAGATGCTTATCAAGAAAACAAGAGTCTATGAACGATATACGAAACGAAACTAACATGAATACATATAATATCATGAATAGTTAAATTCACAAAGAGCCCATCCTTTCTCCATCATACATGATGATAAGAGCAAGCACGCATGACAAGCACGACACGCAAAACACGATCCCACGCCACACAAGGTAGACGGAGAGGCCGGCCGCGGAACCGGAACACGTAAGATGTGTATACAATACACGACTAATCTGCAGATAGTCCACATGTTAAAGAACCCCCGGATAGTGGATCAGACTGAAGGGGCAGTCCAAGCTCAGTGGTATTCACCTAAATTCATGAATGCACAAGACGAACATATATTTGCGAGACGAATCACTCAAAAGGGGAAACTACTTGTCAAGACAAGACAAGACAAGATATCCTCCGCCACATGAGGTGGATGGAGCAGGCAACCTGAATATTTCTGATGAGGGCTAGGGGAGACTTGCCGTTTGAAGCCCGTGGTTGACACGCTTCTCTCCATGGTTAAAAGTGCCGCCCGGACCGAGTTCTTACATTTCCCTCATCGACCACACGAAGTGGACGATGCAAGAAAGACAAGACAAGATAACATAGGCTATTAACATGTAAAAGCACAATAAGTATCCCCTTTTTGGATCTTAAAACCATTCGAAACAAAACTGATACTTATAGTTAAAATGAGTGCAAAACGATATTCTTCATGTCAAATCGAGATTTCAAAACGAGCTCATCAAGTATATGCTAAGACCCTTCATTTGATTCTTGTGTAATTGAGACCCAAATGTTGGAATTAAAAGCGGATTGGTGCCCTTGAAGCTAAACAACATTTCGGATTTCAAATGCACAATGTCAAGTTAAAGCTCTTAGCATAGTCTGGTTTTCATCCCTATGAAAACCCTTAAAAAACAACTTATTTTGTAAATTCGGTCAGCACTCGGTTACCTGTCGGTTAGCCGAGGTGGGGTATGTTGGCTAGCCGACAGTTGACCGATGGCTGACCGCCTGGCCTCAGTCCAGAAATTGCAGCTCTCGGGAAAAGGGACCGAACTGGCTTCGGTTGGCCGTCGGTTAACCGAAGTGATGTAGCTCGATTAGCCTACAGCTGACCGACGAATTTTCTGACAGAATATAGGTCTCGAGAAATGGAACCGACAGACCTCGGTTGGTTTTCGGTTAGCCGAAATAGGCATTTCGGCTAGCCGACAGCTGGCCGACGGCTGACCGACAATGCACGGACAGTGCGTTTTAGTTCAAAATTTTCATTCTTATTCTTCACATTTCTGATACTTTTCCTTCCTTTCTTCTCATTGCTAAAACACCTGCATTCCCTTAGCTTACATACTTTCCAAGGGCTAAATTCCTTTACCAATCACACTCCAAACACTTCCATTCTCCAATCATCAATAACCATTCAAAAACTAGCAAAAAACAACAAAAATAGAATTCAAACTTGACCCATAAGAAGGGTTTTCCAGCCATACTAGAAACATATGCATGCTAGCTTAAAAGTAGATTTCAAAACCAACCAACTTATTACTACACACACAAATGTAAGATTAGTAAATGAAATCACATACTTGGAATAAAAAATAGTTTCCATACTTAACATGTACAAGGAAAAGCTAACGAGATCACTTGCCTTGTTCCAAAATGCTAATCAAACTCACAAATCCAATCAAAGAGTTGATCCACGAAATCTACACAAAAGCCCCAAAATAGAACATACAAAAATCACATTTTTTGTCATAAAAAACCCCCATTTCAAAAATGGGTTTGAAAGCTAGAGAAAAAGGCTCCTCATGAGCTAAATGAACTCCATGAAAAAGATGGGTTCAAGCTCTAACCTGTAGCTAGCCAAGCAAGAAGAAGACCTCTAGAGGAGGGTGAAAATTTGCAGGGATTTGTCCACAAAAGTGCCCAGCTGAAGCTTGAGATGAGAGGGAGAGAATGATGGTCTTAGATTTGTAAACGGAGCTCTCTTGCTAGATCATTCAGGAGGAGGAAGGTCAAGGAGAAAAGAGGTTTTCTCCTCCCAGTTCTAGGTCAAGAAAAGTTACAGGAAAATGAATAATGGAAGAGAGAGAAGAAGAGACTATTTATATGACTTGAGAAGTGGGTCCCTAGCAGCTGAAACTTGAAGTGATTAAAACATGGTCTTGCGGATCTCGGATGAGATCGACGAAGAAGAATAAAATGATCCTCAAAATATCTAGTTTTTAAAAATATACTTTTGACATGATTCTCAGATTTTGAAATTCGTGTCCAGATTTGGTGTGAAAAGTCAGATTTACCTTTTTGGGTCAAAACACAGGTTTCTGGGCTTCAAACACAGACGGGCTGAAAACAAAAGTTATAGAAAATATTAAAACCATTTAAATGAGACCGAAGTCACGGTTAAATCGAAAAACTAGAATTATCATCCCACGCTTACACGTGCATTCAGGGCCTCCCTGAGCGTGACTGACTAGGGCCAACGGCTCTCAAGAATTCCCAAAGCCATAAAAACTAAACCAAACCACAAACCAACTCGATTAGGATCAAAACTCACTTAGAGAACTAACCCACAACTAAAAACACATTAATCAAGGGAATCAGGGGTCTGGGTCTTATACCGAGGGATTAGTTTCGAGCTGGCGGCAGCTCCAGAACTCCTTCGTGGAAAAATTCCAGGCGCACAGAGTCATCCCAAAGACCGACGGTGACATAATGGCCCTCAGAATGAGACGGAACGAGAATATCACTCAGTTTTCCAAAAGGTTCTGGACGGTCTACAACCAGGTCGAGGACTCCACCGACGAAGTGGCGATCAAGTCCTTCAAACAGGCTCTGCTGCCAGGCAACGAGCTTCGAAGGGACTTGGTCCGAAACCCTGTGGTCACGATGAAAGCATTAATGGCCAGGGTGAACCAATTCATCGAGCAAGAAGAAGACGAGATCCGGGCTTGGGAGAGCTTTGGCTTCTCGCACGAGGATAGAGCCTCCAGGAAAGAGAAGAAGTTGTCTCGAAGGAATGAGGTAGACCGAAACCAGGCTTCCACGAGTTCGACAATGGTCTCGCTCCCCACCTCGGGAGACGGGAAGAAGTTCAAGCAGGTTCACAGACCTAGAGAAGGGAAGCCGGCCGTCACCGCATACAAGGTTGTCAACACGATCTTCAAGGAGCCAATCTATAGGCTCCTCAGCAAGATCAAGACGTAGCCGTACTTCCAGTGGCTACAGCCCTTGAAGGGTGACCCTTCCACACGTGATCAGAGCAAATTTTGTGCCTATCACAAACAAAATGGGCACAGAACTGAAGATTGTATGTCCCTGAAGTCGCATCTTGAGAAGCTCGTCAAGGACGGGCACTTGAAGGACTACATCAAAGAAGGGGATAGAAACATTAACCGAGCTCAGCACCGAAATGATGATGATCAAGACATCGATGAGTCGGAGAGAATAATCAACGTCATCCATCTGGCACCTACGCCCAAGGGGAGTAATCAATCCCGTGTCGAGGCCAGGAGGGCTTCACACAACAAACAGGTGATGACGGCCGTGCTGTAGCCAGCTGCCAAGAAGGCTCGGAAGGAAAGGCCCAAGACCTGGTTCTCAGATAAGGACCTGGAATGTGTCCAACTCCCCCACAACGATCTCCTTATCGTGACCCTAAAATTGAAGACCTGCAGGGTACAGAGGATTCTTGTGGACCCCGGCAGCTCGTCCGAGATCCTCTACTTCAATTGCTTCAAGAAGATAGGTCTCAGAGAAGAAGATTTGCAGGAGGCACGCACTCCCCTGGTGGGTTTCAGCTCCAAGCCTGTGTACCACAGGGGAAAGATCTCCCTATGAGTCCAAATCGAAGGCGCCTCTATGCAAGCCGACTTCCTTGTGGGTGGATGTACCATCCCCATACAATGTCATCATGGGGAGAACCTGGCTACATAATATGGAGGCAGTACCTTCCACCCATCACCAAAAACTCAAGTTCCTGTTGGAGAACGAGAATGGCAGAGTTGAGGTGGTCACGGTCCGAGGTGACCAGCTGATGGACCGTGCGTTCATACTCGGTGCTACCGAGGTCGGCGGACGTGGGAGTCCGTTGGGTACGACCCTTTAGCGTCCGGGGGGCAGAAGCGGGTATCAACATTTTTTTTGTGGGTGTGCCAGATTTTCTATTTTACTTGGAATTGCAAGTGATGATCCGGAGATCGACCTTCGCAAGTAAAAAGGAAATCAACTTCTTTCAAGTTTTCCATTGCACATATATTTAAGAAAAGAGACATTTTCTTGATTTGCCTTGAAAGGCGATTGTTTTGGCATTTATAGCCGATTTTTTTTGCGTTTATAGCCGATTTTGGCGTTTATAGCCAATTTACAATTCTTATCAATAATGAAAGACAAGAGTTGTGATTTTTGTCTCTTTTAGAAAAATACAAACTACAATGAAAAATAAGAAAAGGAGGATTTAACTTCTCAGGAGATTGTGGGGGACTCATTCAGATTGACGGTCGCAAGCCATATGTAGACTTCGCCATCATCCATGCAGATGAGAACAGAGGATGCTCTTGATTCGCTTGGCTTGGCTATAACCTCAGATTTTTAGAGGACAAAGACCAAGAGGAGCTCCTATGTCCAGTAAAAAAACTAAGTAGATGGGCTTAAAAGCTACGTTTAAGCCATTGGAGGCAGAAGGAGAAAGCAAGGACCTTGGGGGGGGGGGGGGCCCCCCCCAAGGGACTTTTGTCACCTTGTAGTGGTGGCCGGTGCAGAACTTCAACAGAGTTTTCTCTCTTTCTTTCTCTGGATTTTTTGTGCTTGGAAGCTGATCTGGTTCTTATCTCTGGGAGTTGTTTGATTTTTTCTGATCTGGATTTCTTTGGAGTGTTCTCCTATTTATAGGCTCTTGGTAGCCATTTAGGAGAGTTTATGGGTTTTAATTGTCATTAAGCCTCATATGGGAGGAGTTACAAGTTTTAATTCATTTACTTTGTAACTCTTTTTTATTGGCTTCTGATTGGCCGGCGGAGATTGAGGGCATTTAATCGCCTTTAATCGCCATGTTGGGAGGAGTTTCATGGGTTAAATGCCATGAATCGATTGACTTGTAACTCCCATATGCTTGCTTCTGATTGGGCCATCCAAAGAAATGAATTAATGATTACAATAAAGCTAGTCAATTAATTGCATTAAGTGGTCGCCGAGTAGTTGAAGAGTCAAGGGCCGTGCCGCGTCTTTTGGGATTTTTCTGGTGATTTTTCATCGATGGATTTTCATGTAGATCGACATCGTATGACTATGTAACTTCAGGTATTGGTTGCCAACAGCGGGTCGGTGCCATCTGTCCTGTCGATTTCTCAATCGGTCGAATAGAAAGCACACTTTTTTGGTTGACCGGTTGGCGATCAATGTCGATTTTGATACTATTGGTGATTGACCCGTGATTTTGACGGATGTTGAAGGATTTGGTGTCTCAGAAGTCGAAAGCTTCGAATCACGAAAAACGACAAAAAAGGGGCCTTTCGGGGCAACCCGGCGATTCTGGGCTCCATGGTCGCCGACGACCATGGGCCAGGGTCACAGGGGCTTGCGACCCTGGGGGGACTTTCCCCCCTTTTGTCCCGTTTTGCGGCCGTATTTGATGTTTTTTTATTCTTTTTTCTTCTGTGTTTTTTCTTGACATTTTTATCATTTATTGGCCTGATTTCCCTGTAGAAAACTTGACAAGTATCCTTGCATTTTGGAGTGCAAAGTTTCCAATTTTCCGAGAAAGCCGAAGACTTTGTCGCGTAGAGCTACCGATTTTCCGTCAGAAGCTGAAACTGGGTTAAATGATGTCGGAATGACCTGAAATTTGGGGTGAAGCCTTCTGAGAAATAAATAAGACTAACCATAGGCTTTTGTTTGAGTTTTGAAGTCGTTTGGGGTCCTATCGCCAGTAGATTTGTTTTTGTCGCGATAAAGATGTTGCGGCTTGATGTGCAGTCAACCGATGTCCGATTGGCTTGAAATTTGACAGGGAACCTATTGGAGTCATTTTGAGATGATACATAGGCTCTGTCTTGGAATCCATGGTCCCGGGGAGCTTCGCCACCGAGAGGCTTGATTTGGCTTCCAAGCGTCAATGTCTGGTCAAATGTTGTCGAAATGACCTAAAATTTGACGTGTAGCCCTTTGTAAGCATTTTGAAGCCGTCCATATGCTCTTTTTGATGAGTGATGGCCTTGGTGGTTCTCACCGTCGAGAGGCTTGATTTAGCTATTCGAGGGTTGATGTAGGGTTAAACATTGTCGGTTTGACTTGGAACTTGACGTGGAGCGTTTTGGATGTATTTTGATACCATCCATAGGCTCTGATCGAAGATTTGGTGTCTCCAATGCTTTCGCCGCCGGGAGTGATGGACCGCGCTCCTGCTCGGTTCTATCGAGGTCGGCGGACGTGGGAGTCCGTCGGGTCCGACCCTTTCGTAACCGGGGGGCAAGGGCGTGCATCAACATTTCTTTTTTTGTGGGTGTGCCAGATTTTCTATTTTACTTGGAATTGCAAGTGGTGATCCGGGGATCAACCTTCGCAAGTAAAAAGGAAATCAACTTCTTTCAAGTTTTCCATTGCACATATATTTAAGAAAAGAGACATTTTTCTTAGTTTGCCGTGAAAGGCGATTTTTTTTGGCATTTATAGCCGATTTTGGCGTTTATAGCCGATTTTTTGGCGTTTATAGCCGATTTTGGCGTTTATAGCCGATTTACAATCCTTATCAATAATGAAAGACAAGAATTGTGATTTTTGTCTCTTTTAAAAAAATACAAACTACAATGAAAAGTAAGAAAAGGAGGATCTAACTTCTCAGGAGATTGTGGGGGACTCGTTTAGATTGACGGTCGCAAGCCATATGTGGGCTTCGCCATCATCCATGCAGATGAGAACAGAGGATGCTATTGATTCGCTTGGCTTGGCTATAACCTCGGGTTTTTAGAGAACAAAGACCAAAGGAAGGTCCTATGTCCAATAAAAAGCCGAGTAGACGGGCTGAAAAGCCATATCTAAGCCATTGGAGGCAGGAGGAGAAGGCAAGGACCTTGGGGGGGGGTACCCCCCAAGGGACTTTTGTCACCTTGTTGCGGTGGCCGGTGTAGAATTTCCGCAGAGTTTTCTCTCTTTTTCCTTTCTCTGGATTTCTGTCTGCTATCTGTGCTTTTTTCTCTGATGTTTCTGATGTTCTGTGTGTTGTTTCTTCTTGGAGAGCCCTCCTATTTATAGGCTTTTAGGTAGCCTTTTAGGTGGGTTTATGGGCTTTTATTGTCATTAAGCCGCATAATGGGAGGAGTTACAAAATTGAATTGTTTATTTTGTAACTCCTTTTTCTTGGCTTCTGATTGGCCGGAGGAGATTGAGGGCATTTAATCGCCTTTAATCGCCATGATGGGAGGAGTTTCATGGGTTAAATGCCATGAATCTCTTGACTTGTAACTCCCGAATGCTTGCTTCTGATTGGGCCGTCCAAAGAAATGGATTAATGATTGTAATAAAGCTAGTTAATTAATCGCATTAAGTGGTCGCCGAGCAGCTGAAGAGTCGCGGGCCGTGCCACGTCTTTTGAGATTCTTCTGTTGATGATCATCGATGGATCTTCATGTAGATCAACATCAGATGATCATGTAATTTCAGGTGTTTGTTGCCAACAGTGGGTCGGTGCCATCTGTCCTGTCGATTTCTCGATCGGTCGGGTGGAAAGCACACTTTTTTGGTTGACCGGGTGGCGATCAATACTGTCTTCGATACTCTTGATGATTTACCCGTGTTTTGGACGGATGTCAGAGGACTTGGTGTCTCAAAAGCATGAATTTTGGAAAGTACCAGAGGCTGGGCTCCTCGAATCGTGAAAAAAACGGCGAAAACCGGGGTTTCCGGGGCTTTCCCGGCGACCCCGGGGTCCAAGGTCGCCGGCGACCCTGGCCCAGGGTCGCAGGGGTCTGCGACCCTGGGGGTTTTCCCCCTTTCGTGTCCCGTTTTGCGTCCGTTTTTGCTTTTTTTTTTATTCTTTTTTCTTCCGTACTTTTCCTTGACATTTTGACCATTTATTGGCCTAATTTATTTGTAGGAAACCTGATGAGAATCCTTGCATTTTATTTTGAAAAGTTTCCAATTTCCTGAGAAAGCCGAAGACTTTGTCGCGCAGAGCTGCCGATTTTTCGTCAGAAGCTGAAACTGGGCCAAACGATGTCGGAATGACCTGAAATTTGGTGTGAAGCCTCCTGAGCAATAAATAAGACCAACCATAGGCTTTTGTTTGAGTTTCGAAGCCGTTTGGGGTCCTATCACCTGTAGACTTGCTTTTTGTCGCGATGAAGATGTCGCGGTTTTGATGTGCGGTCAATCGATGTCCGATTGACTTGAAATTTGACAGGGAACCTATTGGAGTCATTTTAAGATGATCCATAGGTTCTGTCTTGGAAACCATGGTCCCGGAGAGCTTTGCCGCCGAGAGGCCTGATTTGGCTGTCGGAGAAGCGAAGTTAGGCCAAATGATTTTGAAATGGCTTGAAACTTCTTGTGTACTCCTCTTTTGGCTGTCTGGAAGAATCTTGCAGTTTTTGTTTGATTCTGACAAGATTTGTTTTTTGGAAGCAGCATTGCCTATTTATGGCAGGTTGCAACTTCATGTAGCTCTTTGGATCTTGAAGAGGCAAAGTGACATTTTTGGTGTCAACAAATGCCCCCTCGAGGTACAGCGGCGAGTTGCTTAACTTTTGTAGTCGATGTGCCTCGAAGAGATTTTTTTGAAGGAGAGCCTGTGACTTGACCAAGAGTCTTTGAGCAGTCTTTCTTTTTGGTATTTGTAGCCTTTTCAGCTTCCAGGGGAATTTTATGGTAGTGAAAGGGATCACGTACCATCTCGAGGCAAAGTTTTGAAGATGACATCAGGGATGTGGATTTGGGTTTTGACCTTGTGACCTAACAGGCTATATGTGGCAGGTTAGGGGGTCGGGTTTGGTTTTGATCGTGTTACCCAACAAGCTGTATGTGGAATGTTGGGGGATCAATTTTGGTTTTGATCTTGTGACCTAACAGGCTGTATGTGGCAAGTTAGGGGATCAGGTTTTGGTTTTTGGTTTTGGTCTTGTGACCTAACAGGCTGTATGTGGCAAGTTAGGGGACCAGGATTTGGTTTGATGGAATGTCAATTTCAAGAATTTGGCTCAATTTGGTAGATGAGGCTGGATGGCTTGATTTTTTGGAAGCTCATGGGGCTTGGAATTTTCTTTTGTATGGTCCAATCAACTCAAAAGAGGCATGGAACTATTTTTGTATGCTCTTGGTAAGAGGGATTTCTCTTTGACTAAAAGCCCAAAAATTTTTTCTCTTTTCTCTTTTTTTTTTTTTGTGTGCCTAGGTGGTCAAACCTGGCTCATATGGGCTAACCCATGGGACCTTAAGCTTTTGAAATGGCTTAGATCTCATATGGTGTCATTTTTGTAAAGAATATCCAAAAATACCTCATTTGGATAGAGAATATCTAAGAATATCTTTACTTGGAGAGAATCTCTCATGATCCCTTTATTTTGGGATAGAATATCTCAAGATATCTTTCTTTTGGGAAAGAATCCGTCATAGATTTCTTTTTGGGAGAAAATCCTTCAAGATATCTTTCTTTTGGGAAAGAATCTTTCTAATCTCTTTCTTTTGGTAAGGTTACTAATTAGTAACACTTACCTCTTTCTTCTTTCCTTCTTTGGTTTGCTCTCCTCTATAAAAGCAAAGAGAAGGTTGGATCTCTTGCTCTTATTACTTTCTTTTGCAATAATCTCAAGAGGGCTTCAAGACCAAGAGCTTTTCTTCTTCAAGATCTTCAAGACTTTTCTTCTTCTTCTCCATCAATGGCTTCAAGTAAGTTCTCCCTTTTTTTTCAAGAAAACTCCATTGTAGGAAAAATAAAGTTCTTTCTTTTTTTTTTGTTTCTTTCTTTTCTTTTCTTCTTTTTTTTTCTTTTCCACGTGTTTGCCTCCCTTTTTTTTTTACACGGGTTTTTTTTTTTGCTTTCTTTTCTTTTTTTTTTCATGTTTTTTTTTTTTTTTTGTGTGGGCCGTACGGACAGATCCGTACGGATCTGGCCGTACGGCCACGTGGCCTGTGGGCCACGGCCTGTGGGCCAGTCCTCATTTTTTTTTCTTTTTTTTTTCCCTCCCCCTTTTTTTTTTGAGAGAGTTTCTTTTCTTTCTCTTTTTTTTTGTTTTCTTTCCCCTCTTTTTTTTAGAGAAAGTTTCTTTTTCTTTCTTTTTTTTTCTCATCATGATAATGCATTTTTTTTCGCAAACCAAGATGTTCATGCATGCATTCAATTTGTAAATTAAATTTGTAGCATGATGTGATGGCATACCTGAAAGTTTTTGCAAATTTGGGAACTTGGAGCTCGCAGTGATGTTGAGCCCTTCCTGATTTTGCGGAGACTTTTAGGTTTCGAAAGTTTGGAGTTTCGGAGCTCGCAGCGATGTTGAGCCCATCTTCAAGCTTTCTATTTCTTTCGGGATAGTTCCTTTTCTTCGGAATTGCCCCGTCATCATGTCAAAATTTCGCCAGATTTTTTTAGCGAGATTCTGTCATTTTGATGTTTGATCTTTTTCTTTTCCATCCTTTTCAGGTGGTTCCTCCAGAGCGAACAAGGGTAAAGAGCCTGCTACAAGCGTACCTCGTCGATCTTCTAGATCTTCTAATCCGGCCGTTCAACAGGCTTTTGAGAAGGTCCAGTATGTTGAGAGAAATCTGGAAGAGTGCGACTCCCTCAACAGAGATGAGATGAGGCAGCGACTGATCACTCTCAAGGGAGAGGAATTCTATAAGATCATGGTAAGCAGTCGTCCATGGGTGATGGAAGATCAGAGCGTTTTGCCCAAGCCTACCTTCTTCTTTGTGATGCAGTCCCTGATGACATTACATACCAGAGGAGATGTTTTCAGTTTTCCTTCACAGCAGATGGTGAGAAAAAGACTGTTACTACCCGGTCGATGTTTGATCGCACCGTCTCGATTCTGAGCCTTGCTCCCACGTGCCCTAAGAGGGAAGATCCTCCAAGCTGGGTGAGAGGACAAATGTAATCAAGACCGGGGTTTTTGTTGGCGGTTCTCCTGGATATACGGAGAGGTCGCCTGTTGATATGGACCTGTTGATGCCATCCAGCGGCTACCAGGGCTCTGATTATCCGTCGGTCGATTTGAGACCGGTGGGCCTTTGTATTTTTAGCGGTGACGGCAGTAATTGGATCAAGCCTTTTCGACTTCGAGGTCGTTTCAATGCTGACTCCGAGTGGAAGTCGTGGACTAATCGCGTCCTGCTGATTGGTGGCGCCGTTTTGAAGGAAGCCGGGATTTTTGATGCGGTCCGCGCCTTTAGGGAGACCGTGATCTTTTCCGACGAGGCCTTCATGGCTATGCTGGAGTCATTCCTCCCACAAACCAATACCTTCGTTGTGACGAATGGTGAGATTGGTTTTTCTTTGAAGGAGCTGAGCGCTATTACCGGATTGCCATCCTCGGCAAACTCTATGAGGAGTTTATGCCGATTGACAGCGTCCTCGAGGGGCAGTCTGAGGAGTTCAGGCTTTTATACTTTCAGCTCGTCGCCTTCTATGATTTTTTGAAGGAGAAGGGGGGTTCGAAAGTTAGATCCAGCAGTTGGAAGAGTTTTTGCTCTTCATTTCCCAACTTTTTTGATAGCAGGGAGCCTTCTGATAGTGTGACCCAAGAAGCCGGAGCTCAGGATCCAAAGAAGATTTTGGCCATGCAAGAAGAGTTGAGAGATTTCTGTGCAAGTACAAACGCCATATGTCCTGACATTGCACTGCGGAGAGATCTCGCTGTTTACCTCACTTATTGGCTTGGTGAGGCTGTATTTGCTGGAGGAGATGGAACGCACATCAGGCCGCATTGTATTTTCCCGGCTTGTCAGATGGCGTTTGGAGAGCAGCTTGCTTTGGTGCCAGCTCTTTACTCCTACCTGTGGTACCGAACTGCAGGCTGCTGCTTTTCTGGTTCGGCTTGGGCTTCCCATGAATAGGGTATTTTCAGCCCATATCTTTTATTCGTGGTATGTATACCACTGTCCTGGCTTCCATCGGCTGGATGCTGCTCAGGATGATGATCCTCTGATGATTCGACTGGCTAAGGGCAAAGCCGTGTCCGAATCACTTTTGTTTGCCTGTATGAGGATCCGACGGTTCAGGGACGTCGAGATGGGGCAATCTTCAGTGAAGCTTTCTCCGGAGTTGCGGAAGAAGGCTTTTGATTTTGGTGCCTCCCGAGACTCTACCAGGGCGGGGTCAGGAAGGCATTATTCCTTGACAAATGCAGAGAGAGAGTGGCTTTTCAGCATACGTGTCGGCACGATGGTGTACCGTAGACATCTTTTCGCGACATCCAGCCGTATGTACCCTCTCGCTTTGCTTTGCAGCTTGGCTTTTCTCAAGGAGTTGTTGGAGCGCCTTCAAGCATGGTGAAGCGCTTTGGAGGCTTACAGGACGGGAGAAATGCATGGGCTTTCTATAGTGCTGAAGACACTACAGCCATGATTCTATCCTGTGTTGCTGACTTCCCGGACTGCCGGCTTTGTGAAGTGGTTCGCGGAGAGCTTTCGGCATATCGGGGCTTCAAGAAGGAGCTTGATGTGAAGCTGGCATCTGGAAAGGGCCTTGGAAAGTCGGATGGCATCCGGCGAGAGGAAGTTTGGGCCTTCCTTTCTGGAGAGAAGCACAAGATAGGCTTTCTTGGTGACCAGGGCGTCATCGGTTCTGAAGCTGTTCGAGAAATACCTGACGAGGCTTTGGAGCAGCTAGAACAGGAGGAAGCCGAACTTGGTGCTTGGATGCAGGCGGCACAGAGGCAAGCTTCCGTGGAGCCTACTGGCGAGAGCAGACCAATCTAGTGAGGAGTCGAGTGGCAAACCTGACTCTGACAGCGGGGTAGGTTCTTCTAAGAAGCGAACCCACAGAGGTAAGAGGAGGAGGAGTCATCATCACAGTGAGGGGTAGCATGAGGATTCTCCTGACTTGGAAGTTCCTCTTACTATCAATGAGGATGTGCCAGTGGATGCTGACGAGCCTCCAGAGAAGAGAAGCCGAGAAGAAGAGACCGTTGGTGAAGGTATGATTCTTCCTTTTTCTCTTTCCATTTCTTTTCATGGGATTTTTTTTTCATGTTATGATTTGCTTCTTGTTTCTGCTTTTCCTTTTTTTTTTTTTTTTAGCAGAGGAAGACTTGGTGATGCCTGAGGTCCTAACCGATGAGGTGGTGATGGATCCTATGAGGCACCTGAAGAAGAACCGAGGGACTCTGGAGTAAATCCAGAATCTCCAATTGGTACGACTTCTTTTGCTCTTTTTTTTTTTTTTTTTGAGTTTGTGACTTGGCTTGCTAACACATTATTTTTTTTTTGTCAGCTGACTTGCCACAGGATTCCGATGACTTTGAACCATCGATAGACGCAAATGTTGAAGATGCTTCCGATGAGTTCATGGAGGAGGAAAGTGTTCCACCAGTCGTCGAAGAAGGTATTTTGTAGTTATAACTCTGATAATGATTTGCAAACAGGGTCATATTCATACCTTTTTGTGTTTCCTTTGCAGGTTTTGAAGTGGCAGAGGAGGATCCGTCGCTTCCAGAGCAAGAGATGCCGGAGGTTGATCCAGAGATAGAGATTCCTGGGACCAGCTCTGACAATATTGAGGAGATTCCTCGCGCTGAGATTCCTTCCCGAGCAGGAGCAGCTTCAGCTGGAAAGAGTTCTTTTGTTACTCTTTCAACAGATGATGATATGAGTAGCCGACCAACGGAGTTGGGCGAATCTTCAGCTGGGCCATCTCTTCTTTTTGCGAAGAAGGTGGTGGTGCGAGTTCTGAGCTCTTGGATTGAGACTCTCTTTTCTGGGCACTTGGAAGCCGGATTTGGCATGATCCAGCATGTGCAGGAGATTCTTAGTGATGCTGAAGAAGCTGGTACGGATGTCACAGGTTCCAGGGCGATCGTTGATAGGATCATTGCACTGGGGTGACAAGTGGTTTGAGACCGTGAGTTTGGCTGATGACCAGTTCTTCAAGGAGATGTTCCTGGACCCTGCTGATAAGGCTAAGTCTGACCTGGATGAGGCTACAGAAAGCAAGAAGCAGGCAGTCCGAAAGAGGAACTTAGAAGAGCTAGCCATCATCAGCTGACGCATGACCTTAACATCCTTGACAGGGAGGTCGATGAGGCCAGGAAACGTCTTGAGCATTTGCAGGCACAAGTCGCTGCCAAGTGGACTGCCATAATAGAGGCTCGCGACAGGGAGAGTGCTCTGATTCACCAGGTTGCAGATGCCGAACGGGTTCTCAAAAGGAAGTCTGATGAGGAGGAACAATGGCAAACTGCTCGAGGTAAGCTTCCTGGTGTGAAAGAAGGGGTACAGCCCACTCCAGCATCTCATGGCAGGTTCCTGAAGAAGCGTGCCTTGGAATCCTTGACGGATGAGGCTAAAAGTTTGCTTGGGGAGCTGAACTCTTGGCTGGAGACCATTTTTGATTGAGCTCCTGTATATATATATATATATTTTTTTTTACAGAAACCATCCTTCTCTCTTTTCTTTTTTTTTTGGTACCACTTGTATTTTTTGGTACTTATTTTTTGTAGTGCTTGTGAAACACTTTCTTTTTTTTTGGTACCACATGTATTTTTTTTGGTACTCTTTTTTTTTTTTTTGTTATCCTACGCTCACTTGAATCTTTTTGTGATAAACGTAATTGCTAAATGGATGCTCTTCTTTTTTTGTTATCCCTACGCTCACTTGAATCTTTTTGTGATAAAAGTAATTGCTAAATGGGATTTGATCAAAAGGTTGTCATTTTGTGAAAATCTTTTGTCAAGTGATTGTTTTGGCATGAAAGCCAGGTTTTTGTTTGTGGCGTGGAAGCCAATTTTGGCATGAGCCAGCTTTTCTTGTGGCATTGATAGACGAGTTTTTTTTTTTGTGGCATCTATAGCCAGTTTTGGTGGCATTGATAGCCGGTTTGTGGCATTGATAGCCTGTTTTGTTTTGGTGGCATTGATAGCCGGTTTTTTTTTTATGGCATTGATAGCCGGGTTTTTTTTGAAATCCAAGTTT
>WHSA01000094.1:0-45651 GCA_012931725.1 Litsea cubeba
GGGCATACACCAATCCCAACAAATCTACACATTTTGAGGCTAAATTTACTATTTGAGGTTTTAAAAATTAGGATTTCAGTTGAAATCTTTTAGATCTTTGTAAAATAGTTACTCAAATTTGTCATCATTTAAAGTAAATCATAAATGTCCAATTGCTTTGTGCTTTATCATATTATCATAATAAAATATGCTATCTTGATACTCTTCAATTCACAACTTGATGATTGAGTGATGAGTGCAAACTTTATTTTCTAAAATTTCACACCAACAGATAGTTCAAAAGTCATAATTATGGTTGCATTTTATAAAAATTTGTGATATTCTATCTTATTTTGGTATATACATCTAAATCTATTGAATTGTAAGCAAAATTTATACAATTCCGGATAAGACGGTGATACAGGATTTCATGACTTAGGGAGACCGATATTTTGATTTATTGTTGTTACTAATGGAAAAAAAAAACATTGTTTTCCAGCATTTTCTAATATTCTGGATTTTTTAAATATTTTTAAAATAATTTTGGGTTAAAAAATAATTCACACCGCAAAGACCGCGACGGACCGATAACCGCGACCGATACCGTATCGCTTTTTGTCCCGGCCGATACTGTGATTTTGAACCATGCTCTCCAGTAGTTGTAGTTGACCATGACCCAGCCTGATTTATCTTATTCAGTTAATTTTGTTTGCCAATATATGGACAAACCTACAGTTTCTCATTCCAGGTTGTCAAATGAATTCTGCAGTATTTATCTGGGACTATGGACATTGGGTTTCACATTCTCGCACAATCTACTCTTGATCTTTACGCTTCTTAGATGCAGATTGGGTAGGTTGCTCTCTCACACGACGTTCTACAACTGGATACTGCACCTTTTTGGGTGCTAACCTCATTTGAAGGTGTGCCAAAAAGCAAACAACAATGGCTCGTTCTAGTGCAGAAGCCGAGTATCGGGCTATGGCTTCTACAACTGCGGAGCTTACTTGGTTAACATTTGTTCTTCGGGATATTGGAATTTTTCTTCATTGCACTCCTATTTTATTTTGTGACAACCTTAGTGCCCTTTACATGCTGGTTAATCCAGTTTTTCATCCTTGCACTAAGCATATTGAATTGGATTACCATTTTGTCAGAGAGAAAGTTGCCTTGGGCTTACTTGTCACTAGCTTTGTTACATTTTCTCAACAATTAGCTGATATTTTCACCGAGCCTCCATTCCAATATGTTTTTAATGGTATCTTGCTCAAACTTGGCGTTATTGGACGGCCACGTTTGAAGGAGGGTAATAGACAACCTGAACCAAAACATGAGATCATTGAGGCCCCACACATATGAACTGTACTACACACATGCAAGTCCAGAGATTCTGCACACATGCAAGTTCACAGCAGCTTTCCCAACTGCTAGTCTGTAACTGTTTAATGGTTTCTGTCCATAAACCAACCTGTGACTGTTTGGCAGTTTAAGCTGGCATGTAACTGTGTAATAGGTTTTGTCTGTTTAAAAACAGTTCCTTGTACTGATTAATAGATATTGATCACTCATCTCTTCTCAAACACATAAGAGACAGAGAGAGGGTTTTTTCAAAATATATCGTCTTCTTAAGTTTCTTACATACAACCTTAAAACCATTACATTCATGATTATCTAGAAAAAAATATTTAGGTCCAATGAAAAGAGAAGTAACTGCTAAGAGGAACATCCTCACACATACTATCATCACAAAACAAAATTAATGGATTCTTGACAGGAGAGAAAAAGTTTCTTCTCTAACATTAATAATAGCTTCTCATATCTCTGAAGCATGATAAAGGACCCCCATCTGCAAACCCCCACGTTATATTTATGAATTAAAACCTGCCTCCATAACCCATTATCATTCATAGCAAAACGCCAAGGCCATTTCCCAAACAATGATGCTTGAGTGGATCCCTAGGTCCCCATTTTTCACATTACATACTTGGTCCCACTCAACCAACTAGGTTCTTATGTATCTTTCCACTCTTTCTATCCCTTCGATTCCATCCACCACAAACATAGGAAGTTTAGTAGATTATATGCAAGCTGGAAAGAGCTGATTTCAACTTAGTAATACAGCCACCCCAAGGGAGATAATTGCCTCAACATGTCCCGAGGTGCCCTAATGAAGTAGAAAACAAACTAGAAAGGCCACAACATGACTTCATGTCCTGGCAAGGAAGAGAAAAAAGTAACCACCATCCACCTAGTTAGCAGGGAGGTAGTCCGTAAATCTTACCTCATGCCCATGGCAGTCTCACATCAAAACCCTTAAGTGAATGAAAGACGTGATACTTGGAAAGAGGTCATGGTGTCGACTTGTGAAAGAAAGTTATGCTCTCCATGACATCAAGATCAAATAGCCATGTGACATCCCAAAATGATGCAGGCAACATCCATTTCTGCTACATGGCACAAAACATCATCCTCATATTTCTTGGCAGGAGCAAAGGAGGCTAAATGTGTTGATCTGACTAGCACTTCTTCGCCTTTTTTAAAACATTGAATGCAACTGATGTAGATGCTTCTCTCCTCTCAACCTGATCTTTACCACAATCTCACATAAGACAATGTTCTCACTACTACCAATGTGAGCGAGAATGTGCAAAATTTACTACCTAAAGTTCATTGGGTGAGAAAAATATTCTTTTAGAGAATCTGTCATCTTTGTCAAGCTTTAATTTGGTGGTCATTAGGAGGTAAAATATTAGGGTCGTCACCTATGATGCCCAGATACGGCAGGGATACGCCGTGGACATAGCAAGAACATGGATTTTACACATAAAAAGTGAAGTATCGGATACGATTCGACACGATACGTTGCCCACTTTGAAGTATCCATGCATCACTCATCACATAATCGACATAGTATTCATGAGTGCGCGCGCACACACAGAGAGAGAGAGAGAGAGAGAGAGAGAGAGAGAGAGAGAGAGAGAGAGAGAGAGAGAGAGAGAGAGAGAGATGTCCCACTTGCCTATGCTGATAGCACATCGGTCAACTAGGTTAATTGTCACATTTGGGTAGAGAATTACCCTTCTCATGGTATCTCCCTCCAAGTGGGGATTCGGCATATAAGGAGGATGTTTGTTAGACTTAGAGATATTAGCGAGATATATATTGATAATTGAGATATTAGCGATATGACAGAGAAAAGGTTAGAAAAGATAAGTTTTAGTTTGGATGTTTGAATTTATGAATCATCTCTTCTCAATGCATCATCATTAAAGCCTTGTCTCAACTATATAGAGGTCGGCTAGATGAATTATGCTTCTCCATTCCGATCTATTCTGAGCCAAAACTTTGGATAGGTTGCACATTTTCAAATATGTTGTTACTACTTGTCCTCTTTGGCCTACCCCTTCCCCTTGATAAGCCATCAACCTACGCAGAAAATATTTTCCTCACCGACACCATTGCTTGCCTATGTTGGATACATCCAAACCATCTCAAACAGGTTTCTCTTATTTTATCACCTATTAATGCTATCCCTAAATGAATGCTTATTTCTAATTCTATCCCTCCTACTTTTACCACACATCCACCTCAACATTATCATCTATGCTACACTCATGATTGAAGAGTTTTTGTGAATAAAGTTATGGCAAATTCTATGCAATGTACCAATGCAAATTAGATCGCAGGCCACATGTGTAGGGCCTAAGATAGTTTAGGAATTATTTTCCTAATTATTTTTTATTAGAATTCTAATTAATGAGTTGCAATTAGGTTTAGGTTTCCAATTTCATTAGGATTATTATTTTATTTTCTAAGTTAGATTATTAGGTTTTCTTGGCCACCAAGTTTTCTTTTTCTTATTTTGTATGCATTGTACGAGATTTATTTCTCAGAGTTGATTAATTGAATTGCGTTTTCCATTAAGGTGCATCCTCGTCATCGTCTTTACGGAGACTTGTTGAAGTGTCTACAGAGACATGCTTCTGCACCGTAGTGTACTTCGGCACTTCCACACAAGCCCTAACTCTAGGGCTTGCATCATGCACTCGTTTATTTTAAAGTCATCATGGTATCAGAGCCACAGCCCAATAGAAATCTTGTTATCAGGCCGGCCATGGTTTCGCCTCTCACAATTTTCCGTTATGATATTGTACTCCTTACAAAATTGTGTTCTCTTTTTTCTACATTTCCAGTGACCAAGCCCAAAACTGAAAATAAACCAAAAAAATTTAAAAAAAAGAAGAAATGCAATCCTATCTTTACAGTTTACAGCCCAAAACTAAATTAAGAAAAGAGAGAAACCATGAGAATCATTCATTCAATGTCCACCTACACACACGCACACTCAAACACAAACAAAGAAGATACATGTTCTAGTTAGCTTACAGTTACACTCAATTAGAATTCTAGAAATCGGGCCACCAAACAAACTAAACAACCCCAATTTCTATTTTGTCTTCTCAAAATTCTCCCTGATTCACATATAGATCTCCATCTTTTACAAACCTCATTACACAAAACTCCAAGATCAACCCAGAAACGGAACCAAAAGAAGAGAGGGATGCTAACTCTATATACATTGCTTACACTCCAGTTCAACCTTCATTTATTACACGTGATTCACATAATCACTTAATCAGCAAAGGAGAGAACTGAAAGAAAGAACAATCTCAGTATTGACTAAATAATCTAAGAACCCAAGAAACAAACAATAATAAGGTATTGGTTCCATAACTACCCAAATAACCAAAAAAAAAATCAAAAATTCTTACATTTCCTCCATCTGAATGCTGCTCTTAAGAGGCACATACTCCCCAAGATACCGTCCAAGATGATCTTGCAGCACGCTCTTGTCAATCTCCTGATGGTGATAACTCTTGCATACATTGTAGAAAACGCTCTTCACCAACAGCCCCACCAAATTAACCAGCACCAGGAGTGCGACCAAGAACCCCCCGGCAAGCACTCTCGTTGCCGTCCCAATTCCCCTCTCCTTGCCGAGAACCCCCACGGACCGAAAAACACCCCTAATCCCCCCACAAATACCCAGATAAATCAGCACTAGAACCGCCGCCAACGGGGTGCTCCCCTTGAGCAATTCACGGCTCTTCTTCATGGCAGCGAGACCGTAGATGGGCTCGAGGACGGACATGACACTGGCGAGGTGCCAGACCGCCGTGAGGTAGACATAGACAACGATGAAGAGGACGAAGAGGGCGAAGAGGGTAAGGAGGATGAGAGGAAGGCTTGGGGGGACAATGGCGAGGGCGAGGATCAAGGCGATGAAGGCAGCGACGAAGAAGAAGTTGCAGGAGAAGAGGAGGAGGGAAATCCAGAGGAAGGTGATGAAGAGGCGGCGGAAGACGGAGGGGATGGCGTGGAGGGTGGAGGAGCAGGAGGTAGGCTTAGAGGTGTAGATGGAGGCGACGGTGAAGACGACAGCGGCGGTGGAGAGGAGGGAGAAGGAGAAGACGAAAAGGAGGTAGAGGAATTGGTAGAGGAAGAAGGTGTTAGAGTTTTTATTTTGTTGCAATTTGATAGGATGCATTCAATTTTATAGCATGACCTCCCATGCATTCATTTCCTTAATCTTGGGATCTTCATGCAAAATCTTCATTTATAATCTTCGTTTTTATCATATGTTATGCATGTTTTTAAATCATCTTAGGCATTTTAGGTTTCATGTTTTTTAAAACTCTTAGAATGATTTAAAAACATGTTTTCTAGCTTGATTCTATGGCTTAAAGTCCCCTCAAGAAAATCTCTTTGAATTATTTTTTTTTTGGGAAAACAGTGCTTTTACCGGCGGCCAATATTCACCTTTACCGGCGGCTGAAACCGTCGCTAAAAGCATATTTTCAAAAAAATATTATGACCGTTGGAAGGACTTATACCGGCGACCATTATACACTTGTACCGGCGGCCTCAGCCCCCGCTAAAAGTATAGTTAAAAAAAAAATATAACCGTTGGGCTAGCCGTTGGCAACATTTTTGCCTATAAAAAGAGACATTTTCTTTGAGAAAAATGGAGAACTTGTGAGGGGTTTTTAGGCCAAGTAAGTAGGATCTTTTAAGAGCATTAGTAAGGGATTATGGTGCTAATCCATTGATTCAACCTTTGATTCATCTCAAATGGGTGTGCTCTCTTTTCTCAATATATATCATGCTTTGTCTTAATCTTTGTTTTCTTTCAAAAGCATGTTATAAGTAAATGAATGTTGTCTTCCTATCATCTTTAGAACTTTAAACTTGTTTTTCTATAGGACTACAACATATGATTTGTAATTCACATGAGTTTGTTTTTAATGGTTCAAAACTAACTTGTTTGATTTAAGTTACATTTGTTTAAACTCAAGTTAGCTTATCTTTACAAACCATGTGTTCTTCATTCTACTCTTTCTCATACATATGATTAACATCTTTGCATCATTTAAAGTTTCATCTTTCTAAAAAGAGATAGAGTGATTTCTAGTATATGCATAAATCATAGACTTTCTCATTTATATGCATGTATCTAGAGATTGATATTTCATTTTCAATTCAGCCTTTTTAGAGGCACTTCATTGCACTTAATTGTTCTCTTATCCATGCATCTATAGGCATTTTATTTAAGAGAGAAGCCTCTTGTTGTAAAGGTTGGTGTTTAGCCTTGAAAAGCACATGTTGTGTTGTAATGGTTCATGCTTAGCCTTGAAAAGCATAGTGATGTGTTTGTAAGGTTTAAGGTGATCCTAAACCTTAATTTGTGTTAGTGGAAATCCGGTAGGGTTACCGGGAGTGGATGTCGGCACGTTGGCCGAACCACTATAAATACTTGTGTCATGGAGATTGCTCTTTTGCTTACCTTATGTGATTGTTGCTTTTATTGTTTGTTGTTTCTTGTTGTTATCTTCTTGTGAATGATTAACTTAGAGACCTCTCGTTTTCACAAGATAATTAATATTCAACAAAGCATAAGTGACTTAAAAGCTAAAAGAATTAAAATTATTCAAAGTCTTTGAGCTCACCCTATTCACCCCCCCTCTAGGATTCGATCTTGGACTTTCAATTGGTATCAGAGCATAGGTGCTCTTGTTTAGGTCTAACAACCTAGAGTTAGAATCCTTAGAGTGTGTTTTTATTTTGTGGTCATAATGCAAGCCCAATTGGGAGAAGGTCATGCCACTAATAGACCACCCTTGTTTAATGGATCTCATTACCGCTATTGGAAGATTAGGATGCAAGTCTTCTTAGAGTCTCAAAGTCTAGATGTGTGGAATATCATTGAAGAAGGGTATCATGAACCTACTATTACTGAACAAGATACTGAAGGATATGTTATATCTATCAATCCTAAGCCAAAGAAAGAGTGGACCCAAGGAGAGAAAGATAGGGCTAATTTGAATGCTAAGGCAAAAAATGCTTTATATTGTGCCTTGTCTCAAGAAGAGTTCAACAGGGTAGGAAACTGTAATACAGCTAAGGAAGTTTGGGATACCTTAGAGACCACTCATGAAGGGACGAATCAAGTTAAAATAGCAAAAATACAAATGTTGACTACAAAGTATGAAGAACTCAAAATGCAAGAAGAAGAAACCTTTGATGAGTTCTATACAAAATTTATGGAAATTGTCAACTCCCTCATTGGTCTAGGAGAAAAGATGGATGAATCCAAGGCTGTTAGAAAAATCTTAAGATCTCTCCCGAAAAGGTTCAAACCCAAGGTGATAGCCATAGCTGAAAGTAAAAATGTTGACGCAATCAAAATTGAAGAACTTAGAGGCAATCTTCTTACTTATGAATTAGACTTTGAAGTCCCTAGCAAGAAGAAAGGTGTAGCTCTTAGCTCCCAACATAAAGAAAATGATAATGAGAGTGAGAGTGATGAAGACATAGTCATGCTCACTAGGAAGGTTAAAACATTTTTAAAGAACAAAAAGAACTTCAGAAATTCTGAGGAATCAAGAAATGAAAAATTTCAGAGGAACTCTAGGGGATCTTTTATCAAGAAGGATGTGCAATGTTACAATTGTAAAGGATTTGGTCACATCGCTCAAAATTGCTCTACCCCTAGAGAGTCGGAAAAGAAAGATAAGAAAGGAAAGAAAGTTTTAAACATAACTTGGGATGATGATGAAGATGAATGTAGTGACAATGATGAATCTCAAAATGATGAAGATAATGATAACTCCACCTCTTGGCTTCTATTTACACCTATTGAAGAAAATGAAGATCATAATGTACTAATAGAAGACACCATAGGGAAAGATGAAGCAAATGATGAAAATGATGAAGATGATATACATCAAGCCTATGAGGAGCTATATGATCTATGTGAAGTCATAACCAAGAAGAACAAAAGTTTAAAAGCTGAATCTAAAAGGCTTGTGAACGATGTAAATGCTTTGAAAGATCAATTAACTTTGAAAGACAATGAGATAAAAAATGTTCGATCTAAGTTGACTACTTCTAATAACAATCTAGCTAAAGCTGAAAAAGAAATTCATAAATTACAATGTTTGCTAGAATCTAGTCAACAAGAATCAGAATCTCTTCATATGAAACTCAAAAAGGGAAAACATGTTGTTGATAGATTTACCTTAGGAAATGACAAATTTTACCAAATGTTAGGAATGAACAAAATTTTTGGTAACAAGAATGGTATAGGTTTTGAAAGCTCCTCTAGTAGCAAGAAGAATAGCTTTCAACATATTACTAGGATTCATCTCAAACCTATAGACAAAAACTTTTTTATCTCTAGATGGACTTGTCATTTTTGTAATCGTATTGGTCATCTAGTTCCCAATTGTCCCTTTAAGATTAGGCTGTCTCAAAATCATCCCTCTAGAGCTCTTTTTAAGTTTGTTCCCAAAACCACTACCTCTACATCCATTAAGGCTACTTGGACTGAAAAAGATAAAAGTTTCAAGAACTTCCTAGTTCAAACTGCTCTAAAAGTTAAGGAAAACTCTAGATGGTTTTTGGATAGTGGGTGCTCCAAACATATGACTGGAGATCGATCAAGATTTATCTCCTTTGAGAACTATGATGGAGGAAATGTATCATTTGGAGACAATCGGAAGGCTCAAATTATTGGAAAAGGTTGTGTTGGAGGAGATCAAATGCCTACCCTAAAAGATGTTTTCCTTGTGGATGGTCTAAAGCATAATCTTTTGAGTATTAGTCAATTATGTGGTAAAGGAAACAAGGTTATATTTGATAGCAGATCATGCAAAGTTCTGAATGAGAAATCCCACAAAGTGTTACTCACTGGATTACGGACTAAAGATAACATCTACATCATAGAAGAATGTTGTGAAAATGAATCCATGTGTTTAATGACAAAGGATCAAGAAAATCAGCTGTGGCATCAAAGGATGGGTCATATAAATCACAAACTGATGAAGATGTTATCCAATAAAGAAATTGTTAGAGGAATACCCAAATTAGATGATTCTAAATCTGAATTGTGCAAAGCATGTCAATTGGGTAAACAAATCAAGAAAAGCTTTAAAGGATTAAAAGATATATCCTCTACTCGTCCCCTTGAGCTCATTCATATGGACCTTATTGGACCTGCGCCTGTGCAAAGCATTGGTGGAAGAAAGTATATCCAGGTGATGGTAGATGATTATTCTAGATTTGGATGGGTAGCCTTTCTTCACGCAAAATCAGATGCAGTAGATAATATTATAAGGATTTGCAAGAAAATTCAAGTTGAGAAGGATTGCAAAATTATGAAAATAAGAAGTGATCATGGAGGAGAATTTGAAAATGAAAGATTTGCTGATTTTTGTGAAAGCCATGGGATTAGCCATCAATTTTCTGCTCCAAAAACCCCTCAGCAAAATGGAGTGGCTGAAAGGAGAAATAGAGTTATCCAAGAAATGGCTAGGACTTTGCTTAATGAGAAAAATCTTGCTCGTAACTTGTGGGCTGAAGCAATCAATACTGCTTGCTATCTTATTAATCGAGTTTATCTGACAAAGAATACTATCAAAACCCCGTATGAGCTTTACTTTGGAAGAAAACCAAATCTGGGGTACTTAAAAGTTTTTGGAAGTAAGTTCTTTATTCTAAGAGATAGGGAGCATTTAGAAAAGTTTGAACCTAAATTTGATGAAGGGATTTTCTTAGGATATTCTGATAAGAGCAAGGCTTATAGAGTGTTCAATCACAGAACCATGACTGTAATGGAGTCAGCTCATGTTGTCATTGATGAGACTATTATAATTAAGAAATCTCTACATGATGATGAAGAAGAGACCTTGGTTGAGCAAACTACACCATCAAGAATTGAAGATAATATTCCCTATACATCTACTATGCCCACTAAGTTATTAAAAAATCACAACTTGGATGATATCATTGGAGACATCAGGAGTGGGGTCATGACAAGAAGACAAGTTCATAATCTGTGTGCTCATTATTCCTTTGTCTCACAAATTGAGCCCAAGAACTTCTCTGAAGCAGAAACCAAGTCTGAATGGATTGATGCCATGCAAGAAGAATTAAATCAGTTTAAAAAGAATGAGGTATGGGATCTTGTACCTCTACCTGAAGGCAAAAATCAAATTGGCACTAAATGGATTTTTAAGAACAAGTTGGATGAATCAGGAAATGTGATAAGGAACAAAGCTAGACTTGTAGCCAAAGGATACGCTCAAGTTGAAGGAGTTGATTTTGAGGAAACTTTTGCTCCTGTAGCTCGTTTGGAGTCTATTCGAATTTTATTGGCTTATGCTAGTAGCATGAGAATTAAACTATTTCAAATGGATGTGAAGAGTGCCTTTTTAAATGGTGAAATAGATGAAGATGTATATGTTACCCAACCTGAAGGTTTTGAAGATCCTCATCACCCAGACTATGTGTTTAAATTGAAAAAAGCTCTCTATGGTCTAAAACAAGCTCCAAGAGCCTGGTATGAGAAGCTCACAAGTCACTTACTTGAAAATCATTATAAGTGTGGAAATGTGGACAAGACCCTCTTCATTAAAAAGGTTGATCAAGATATTCTTATTGCTCAGATATATGTTGATGACATAGTTTTTGTTTCTACATCAGAACAACTTGCTCAAGGATTTTCTCAATTGATGAGCTCTACTTTTGAAATGAGTCTAGTAGGACCCTTACAATTTTTTCTAGGATTACAAGTCAGTCAGAATGACCATGGTATCTTTCTTAGCCAATCCAAGTTTGCCCTAGAAATAGTAAAAAAGTTTGGCTTAGGAGACTCTAAGGCTAGCTCCAATCCCATGGGATCTACTACTAAGATCTCTAGTGATCTTCAGGGTAAGAAAGTAGATCAGAAACTTTATAGAAGCATGATTGGAAGCCTTCTTTACCTTACAGCTAGTAGACCGGATCTCTCTTTTAGTGTTGGAATATGTGCTAGGTACCAATCTGATCCTCATGAGTCTCATCTTAAGGCGGTTAAACGAATCATAAAATACATTCATGGGACTTCTCACTATGGTATCTGGTATCCCCATGACTCCACTTTGCAATTAACTGGATATAGTGATGCAGATTGGGCAGGATCTATAGATGATAGGAAGAGCACTAGTGGCTGCTGTTATTTCATAGGAAACTGCTTAGTAGCTTGGCATAGCAAAAAGCAAAATTCTGTATCTTTGTCTACTACAGAAGCTGAATATATTGCTGCAGGTAACTGTTGTGCTCAACTATTGTGGATGAAACAAACTTTGTTAGATTATAATGTTCCACAACAATGTATGCCTATCATGTGTGACAATTCAAGTGCCATTAGCATCTCTAAGAATCCTGTTCAACATTCTCGCACTGAGCACATTGACATTCGTTATCATTTTCTATGTGATCATGCTGATAAAGGTAATATTGAGTTAATTTTTGTTCCAACAGATACCCAATTGGCTGACTTATTTACTAAACCCCTTGGAAATGATCGGTTCATTAAATTGAGACATCAATTGGGCATTGGCCCATGCCCTGATTTCTAAATTTTTGTTGGTTAATCACCTGTTACCACATTTTACTTTTATCATATCACTTATTAACAGGTGCTACTAATAAGGTTTTGTATTTTCTCGTTGGTGGGCAGGATCCTTTGCAATTAGATGTCAAAGGGGGAGAGAAATATTAAGTGGTCTCCAATTGAGGGGGAGAAGACTCAAGGGTTATCTAGTTGAGGGGGAGAAGCTTTGCCTAGCATATCACTTTTGTGTAGCATCTGTGTGTCATTGCTCTCGCAAGGAAAATCCAAAGCTCCAAAATATCCAAATGCTCCCGAACATCCAAGGCTCCTTAAATGTCCAAAGAAGATGATGTTCAAGTTTTCATAGAAGATTGAGAGAGAGTTCAAGCTTCAAGAGTTGCCATCAAATTGCAAAGGGGGAGATTGTTAGAGTTTTTATTTTGTTGCAATTTGATAGGATGCATTCAATTTTATAGCATGACCTCCCATTCATTCATTTCCTTAATCTTGGGATCTTCATGCAAAATCTTCATTTATAATCTTCGTTTTTATCATATGTTATGCATGTTTTTAAATCATCTTAGGCATTTTAGGTTTCATGTTTTTTAAAACTCTTAGAATGATTTAAAAACATGTTTTCGAGCTTGATTCTATGGCTTAAAGTCCCCTCAAGAAAATCTCTTTGAATTATTTTTTTTTTTTGGAAAACAGTGCTTTTGCCGGCGACCAATATTCACCTTTACCGGCGGCTGAAACCGTCGCTAAAAGCATATTTTCAAAAAATATTATGACCGTTGGAAGGACTTATACCGGCGACTATTATACACTTGTACCGGCGGCCCCGGCCCCCGCTAAAAGTATAGTTAAAAAAAATATATAACCGTTGGGCTAGCCGTTGGCAACATTTTTGCCTATAAAAAGAGACATTTTCTTTGAGAAAAATGGAGAACTTGTGAGGGGTTTTTAGGCCAAGTAAGTAGGATCTTTTAAGAGCATTAGTAAGGGATTATGGTGCTAATCCATTGATTCAACCTTTGATTCATCTCAAATGGGTGTGCTCTCTTTTCTCAATATATATCATGCTTTGTCTTAATCTTTGTTTTCTTTCAAAAGCATGTTATAAGTAAATGAATGTTGTCTTCCTATCATCTTTAGAACTTTAAACTTGTTTTTCTATAGGACTACAACATATGATTTGTAATTCACATGAGTTTGTTTTTAATGGTTCAAAACTAACTTGTTTGATTTAAGTTACATTTGTTTAAACTCAAGTTAGCTTATCTTTACAAACCATGTGTTCTTCATCCTACTCTTTCTCATACATATGATTAACATCTTTGCATCATTTAAAGTTTTATCTTTCTAAAAAGAGATAGAGTGATTTCTAGTATATGCATAAATCATAGACTTTCTCATTTATATGCATGTATCTAGAGATTGATATTTCATTTTCAATTCAGCCTGTTTAGAGGCACTTCATTGCACTTAATTGTTCTCTTATCCATGCATCTATAGGCATTTTATTTAAGAGAGAAGCCTCTTGTTGTAAAGGTTGGTGTTTAGCCTTGAAAAGCACATGTTGTGTTGTAAAGGTTCATGCTTAGCCTTGAAAAGCATAGTGATGTGTTTGTAAGGTTTAAGGTGATCCTAAACCTTAATTTGTGTTAGTGGAAATCCAGTAGGGTTACCGGGAGTGGATGTAGGCACGTTGGCCGAACCACTATAAATACTTGTGTCATGGAGATTACTCTTTTGCTTACCTTATGTGATTGTTGCTTTTATTGTTTGTTGTTTCTTGTTGTTATCTTCTTGTGAATGATTAACTTAGAGACCTCTCGTTTTCACAAGATAATTAATATTCAACAAAGCATAAGTGACTTAAAAGCTAAAAGAATTAAAATTATTCAAAGTCTTTGAGCTCACCCTATTCACCCCCCCTCTAGGATTCGATCTTGGACTTTCAGAAGGAGGAGGAGTGAGGGGGGTGGTGGTGGTGGGTGGGTGGTGGGAGGAGAGGGGAATGGAATTGGTGGGAGATGAATGAGTGGGTGAGGATTGCAAAGGAGCGAGGGAAGGTGAAGGTGACAGTGGGGAGAGAGAAGGTTCTTGGGGAGAGGGATGGGATGGAGATGGGAGTGTTTGAGGATTTCTGGGACTGTCAGGAATTGGAGATCTTCTGGGGCCAGATCCATTTTGGGGTGGGAGGAGGAATTCTAAAATCCAGCCCTTTCTTCACCCTTCAATGAATCAAATTAGGAGATAGAGAATGGGAGAGGGAGGAAGCAGTGCAGGGGAATTGAGTTTTGATGAATGGTAATGAAAATTTCCCTGATATATGTTTGTTCTTCTTCCTGCCTTGTAAAGGGAAAATAACAACTAATGTTCTTCAACTTTTACTTTTTGAAATGGATTAGTTGATTCAGGGTTTGGATTTTTTTAATTTGCTCCTCTCATTATTAGTTTTGGATTTCTAATCCAATTAATAAATGAGTTAAAGTCTGTTCGACTTGCCAACTGAAATCCAAAATGGATCCAAGCTGAGTGATTGGACTTTAACTACCAATAAGCCAACTTGATGTTTCAGGTTGACTTTTTTAATTTTTCAAATATAGTTCAGTTGAGATTTTCAACTTGACTAAAAATCCTGAGTCATTTCATGAGCCAATCTCAACTTATTTTAAGTTGGGTTTCTCAAGCTCAACAGAGATTTTATATGAGCTGGTGAAATAGGATGGGTTCAAGCTCAAGCCCATAAAAAATGAGCTTGCACTTCAGTCGAGCTGAAGTAAGCTAAAAAGATGCTTATAAACTAGATTGGATCATTAGCAGCCATGATCAGATTTGTCACGCCCCGAAACCGGGACCTGCAGCGAACCGATCTCGGGGTGCGAAATTTTGGAATAATTTGAAACTTTTTGTTATAGTTCCCAAGATCCGCGTGAATGAGGATAATCACATCCCAACACAATCAGAGTATATTTTTCGCGGAAGCTAAACATGGTGTTACGACCCGGAATCCGTGGCCATCGGGTTCCGTGTCGTACGCAACCAATATCACAAAGCCATCAACAAACAGACTGGCATAAATCATACATAAGAGCACACTGAGCTGGTAGTAACAAACTATTATTTCCCACATATTCAAGTTACAATTAACAGATGTCTTAATTACAAACCCAAAGAAAAAGGCTGATAAAGCCATACAAAGATATATCCAACTAAACAGAAATACTACCCTCAAGGTTTGATACGAACTCCGGTGCCAAACTTGACATCTAAATGACATCAACGGGCAGCCTCTCACGTCAGACCGGCGGTCCCACCGCCTCCTCTGATCAAACACCTAAAAACCAGAAAAGAGAAGAAACTGGCACCAAACAAAAAGGGTCAGACACGACGGTCTGGCAAGAAAATAAACAAATAATATGAACAAAAGGAACATACATAAAACCTGACGAAATCATCGTAAAACCGAATAAATAGGCTAAACAATAATGACAATAAAGCATGCTAAAATGATCGAAAGATAGAACATAAATATCAAAATAAGTAAAAGAACAATATCAGATGTACGGATATCTCGAAAGATTAAAAGCCTGCATAAAACATTTCATCGTCGGAAATACATTTCAAATCCTGAATAATAGCGACAATACAATGAAGATCGATATCGTAAACATTAAACAAATCTGAGCATAAAAGTATAACCGACGAGAATCATAACTAAAGCAATATACAGATAAAACACTGGCAACCACAATTAGCTAAATCCTCCTATTACCGGAGTAATAAGAGCAAACAGAGCGTAGCCACTGAACGTGGTACTAAACAGAGGATCAGAACCGTAGCCATACAAATGGGACCGGCAGATCAAAAGTATCAGAACCGTAGCCATACAAATGGGACCGGCAGATAATTACCGTTGCCATGGTCGGTACAGACAGAATCCAAGCTGCAGCTGGCGGACAAAGTAAAGATCCCAAGCCGGGTGATCAGCCCGACAAGGTGACCTAAGCCTAGTGGTGCCTTTAGTTTTCAAACTCAAACAGATACAAATCTAACATAATACTAATCCCTTTGGCTCAGGGGCTCACACCACATAGCTCTGGCCCCGTCTTGCCTCGGGGTTTTGTTTTCCAGAATCTTAGCCTCTTTGGCTCATGGGCTCGCACCACATAGCTCTGGCCCCGTCTTGCCTCGAGGTTTTATTTTCAAATACTAGTGTTGTCAAAACAATAGTCTTATCGAAGAAATCCCGAATATAACGAACATACTCAATCTCTTTTCAATCAAATCGGAGAAAACATACGAATATCTCTGGGAAACCGTTCAAATACGCATCAAGGTGATTTGTATAAAATCATACAATCAACCCTTTCGAACATGGGAAGACACATGATTTTATGACAAATCATCGATGCTATTTAAGTTAGTCCACCAAAGAAAACAAATACAAATACTCATACAAATACAAATACATTTTTCTGACTTGAAATGGAATGGAATTATGTAGGATGACTTAATGACTTACCAAGGAACCATCTCAATGCACAACTATCATTTAAACATTGATTAGTAAAGAGCGCGTTTGATGCCAATGAAGATCCATAATATTTAAATGATAAAGTGTGCATTGAGACTCAGACGATTCCCGGATAATTTTACATACTTTCATTCTCTCATTGGTCCCATTCCCATTTCACAAATTTCCAAGTGTCAAAGTAATGTCAAAACTCTTCAAAAACAGGCCCATAGCTGGCCTTGATTCAAGTCCACAATAGCCTACTTATTTAGCCCAAAATAGCCCCTTTAAACAAGGCCTAAACCATTATTAAAACAGTCCAAACACTAAGCTTGATTGGCCCACAAAACACATTTCAAAACAGCCCAAAGCTAAACATTGATTGGCCCATAAAACATATTTTAAAAACAGCCCAAAACAAATCGTTAAATGGCCTACAAAACGATTCTTAAAAACAGCCCAAACTAACTTCAAACGGGCCCACAAAACAAGTTTTCAAAACAGTCCACAACTAGTCCTTAAATGGTCCAAGGAACAAGTTTTAAAACCAACCCAAACTAACCATAAAACAGGCCCACCAACAAATTCTGAAACAGCCCACAAAACAGTCATTAAAAACAGTCAAATGTCAGGCCCAAAGATTACCCAACATCAGATCTGAAATGGCCCAATAAACAGTTTAAAAATAGCCCAAAACTAAACTTGAAACAGGCCCAAGGACAAGCCCAAAGAAGTCCCAAAGAACAGGCCCAAAACTGATCCATAAACAGACCCAAACCCAGCCCAGACTGAGCTGGGCTCGCTCGAGCGGACCCAGGTCCGCTCGAGCGGACCCAGACAGAAGCTGGGTCGCTCGAGCGGACCCAGACAGTGCCTGGTCCGCTCGAGCGACCCAGTGGGTCGCTCGAGCGGACTGGGCCTGCCCAGTCCGGCCCGAGTGCAGAAAACCTCCATTCCTTTGCATTTTTTCTGATTTTTCTTGATTCTTTTGATTCCTCTTCTTTCATACTAATTTCCATGAATTCTTGGGCCCTTCCTTGTCCTTCCAAACTCATCAAAACCATCCACAAACCTATCCAATTGATCAAACACAACCCTTTTTAAAATCAAAGTTTTTCCCATACTTAGAACACAACACCATTAATACCAAAAAAATCAAATGATCAAAGTGACTAAAATGAAACCAAACTCCCAATACATCATAAGAAAATAGCATAAGTGGAAATTAACATACATTAGTCCATTCATTCAATGTGAATCCATAAATCACAAAGGGTTAGAACATAATGAAGAAAAAGCCATGAAACCAAATGAGACTCATGAAATCATCATATTAGTTGAAAATTCTACTTGCCTTGAGTCAAGAGAAGATGTAAAAACACTCCATGAAGTCCTCTTAAAGCCTCAAGCTCCAAAATCATAAAATCCCCAAAATGGCTCAAGAAGAAACCCTAGAAATCCATCCATTTTCCAAACTTCATGAAAACCCATTGCATGTGGGATTAAAACACTCCAAATGAGGAGGAAAACAAAGATGAAAAGAAAAGAAAACCATTGCTAACCTTTGGGTGTCCCAAATAAGAAGAAGGGCTTGAAGAGGAGGGTTGTCCTAGCCCAATGCTCTTGAAAATGGGGTCTTTGGAAAGCCAAGAGGGAGGAGAAGAAGGAGGTGAGATCAAATCTCCATGAAAGCTCCAAGAGAGAGGTGTTTCAGATGAGAGAGAAAGAGTGGGAAGAGAGGGAAAGAGCCCTAGCTCAACCCTTGCTGGAAACGAATGAAGGAGAAGAAGAGAGGGGTTCCCCTCTTATAGAATGGGTCTTGTGGGCCCCGGTCTTCATCAAGCTAAAAAAGGTATATGCGGGCCCCGAACGAAAACGACGAAGAAGACAAAAACGATCGGCGAAATATCTAGTTTCCAAAAAGTATATTTTCCCCAAATTCTGAAATTTTCGAAATTCATGGACAGATTTAGTGAAAATGTCATTTTTGCCCTTTTTCCTCGAAAAACGTGATTTCTGAGTATCAAATCATGATGGTCAAAACGTGAAAGTTGTTAAACTTCATAAAATAAGTCGAAATACACCAAATCCAGAATTTTTAGAAATCCGAAGTAATTTCCCATAAAAATACAAATCCTAAGGACCGGGTCAAACTAAAGTCAACGGTCTACAAAATCTCCAAGGCAAGGAAAAATCCGGTCAAACTCAAATACGCGGTCAAACTAAATCAAATCTCGCTTAACAAGTTAAACCATGATTAAATCAAAGCTAAACAAAAGGATTGGGGTCGGGATCTTACATCCTCCCCCCCTTAGAATCCATTTGGTCCTCCAAATGGCCTAAACCAAATCGAAATCGAAAACCCAAAAAGACAAACGAAAACACTGACACCTTATGCTAGACCTTGGTGACTGAGACAACCTCTGACCAAACCTGACGTTGAGATGCACGGTCCACCACATTCTGATTCGGTTGAAGGCTTCACACTATTTGCACATAACTGCTCAAAACATACTTCTCTGACCAAACTAGAGTTCAATAATCCTTCTAGTCATCCCTGGTGTCATCTGTCGTTCTCGTACCGGATCAATTCTTTTGCTTATCTCATCAGTCACTATCGGTCCAAGAAACTGCAATTCCTGCCTCTTTCTATCACTTTGGAAATCTGTGCCTTAAGTCCTACAAACTGTACACGGTGCTCCTGATGCTTGCCTCTTCGGATCTCATTCTTCAAGTCTTCTACCATCGACACCTGAAACTTTCAATCCATGTCTTGAATGATGTTGATCCTCTCGTAGACCCAACTTTGTCTTCAACTGAACTAGTACACATCCTGACATCCATCCACCCTTCAATCCATACACCTCCAAACTCCAACCATAGGCTAATATCGCTCACTCCAATCAATGCAAAAACAAATCTTACAATTTGAAACATATTGACTAAAATAATTACTTAGCTAATTTCTATCATTTTAAAACGTAGTAAAAATTGAACTTCCAAATCATCAAATAAAGCTTAATAAATGAGGTTTTCCAAAGTTTTGAACATAAAACAACATTATTCATTTTGAAATTCATATTTTCACAACCCAACAAATCATTGAAATACTCAACAATTTTCGAATTAGGATTTTCAAAAATAAATCAAATTCATATAGTATGACTATACATTAAACTTTGTCAAAATCTGAGCGTTAATTAAACACTAAACCTTATTGAAAACTAACTCATTTGTTTATAAAAATCTTGCGGAAATCTAAATAAAGTTGAGCGTTAAAACAAATGTAGGAAATCTACATAAAAATCTAAACACAAAACCTTTAAAAAATTTCATTTTACATAACCATAGAAAACAACTCAATAAAATAGAAATCTCACACTACTCTTTGAGAAAGAAACACAATTTTGAGTTACATGCTTTTAAAGACCAATCTTGAAAACAAAATCATGTGACTCATGAAAAGAGTATAATGACATAATTTATTTCAAAATAAGCTTTAAAGAAGAAACATAAATCCATTTTTAAACATTACAAGGATAAACCATAGATATTAATGAAAACATATCAAAGATGAAAACATCAAGAAAAATCATTTTAAATAAGAAATGAACATCCAACCACCGAGGTACTCCTTGCTGAATCAACTACACCGGCTACGCTACAAGTCACCAAAATTCTCAACCAAAACCATCCTTTTGCAGTCCTTCATCTCGGAAAGATAGTCTGAGTTCGCCCAAAATCCACATTCACTTACCTTGGTACGCTGCATGACGATCCTTGATTAGCTGAAAGGGGATCTTCAACTACTGCTCGAGTCCAACTCTGACGGGCAAATGCACAAGTCTTCTCTCAATAATCACATTGAAGATGCTGAAGGCTGAAAGTCTGCTGATGTTCTCCGAAAACAACATACTAAATCCAAGAGGTTCTCAGTCTCCGACACAAGCAAAGATAAAAGACACTGAACAAGGGTATGGAGACTTTAAATTCTCCACCACTAAGGAGGAAATTTGGCCATCCAAATCTCCTAACAACAGAACTAAAAGACAAGACAAGCAAAATCTCCCGAACTGAAAGAAAAGCCGACTCAAATCCAACGGAACAAAGACACGGGAAAACAAATCGACACAATCTAACGAATCCTCACCACACGTCTTAATGTCTCTAGAGTGTTTTATTTCCTAGAAACTAACCAGCTCTGATACCAAACCTGTCACGCCCCGAAACCGGGACCTGCAGCGAACCGATCTCGGGTTGCGAAATTTTGGAATAATTTGAAACTTTTTGTTATAGTTCCCAAGATCCGCGTGAATGAGGATAATCACATCCCAACACAATCAGAGTATATTTTTCGCGGAAGCTAAACATGGTGTTACGACCCGGAATCCGTGGCCATCGGGTTCCGTGTCGTACGCAACCAATATCACAAAGCCATCAATAAACAGACTGGCATAAATCATACATAAGAGCACACTGAGCTGGTAGTAACAAACTATTATTTCCCACATATTCAAGTTACAATTAACAGATGTCTTAATTACAAACCCAAAGAAAAAGGCTGATAAAGCCATACAAAGATATATCCAACTAAACAGAAATACTACCCTCAAAGGTTTGATACGAACTCCGGTGCCAAACTTGACATCTAAATGACATCAACGGGCAGCCTCTCACGTCAGACCGGCGGTCCCACCGCCTCCTCTGATCAAACACCTAAAAACCAGAAAAGAGAAGAAACTGGCACCAAACAAAAAGGGTCAGACACGACGGTCTGGCAAGAAAATAAACAAATAATATGAACAAAAGGAACATACATAAAACCTGACGAAATCATCGTAAAACCGAATAAATAGGCTAAACAATAATGACAATAAAGCATGCTAAAATGATCGAAAGATAGAACATAAATATCAAAATAAGTAAAAGAACAATATCAGATGTACGGATATCTCGAAAGATTAAAAGCCTGCATAAAACATTTCATCGTCGGAAATACATTTCAAATCCTGAATAATAGCGACAATACAATGAAGATCGATATCGTAAACATTAAACAAATATGAGCATAAAAGTATAACCGACGAGAATCATAAACTAAAGCAATATACAGATAAAACACTGGCAACCACAATTAGCTAAATCCTCCTATTACCGGAGTAATAAGAGCAAACAGAGCGTAGCCACTGAACGTGGTACTAAACAGAGGATCAGACCGTAGCCATACAAATGGGACCGGCAGATCAAAAGTATCAGAACCGTAGCCATACAAATGGGACCGGCAGATAATTACCGTTGCCATGGTCGGTACAGACAGAATCCAAGCTGCAGCTGGCGGACAAAGTAAAGATCCCAAGCCGGGTGATCAGCCCGACAAGGTGACCTAAGCCTAGTGGTGCCTTTAGTTTTCAAACTCAAACAGATACAAATCTAACATAATACTAATCCCTTTGGCTCAGGGGCTCACACCACATAGCTCTGGCCCCGTCTTGCCTCGGGGTTTTGTTTTCCAGAATCTTAGCCTCTTTGGCTCATGGGCTCGCACCACATAGCTCTGGCCCCGTCTTGCCTCGAGGTTTTATTTTCAAATACTAGTGTTGTCAAAACAATAGTCTTATCGAAGAAATCCCGAATATAACGAACATACTCAATCTCTTTTCAAATCAAATCGGAGAAAACATACGAATATCTCTGGGAAACCGTTCAAATACGCATCAAGGTGATTTGTATAAAATCATACAATCAACCCTTTCGAACATGGGAAGACACATGATTTTATGACAAATCATCGATGCTATTTAAGTTAGTCCACCAAAGAAAACAATACAAATACTCATACAAATACAAATACATTTTTCTGACTTGAAATGGAATGGAATTATGTAGGATGACTTAATGACTTACCAAGGAACCATCTCAATGCACAACTATCATTTAAACATTGATTAGTAAAGAGCGCGTTTGATGCCAATGAAGATCCATAATATTTAAATGATAAAGTGTGCATTGAGACTCAGACGATTCCCGGATAATTTTACATACTTTCATTCTCTCATTGGTCCCATTCCCATTTCACAAATTTCCAAGTGTCAAAGTAATGTCAAAACTCTTCAAAAACAGGCCCATAGCTGGCCTTGATTCAAGTCCACAATAGCCTACTTATTTAGCCCAAAATAGCCCCTTTAAACAAGGCCTAAACCATTATTAAAACAGTCCAAACACTAAGCTTGATTGGCCCACAAAACACATTTCAAACAGCCCAAAGCTAAACATTGATTGGCCCATAAAACATATTTTAAAAACAGCCCAAAACAAATCGTTAAATGGCCTACAAAACGATTCTTAAAAACAGCCCAAACTAACTTCAAACGGGCCCACAAAACAAGTTTTCAAAACAGTCCACAACTAGTCCTTAAATGGTCCAAGGAACAAGTTTTAAAACCAACCCAAACTAACCATAAAACAGGCCCACCAACAAATTCTGAAACAGCCCACAAAACAGTCATTAAAAACAGTCAAATGTCAGGCCCAAAGATTACCCAACATCAGATCTGAAATGGCCCAATAAACAGTTTAAAAATAGCCCAAAACTAAACTTGAAACAGGCCCAAGGACAAGCCCAAAGAAGTCCCAAAGAACAGGCCCAAAACTGATCCATAAACAGACCCAAACCCAGCCCAGACTGAGCTGGGCTCGCTCGAGCGGACCCAGGTCCGCTCGAGCGGACCCAGACAGAAGCTGGGTCGCTCGAGCGACCCAGTGGGTCGCTCGAGCGGACCCAGACAGTGCCTGGTCCGCTCGAGCGACCCAGTGGGTCGCTCGAGCGGACTGGGCCTGCCCAGTCCGGCCCGAGTGCAGAAAACCTCCATTCCTTTGCATTTTTTCTGATTTTTCTTGATTCTTTTGATTCCTCTTCTTTCATACTAATTTCCATGAATTCTTGGGCCCTTCCTTGTCCTTCCAAACTCATCAAAACCATCCACAAACCTATCCAATTGATCAAACACAACCCTTTTTAAAATCAAAGTTTTTCCCATACTTAGAACACAACACCATTAATACCAAAAAATCAAATGATCAAAGTGACTAAAATGAAACCAAACTCCCAATACATCATAAGAAAATAGCATAAGTGGAAATTAACATACATTAGTCCATTCATTCAATGTGAATCCATAAATCACAAAGGGTTAGAACATAATGAAGAAAAAGCCATGAAACCAAATGAGACTCATGAAATCATCATATTAGTTGAAAATTCTACTTGCCTTGAGTCAAGAGAAGATGTAAAAACACTCCATGAAGTCCTCTTAAAGCCTCAAGCTCCAAAATCATAAAATCCCCAAAATGGCTCAAGAAGAAACCCTAGAAATCCATCCATTTTCCAAACTTCATGAAAACCCATTGCATGTGGGATTAAAACACTCCAAATGAGGAGGAAAACAAAGATGAAAAGAAAAGAAAACCATTGCTAACCTTTGGGTGTCCCAAATAAGAAGAAGGGCTTGAAGAGGAGGGTTGTCCTAGCCCAATGCTCTTGAAAATGGGGTCTTTGGAAAGCCAAGAGGGAGGAGAAGAAGGAGGTGAGATCAAATCTCCATGAAAGCTCCAAGAGAGAGGTGTTTCAGATGAGAGAGAAAGAGTGGGAAGAGAGGGAAAGAGCCCTAGCTCAACCCTTGCTGGAAACGAATGAAGGAGAAGAAGAGAGGGGTTCCCCTCTTATAGAATGGGTCTTGTGGGCCCCGGTCTTCATCAAGCTAAAAAAGGTATATGCGGGCCCCGAACGAAAACGACGAAGAAGACAAAAACGATCGGCGAAATATCTAGTTTCCAAAAAGTATATTTTCCCCAAATTCTGAAATTTTCGAAATTCATGGACAGATTTAGTGAAAATGTCATTTTTGCCCTTTTTCCTCGAAAAAACGTGATTTCTGAGTATCAAATCATGATGGTCAAAACGTGAAAGTTGTTAAACTTCATAAAATAAGTCGAAATACACCAAATCCAGAATTTTTAGAAATCCGAAGTAATTTCCCATAAAAATACAAATCCTAAGGACCGGGTCAAACTAAAGTCAACGGTCTACAAAATCTCCAAGGCAAGGAAAAATCCGGTCAAACTCAAATACGCGGTCAAACTAAATCAAATCTCGCTTAACAAGTTAAACCATGATTAAATCAAAGCTAAACAAAAGGATTGGGGTCGGGATCTTACATCCTCCCCCCCTTAGAATCCATTTGGTCCTCCAAATGGCCTAAACCAAATCGAAATCGAAAACCCAAAAAGACAAACGAAAACACTGACACCTTATGCTAGACCTTGGTGACTGAGACAACCTCTGACCAAACCTGACGTTGAGATGCACGGTCCACCACATTCTGATTCGGTTGAAGGCTTCACACTATTTGCACATAACTGCTCAAAACATACTTCTCTGACCAAACTAGAGTTCAATAATCCTTCTAGTCATCCCTGGTGTCATCTGTCGTTCTCGTACCGGATCAATTCTTTTGCTTATCTCATCAGTCACTATCGGTCC
Organism: Litsea cubeba; assembly: GCA_012931725.1. Classification (NCBI taxonomy): domain Eukaryota; kingdom Viridiplantae; phylum Streptophyta; class Magnoliopsida; order Laurales; family Lauraceae; genus Litsea; species Litsea cubeba. Next base: position 24,976 of record WHSA01000094.1, read on the forward strand.
AAGAAACTGCAATTCCTGCCTCTTTCTATCACTTCGGAAATCTGTGCCTTAAGTCCTACAAACTGTACACGGTGCTCCTGATGCTTGCCTCTTCGGATCTCATTCTTCAAGTCTTCTACCATCGACACCTGAAACTTTCAATCCATGTCTTGAATGATGTTGATCCTCTCGTAGACCCAACTTTGTCTTCAACTGAACTAGTACACATCCTGACATCCATCCACCCTTCAATCCATACACCTCCAAACTCCAACCATAGGCTAATATCGCTCACTCCAATCAATGCAAAAACAAATCTTACAATTTGAAACATATTGACTAAAATAATTACTTAGCTAATTTCTATCATTTTAAAACGTAGTAAAAATTGAACTTCCAAATCATCAAATAAAGCTTAATAAATGAGGTTTTCCAAAGTTTTGAACATAAAACAACATTATTCATTTTGAAATTCATATTTTCACAACCCAACAAATCATTGAAATACTCAACAATTTTCGAATTAGGATTTTCAAAAATAAATCAAATTCATATAGTATGACTATACATTAAACTTTGTCAAAATCTGAGTGTTAATTAAACACTAAACCTTATTGAAAACTAACTCATTTGTTTATAAAAATCTTGCGGAAATCTAAATAAAGTTGAGCGTTAAAACAAATGTAGGAAATCTACATAAAAATCTAAACACAAAACCTTTAAAAAATTTCATTTTACATAACCATAGAAAACAACTCAATAAAATAGAAATCTCACACTACCTCTTTGAGAAAGAAACACAATTTTGAGTTACATGCTTTTAAAGACCAATCTTGAAAACAAAATCATGTGACTCATGAAAAGAGTATAATGACATAATTTATTTCAAAATAAGCTTTAAAGAAGAAACATAAATCCATTTTTAAACATTACAAGGATAAACCATAGATATTAATGAAAACATATCAAAGATGAAAACATCAAGAAAAATCATTTTAAATAAGAAATGAACATCCAACCACCGAGGTACTCCCTTGCTGAATCAACTACACCGGCTACGCTACAAGTCACCAAAATTCTCAACCAAAACCATCCTTTTGCAGTCCTTCATCTCGGAAAGATAGTCTGAGTTCGCCCAAAATCCACATTCACTTACCTTGGTACGCTGCATGACGATCCTTGATTAGCTGAAAGGGGATCTTCAACTACTGCTCGAGTCCAACTCTGACGGGCAAATGCACAAGTCTTCTCTCAATAATCACATTGAAAATGCTGAAGGCTGAAAGTCTGCTGATGTTCTCCGAAAACAACATACTAAATCCAAGAGGTTCTCAGTCTCCGACACAAGCAAAGATAAAAGACACTGAACAAGGGTATGGAGACTTTAAATTCTCCACCACTAAGGAGGAAATTTGGCCATCCAAATCTCCTAACAACAGAACTAAAAGACAAGACAAGCAAAATCTCCCGAACTGAAAGAAAAGCCGACTCAAATCCAACGGAACAAAGACACGGGAAAACAAATCGACACAATCTAACGAATCCTCACCACACGTCTTAATGTCTCTAGAGTGTTTTATTTCCTAGAAACTAACCAGCTCTGATACCAAACCTGTCACGCCCCGAAACCGGGACCTGCAGCGAACCGATCTCGGGTTGCGAAATTTTGGAATAATTTGAAACTTTTTGTTATAGTTCCCAAGATCCGCGTGAATGAGGATAATCACATCCCAACACAATCAGAGTATATTTTTCGCGGAAGCTAAACATGGTGTTACGACCCGGAATCCGTGGCCATCGGGTTCTGTGTCGTACGCAACCAATATCACAAAGCCATCAATAAACAGACTGGCATAAATCATACATAAGAGCACACTGAGCTGGTAGTAACAAACTATTATTTCCCACATATTCAAGTTACAATTAACAGATGTCTTAATTACAAACCCAAAGAAAAAGGCTGATAAAGCCATACAAAGATATATCCAACTAAACAGAAATACTACCCTCAAAGGTTTGATACGAACTCCGGTGCCAAACTTGACATCTAAATGACATCAACGGGCAGCCTCTCACGTCAGACCGGCGGTCCCACCGCCTCCTCTGATCAAACACCTAAAAACCAGAAAAGAGAAGAAACTGGCACCAAACAAAAAGGGTCAGACACGACGGTCTGGCAAGCAAATAAACAAATAATATGAACAAAAGGAACATACATAAAACCTGACGAAATCATCGTAAAACCGAATAAATAGGCTAAACAATAATGACAATAAAGCATGCTAAAATGATCGAAAGATAGAACATAAATATCAAAATAAGTAAAAGAACAATATCAGATGTACGGATATCTCGAAAGATTAAAAGCCTGCATAAAACATTTCATCGTCGGAAATACATTTCAAATCCTGAATAATAGCGACAATACAATGAAGATCGATATCGTAAACATTAAACAAATATGAGCATAAAAGTATAACCGACGAGAATCATAAACTAAAGCAATATACAGATAAAACACTGGCAACCACAATTAGCTAAATCCTCCTATTACCGGAGTAATAAGAGCAAACAGAGCGTAGCCACTGAACGTGGTACTAAACAGAGGATCAGAACCGTAGCCATACAAATGGGACCGGCAGATCAAAAGTATCAGAACCGTAGCCATACAAATGGGACCGGCAGATAATTACCGTTGCCATGGTCGGTACAGACAGAATCCAAGCTGCAGCTGGCGGACAAAGTAAAGATCCCAAGCCGGGTGATCAGCCCGACAAGGTGACCTAAGCCTAGTGGTGCCTTTAGTTTTCAAACTCAAACAGATACAAATCTAACATAATACTAATCCCTTTGGCTCAGGGGCTCACACCACATAGCTCTGGCCCCGTCTTGCCTCGGGGTTTTGTTTTCCAGAATCTTAGCCTCTTTGGCTCATGGGCTCGCACCACATAGCTCTGGCCCCGTCTTGCCTCGAGGTTTTATTTTCAAATACTAGTGTTGTCAAAACAATAGTCTTATCGAAGAAATCCCGAATATAACGAACATACTCAATCTCTTTTCAAATCAAATCGGAGAAAACATACGAATATCTCTGGGAAACCGTTCAAATACGCATCAAGGTGATTTGTATAAAATCATACAATCAACCCTTTCGAACATGGGAAGACACATGATTTTATGACAAATCATCGATGCTATTTAAGTTAGTCCACCAAAGAAAACAAATACAAATACTCATACAAATACAAATACATTTTTCTGACTTGAAATGGAATGGAATTATGTAGGATGACTTAATGACTTACCAAGGAACCATCTCAATGCACAACTATCATTTAAACATTGATTAGTAAAGAGCGCGTTTGATGCCAATGAAGATCCATAATATTTAAATGATAAAGTGTGCATTGAGACTCAGACGATTCCCGGATAATTTTACATACTTTCATTCTCTCATTGGTCCCATTCCCATTTCACAAATTTCCAAGTGTCAAAGTAATGTCAAAACTCTTCAAAAACAGGCCCATAGCTGGCCTTGATTCAAGTCCACAATAGCCTACTTATTTAGCCCAAAATAGCCCCTTTAAACAAGGCCTAAACCATTATTAAAACAGTCCAAACACTAAGCTTGATTGGCCCACAAAACACATTTCAAAACAGCCCAAAGCTAAACATTGATTGGCCCATAAAACATATTTTAAAAACAGCCCAAAACAAATCGTTAAATGGCCTACAAAACGATTCTTAAAAACAGCCCAAACTAACTTCAAACGGGCCCACAAAACAAGTTTTCAAAACAGTCCACAACTAGTCCTTAAATGGTCCAAGGAACAAGTTTTAAAACCAACCCAAACTAACCATAAAACAGGCCCACCAACAAATTCTGAAACAGCCCACAAAACAGTCATTAAAAACAGTCAAATGTCAGGCCCAAAGATTACCCAACATCAGATCTGAAATGGCCCAATAAACAGTTTAAAAATAGCCCAAAACTAAACTTGAAACAGGCCCAAGGACAAGCCCAAAGAAGTCCCAAAGAACAGGCCCAAAACTGATCCATAAACAGACCCAAACCCAGCCCAGACTGAGCTGGGCTCGCTCGAGCGGACCCAGGTCCGCTCGAGCGGACCCAGACAGAAGCTGGGTCGCTCGAGCGACCCAGTGGGTCGCTCGAGCGGACCCAGACAGTGCCTGGTCCGCTCGAGCGACCCAGTGGGTCGCTCGAGCGGACTGGGCCTGCCCAGTCCGGCCCGAGTGCAGAAAACCTCCATTCCTTTGCATTTTTTCTGATTTTTCTTGATTCTTTTGATTCCTCTTCTTTCATACTAATTTCCATGAATTCTTGGGCCCTTCCTTGTCCTTCCAAACTCATCAAAACCATCCACAAACCTATCCAATTGATCAAACACAACCCTTTTTAAAATCAAAGTTTTTCCCATACTTAGAACACAACACCATTAATACCAAAAAAATCAAATGATCAAAGTGACTAAAATGAAACAAACTCCCAATACATCATAAGAAAATAGCATAAGTGGAAATTAACATACATTAGTCCATTCATTCAATGTGAATCCATAAATCACAAAGGGTTAGAACATAATGAAGAAAAAGCCATGAAACCAAATGAGACTCATGAAATCATCATATTAGTTGAAAATTCTACTTGCCTTGAGTCAAGAGAAGATGTAAAAAACACTCCATGAAGTCCTCTTAAAGCCTCAAGCTCCAAAATCATAAAATCCCCAAAATGGCTCAAGAAGAAACCCTAGAAATCCATCCATTTTCCAAACTTCATGAAAACCCATTGCATGTGGGATTAAAACACTCCAAATGAGGAGGAAAACAAAGATGAAAAGAAAAGAAAACCATTGCTAACCTTTGGGTGTCCCAAATAAGAAGAAGGGCTTGAAGAGGAGGGTTGTCCTAGCCCAATGCTCTTGAAAATGGGGTCTTTGGAAAGCCAAGAGGGAGGAGAAGAAGGAGGTGAGATCAAATCTCCATGAAAGCTCCAAGAGAGAGGTGTTTCAGATGAGAGAGAAAGAGTGGGAAGAGAGGGAAAGAGCCCTAGCTCAACCCTTGCTGGAAACGAATGAAGGAGAAGAAGAGAGGGGTTCCCCTCTTATAGAATGGGTCTTGTGGGCCCCGGTCTTCATCAAGCTAAAAAAGGTATATGCGGGCCCCGAACGAAAACGACGAAGAAGACAAAAACGATCGGCGAAATATCTAGTTTCCAAAAAGTATATTTTCCCCAAATTCTGAAATTTTCGAAATTCATGGACAGATTTAGTGAAAATGTCATTTTTGCCCTTTTTCCTCGAAAAAACGTGATTTCTGAGTATCAAATCATGATGGTCAAAACGTGAAAGTTGTTAAACTTCATAAAATAAGTCGAAATACACCAAATCCAGAATTTTTAGAAATCCGAAGTAATTTCCCATAAAAATACAAATCATAAGGACCGGGTCAAACTAAAGTCAACGGTCTACAAAATCTCCAAGGCAAGGAAAAATCCGGTCAAACTCAAATACGCGGTCAAACTAAATCAAATCTCGCTTAACAAGTTAAACCATGATTAAATCAAAGCTAAACAAAAGGATTGGGGTCGGGATCTTACAAGATTTTTCGGAAGAAAGACAGAGAGGAAGAATGAGTTGAAAATGGTAACCTCAACTCAATCCAAAGTTACAAGGGTCGAGCCAGACTTTTATTACGAGATCTGGTTTAGATTGAGTTGGTAGGTCATACTGCAACTAATTAGATTGGATTGGGGGTGCGCGCATTTTGTGTATATAACCAGCTAGCTAAACCACAGCCATGGACTCAGCACTACCCATTTAGTAATGTGAAGATTTCAAAGCACCTATGTTTAGGTATCTTTAGGCATGTCAAACGGGCCGTGCCGGGCCGGCACGGCCCGCCCCAAACTGAGCCCGCCCATGCCACGGGCCGGGCCGGCATGGCCCGCCCCAGCTAGCGGGCCGGCACGGCACGGCCCGCCAGGGAAAACCCCTGGCACGGCACGGCCCACAGTGGGGCGGGCTGGAGCGGGCCGTGCCGGGCCAGCCCGCGGGCCAGGCGTGCCTCTTTTTTTTTTTTTTTTTTTTTTCTAATAGAGTTATAGGCGGGTTGGATTGGCCCGACCTGCGTAATTTGTACAGATTTTTAAAAATAAATGTGTTTGGGTGAACTCGATCTCATAACCTAATGGTTGTGAAAGATAAACACAACCACTAGACTACCTAACTTTTGTATACTAATATGTATTCAAACAATATTAAAACTAGTTAGATGAGGATGTGAACCTAACCATGAATATTAAACTATTAGTTACATTAGGATGAGAACTTAACCACTTTAGATGATGATGAGAAGCTAACACATTTTTTATCCAACTTTTTACTCTTTCATTCAAACAACCAGAAATATAAAAAAACACATATCATGTCCTTTTTTCTACTCATTTTTCAGCCAAATTGAAATGCCATGGTTAAGGATATTTCAATTGAGATGGCAAACTCAATTTCTATTTTTTGGCTGAATTATCATACTTTAAACAAGAACTTAGCGTGGTTAAATATTTCTACTTTTATCAATAATCATCTCAAGTCTTCCAAATGACCCACCATGAAACCACAACCTTGGACTTCATTTTATTTAGATTTGCATCCATTTCTTTATTTTTTAGTTATGGGTTTTTAGTCTTAGTCAATAATTCTCATTATCTTTATCATGGTTACATATTTTTTACTTCTTTTTCCTAGTGTTCATATCAATGTAAATATATGGCTTCATGTGATGTGATCGAGAGTGGAGTTATATGTACATGTGACGAGATTATATTGAACATAAATGACTGAATTATGAACATATTCTTGTGTTTAATCCTGAGCTTTCCAACCTATAAAGAATCTCAACTTCTCAAATGCTCAGGGGTTCTTGAATATAGATGAATGCAGGTAGGGAATTTCATTTGAGATTCTCAAATATCTCTGAAGAAAATAAAATTATTGAAGGCAAGAGGCCGGGGAAAATTTAGTAAAGGTAAGTGTGTCGCACCAAAACATTCCCCTTATTACTTCTCCCCAAAAACACATTGCCCCTCTTTATTAGTGTGACTAATTTACACTAAAGTCCTACCTTACCAAGTTATGTAAGTGTTTTTTTATTAGAAAATGCCTAGGGTTGTTAGTTGGCTGGGAATTAGATTTTTATAAATTTAAAAATATATATATAAAATAATTTTTTTTGGCGGGCCAGGCGGGCCGTGCCTAGCGGGCCGTGCCAGACGGGCCACAGGGGCTAGCCCACTAGGCTGGCGGGCCTGGCGGGCCGTGCCTAACGGGCCAGCGGGCCTGCGCGGCTCTGCCCAGCACGGCCCGCGTCATGGGCCGTGCCGTTGACCGGGCCGTGCCGTGCCACGGCCCGTTGACTAGCGGGCCGGGCCGGGCCGGCACGGCCCACTTGACATCTCATGGGTTCATTGAATCCTGAATATCAGGAAAGTGAAATGAGTTTTCATATTTCCTACTAACACTGTAACAGTGTTGAGCATCGGAAATGAAAAAATGCCTCTTTTCTCTTTGCGGATTTTTGTATTCTAACTTAAAATATTGGGGTTTACATTTTTTTTATTAGTCAATCCAAAAGTGTCCGGATAACTTCTATCCATCAAATGAGCTCTATTAGCATTGCCCAGCTTATTAAAGAAAATCGACTTTAGACCAACCATTTTCACTCATCATCATGAAAGCTTTGTCCCAACTATGTTAAATACCTATATAAATTTTGTCTCTCCAATCAAATCTATCATGGGCCAAATCTTTAAAAATGTTGCACTTCTCCATATCTCTTCAAATTCCTTTTAGAGTTGTGAGAAAAGTTATACCCCGGCTATCAATCCTTAACACAACCCTCCTTTATCCAAGCTTGGGACAGGTAATTACAACAATTGGGGAAGGCATCAACCATAATCACTGTAATTTCAAAATGTCAAATTAAAAACAGCTTCGAAGTATGGTTTTTTTTTTTTTGGATAAATCCAACTGTTGTACACTACTAGTCCGGTCACCATTTCATGATAAATTGTCTCAACAAATGTGCAATTTGCCGTATCCTAGTTATCTATCTCCAATCAAAATGGGCTCTACCCCTGAAATAATCTTTGCCAAAACTCAAGGGAATCTAATCAAATCCATGACCTTTCCATTACCTACTGTTTTCCACTCATCATCCATGAAAGAAGATTATTAAAAGAGAAAAGCATATGTGAAGATATCAGGATTAGCCAAGGTGGAAAGCTAAAGATGAGGTTTGATTATGGTTTAAACGATGTGAAAAAGTGTATGAATTGCACCAAACAAAGCAAAAGGTAAAGGTATTGATGTTGATGGAAGGCCAAGCAAGTAATGAGTTGGGGATTAGGACATGGTTGAAGAAGATTGGCAGATGGTGACAGCATTTGCTTGTTTCTAACAACTAGTGGAGCCCTGCACGTGCCACCGAACATAGTTTTACAAATAAATTCTTAAAAAATTAAAGTTCTTAAACAATTCAGTAGAAGCTTCAATACATTTATTTCAACAGAAAATGAGTGATTGTAAATTGCAAGGCCCCGTGCAATGTCCAAATACAGCTGACACTACTTTTTTTTATACATTTGAAAACAATAAAACAATGATATAGTGAGAAAAATGAGATCTTAAAAGACAATCGATATGGAGTTTATATAACTTTTTGAGGATATAAATCACATATTTCTAGATATTTTATTATAAATGTGTACAAAGAAATTTAAAAACATGTCAGGTCGACTTATCAGTTCCTGGTAGACTTGACCTGCTAAAGTTGGAGTTCAGTCGAAAGCATAGTCAAATTGATAACCTGCAGTTTTATAAAAAATAAAAATAAAAACTAAGAACCAGATGAGCTTACTGTTCTAACCAATTACCATGAACATTATATGTTCACTACAAAATCAGATTCTATTAAGGAAAAAAATTAATTATATCCTACCTAAGGACATCAGAATAATAAAAATTTGAGATGGTGGTATTAGTCTTAACTTACAAAGAAGAATAACATCCCCCACCGACCGTCAAGAATAATGAAGTAATCCGGCTTGTCCTCAACCGATAGGGATCAACAATGGTGGAACTATGATATGAACTCTGACAGGCAAGATTAGCAGAGCACCCATTGATCAATATTAGTCTTTAACATGTGCTTTGTTTTATTTTATAAGAAGTACCACTATCAGGTAAAAAGAGGCAATACATCTTCAAGAGTCAGCATATTCTTTTGCTTGATACAAAGTGCTATATTTTATACCCTGTAAGAAAATGATAATACAAAATAATCATAGAAGTTAAGTTAAATGGAAGCTCACAAATAGAGATATCCATAGGGAGAAAACACCAAAAAAACAAAAAACTACAAATATAAATATGCCAAAAGAATTGGACTTTCCTCTTAAGAAATACATAAGAATGTAAATTAGGTATTCTAGATCAACTCTTCTGCTCTGTTCTGTATAGAGGATGTGAGTGCTGATCAAAGTAAGAAAAATTTGAAATGAACAAAGACAAACTGAATTTGTTGCAGCTCAGCATCAAATACTTATTTTAGTTGTTTACACTTAAAACGATCACTTCATTCAATGACTCTGAAGTTAGTAGTAACATTGGCATAACAAGCAGTTTCTATGAGATTCTTGTTTTCCCTTTAAGGAAAGGCATGACGCTTCATTGAAATATATGAAGAAAAGAACAACAACAACAAGAAGAAGAAGCTTGCAATGATGAAAGAAATAAATGTGTTAGAAAATGATCAAAGTTTTTCAATTTAAACCTCATAAGTAAGAGCAATAATAAATAAAAATATTCATGCCCTTGCCCTTTTATAATAGAAAAAATTCACAAAAGTTGCATATTAAGAAACTAAAAATTGTACAGAACAACAATAATTTTACGATAACAATCTATAAGGCCTACCACTAAATTGCATTTATGGAATTATCTTTAGCAATCACTAATATCAGAAGAGGACTAATATTTAGTAGTAGTTATCACATTATCCAACTTGTGATTATTCTTCCAACTCGGGTATAAATCAAGATCAATACAACTATTACGTCAGATTGAAAATTCAATTATTCTAATTAAATAAAATACAAACACATTTCATGGTTACTTTCATTAAAAGAAGAAAAAAACAGGACGGACATAAAATGAGTTTAAGTTTGTACATTTCACTTTCTTATTTATGATATTTTGTCAGTTGCTACTTTTTTCTAAAAAAGAAAAAGAAAAAAACTAAACATAAAGCAATAATGCAAACGAAGTACTTGTATATAAGGGATGTGCTTATAAGTTTTGGAGGTTCATATACCTTTTTCAAAGGCCATAATAAATAATATACACCTAAAGGAACATCAAATTACAAATACTTAAGGTTAGTATACAAAAGATTAAAGGGTTAATATTTAAAAAATAATAATAAAGGGTTACATCCATACAAAGAAAATAATCTCATATCTTCTGGAAATCTCTCGAAGCCCTCTGATGTTCTTAACTCTCAAATTTCAAATACAACTACCACTCAAGTATCTTTTAGTTCCACTAAAAAATAAAAATAAAAATAAATAAATAAATAGAAACTATTTGCACAATTAGCATTGTTTCAGGTAAAAAAAAAAAAAGAGAATGTTGATTCTCTCGTGTGTATTCAATTTGGTATTTGAATTATAACACAACCACCAATTGGCCACCAGCAATAATAGCAAACGTAGCAAGCTAGCTAATACCTTTTGTCGCAACTTTTAAACTGATTTTTAAGCTGATGGCAAAGTATTTAATGTGCCTACAAAATTGTAAGTATTGAACACCAAAAGGTAGAAAGTAAAATACACTTGATTCTTTTTATTTTGATCCATTATAAAATACACTATTCATTTTCTCTTTTATTTTCATCCCCTCTTAGTTCAAGGTTTATTATTGAAAAAGCACATGGCATTTAAGTTTTTAGAGTTAAAAGGCAGTATGTACACCATGAACCACATAATGGAGTAAATAGTGCATAGTTAAAATCTTTTGTTTTTTCCCACCTTGGCTTAGTTTATTAACCGGGGTGGACAAAATAGTGCCAAGAAAGACTAAAAAAACTTTCTGAATGATAAAATCTGAAATACTTTTCCTTTGAAATGATTCTTTAATAACACCATATCTCACAATTAATTTTACAAAAGATCAAAAAAAAAAGAACTGAATAAAAATTTGAAAATTAGTGAACAAAATGGTTCAATGAGAACCACGAATGAATGCTTATTGATCTTATCCCACTCTTGAGGGGTTCATTTTGGTATAGTAGTGGGTAGTTAGCAATTTTCGAGAGAATTTAGGAGGCTTTTTCATAATTTTAGATTTTTTAGATTATGGTACCGTTGGGTAGATATTTTTAATTCCTAAACTTTGGTCTTCTAGCTCATCTTGATCCGGATCCTCAAAACCCCTCTAAATCCAAGCCTGACCCAAAGTCTATTTTAGACAAAATGGGAAATTCTCATTATGTCCCCATCTTTATCCATCCTATTCACTCTCTCTTATCTCTATTCTTTCTCTTTCCTTTATCTCATTCTATTTCCTCCCTTATAACATCTTACTCTCTTTTTATTGGGCAGGTGTGTAGTGAAACCGTAATACATCTTACTCTTTTTTATAATAGGATATAGATAAATACAGATTACTCTCTCTTTATTGGGCAGATGTGTAGTGAAACCGTACTACATCTTACTCTCTTTTATAATAGGGCATAGAAATATAAGATAATATATATAATAATAATACTAAGTGGGGCTCACATCTTGCATTTTATTAGGCAGGTGTGTAGTGAAAAAAGTACTACATCTTGCTCTTTTTTATTGGGCACTCCGATTAACCCACCATAATGATCATGCTCATTAACACTAATGCATTTTTTCTAGATTCTTCAGCATTGCTTTTCTACTATTTATAGTTCTACTTAATGAAATCAATGGCAAATATTAAATTTAATACCGCTTATCGAATGTATCTCTATCATACCCTAGAAAGTTCTCCACTATTTTATCCTCTTCCTAGACTCGTCCACAGCTCTTTATAGTAATCTATACATCTCTACCCAATTTCTAAATTTATCCAAAAAAATGCCCTACATATTCTACACTACCAGAGAGTTTTAGATCATTCTAGACCCATTATCACATAGAAAGCTATACATTATCTATCCATACCAATCATTGCTAGATTGTAGTGTTTAACATTAGATTTTGATGTTAATAGTTCAATTTGGTCCATTTATTGTCGACATAAAAAAATCCCAAAATTCTATTGACCCCTTGTTGTAGGTCATGAATAGATGTGCCTAAACCTAATTATGCATTGTGCTCACTTATGTATAGAAATGCCTAAATCCACTCAACAATGGACCCACTCTTAAATTTTTGTGGATGGGCATTGAAAAACCTTAAGCCATGTCTAATTTTGGTCCATACAACTTGACCCTTTTAAAATCATGCTCTAACTCATGACCCAAACCACCAATATATATGATCATAGTAGATAGATATAGATAGAAATAAATCTAAAGTAAGTGGGGCCCACATCTTGCATTTGATTGGGCAAGTGTATAATGAAAAAAATAAAAGTAAAAAGTAAGTGGGGCCCACATCTTGCATTTAATTGGGCAAGTGTGTAGTGAAAAAAAAGTAAAAATCTCTACATCTTGCTCTCTTTTATAATAGGGGATTTAATGTAAAAAACCCTCATAAACAGGGTATTATTACAATTGGCCCCAGTAAAAAAGATCACACTGATTGGGCCCTAAATACACGTTTTCCTTTTTTTTTTTGTCTTTTAGCGCAATAGTCGATATCGACTATCCATAGTAAATACACTTAATACTAAGAATCGCACGCACCTTCTTTCCCCCTTTACATCTTCGTTTCGTCTGGTCCCTGCATCACTACCTGGCGACAAAAATCCACTGCAGCTCTTTATTTGCTCCATTAATGGTGGTGGTTGCACTCCTTTAAGAGGTAGGTACATACATGAATCTTTATTATTAGTTTGATAGTTTCCCAAAGCTTGGCTTGTTGATTCATATTTTGCCTTTTATATTTTACCAGCCCTAGACAACTAATCAACGACCTTGATCTGTCCCAGAAGATGCGATCCAAGTGCTTGAAGAGTTGCAAACAGTGGATATCTGCCCCTAAAAAAACCACTACTTGTATTTTAATTTTATTTTCATTTACGTTTCTGGGTTTAGGGTTTTTAAATGTGCATTTTTTTTTACTGTCCCAGAAAATGGCACCTAAGTGCATCCAGAGTTATGAACGGTGGATTTCTTCTCCTAAAAAGGAAATACCATCTTTAATTTTCGCTTACATTTTTTGGGTTTAGGGTTTTAAATTGACAATACAAACATCACTTCTGTTATTAACTGTATTATTTAGCCTAAACTAAAACACAACATTCATGCCCCATTTTAATTCTATTTCCACTATTTCATTTTACAAGATCTATAAATTTTAACGGCACATGGACCTTGTCCCATGAAATTGTTATAAAAGATGGATATGCTCCTACAGTTACATTATCTCATTTGTTTTGCATATTCCTTTTTTTTGGTGTAGGGTTTAAAATGTACATAGAATCTATATGGCATTGTTTAACATGTATAATAAGTATTTTCCTTGGAATATCACAATATATTTACTTTAAACAAATACTTGCCCTTTCACCATGGGCATTGTTTATGCATACATATTTACCTTTTGTTTCTATCACTATTATCTACTAATTTTTTATTTTTTAAACAGCATGTCTGACTGCGACATCCTAATCATATTCCACTACGATGGAAACTTTCAATTTGATATGATGTGTCCCGTCTATAATGGAGGAAAGCAGAAGATGAGGTATTTATCAACCAACATGACATATTGGTCATTGGTTGCTGAGGCAATTGAAGCATCTAATTGGGACTCATCGACTGAAAGTTTAAGCATACAATACCTTCATCACAATGGACGTGCATTTTCACTGGCTAGCATTGAAGATGATAATGATGTAAATAGAATGATGAAAGCATCGGGTCGAGATACAAATGGGATATAGTTATATGTTTCTAAAAGTTCAAACAGTGGACAATGTAGAGGAGGAGAACAATCTAGGTATGTTAACATGTTGTATTCTAAATTAAACACTTATCAAGTATTAATCTCAATCCCTAACTTGTTTTTTGTTATATTGTTGATGCTATGTAGGTTTCAGAGGAATGACAAGCATCGATCTTTTCATGGAAAATCGAGGAACATGTCAAATTGCAAGGGAAAAGAAGTGATGAATGATATGACAGCCGTTCCAGAGCTTCCTACAGTCGATCTCGAAGAAGATAATGACATGCATTTTTCAACTATCCGAAACATTACAAGTCCACTGCATGATTTTGGTCAAGAGATTGATGTTGATAATATAGAGGATGGGGCAGACTATGGCTATGAGAATCATTCTGACGAGAATAATTTCATAGGACAAATACCAGTGGTTGTGATGGGTGCGGACATAGGGAATGTTGCCAGGGATAATCCATATAACAATGCATGTTTTGATAATATAGAAGATGGGGCAGAGTATGGTGATGAGAATCAGTTTGATGAAAATAATTTAGGAGGACAAGTTCCAGTGATTGTGATGGGCTCTAACATAGGAGGAGTTGCCAAGACTAACCCAGTCAACAATGCATGTGTTGATAATACAGAGGATGGGGCTGAGTATGGTGATGATAATGATTTTGGTGAGAATAATTTCACATGCCAAATTCCAGTGATTGTGGTGGGCTCGGACAGAAGTAACGTCGCCGGAGCTAATCCAAACAAAACTACATGTCCTTCAAGTGAACATTCAGGTGTTAATTTCGTCGACAACATGGTACCTGAACAATTGAATACAGATGTTGGAAACAACTCAGCACGGGAAATGTGGATTGGCCGTGAATTCCCAGATCGTGACACATTCCGAAAGACTCTGGCTAAGTTTGCAATTTATGGAAACTTTACTCTAAAGCACTTGAGGACCAATAGTTACAAAGTGACAGCATGCTGTAAAGATCAAAGTTGCCCATGGCGCATTCATGCCTCTATCGTAGAATCAGGACCACAATTCAAAGTACATACGTATAATCCAGTCCATAGATGCTCGAAGCCAATGATGGGGACGGCACACAAACAAGCGTCATCATTGCTAATTGTGGAGTTCATCATGGACAGAGTCAGACAAAATGCCAATCTGAAACCAAAAGAGATCATGAACGACTACCAAATGGAATTTGGGACAACTATTACCTATAGGAAAGCACATGTAGCAAAGGATATTGCCCTGCATGCAGTGCGAGGATCTTACGAGGAGTCCTTTCAAATGCTGCCTAGTTACTGTATTGAATTGCAGAGGACCAATCCAGGGACAGTAACAAATATAGAAACCACGTCCAATGACCGTTTTAGAAGATTTTCTTGGGCATTCGGAGTTTGTCTCAGGTCTTTCATTAATGCTTGCAGACTAATGATTGCGATAGATGTGACACATCTCCGAGGGAAGTATCCCAGTGTTTTGCTCGATGCTGTTACACACGATGCCAATCATAAACTCCTCCCCATCGCTTTTGCCTTCGCGGAAGCCGAGCGACGCGATAGTTGGGAGTGGTTCCTTGCAAATCTGCATATAGCGCTTGGTGAGCCTAATAATTTGACTATTGTGTCAGACCGCCAAAAAGGTCTTATTCTAGCGCTCTTGAATACCATACCCTCCGCAAAGCATTGTTATTGTTGCCGTCACATTGCGGAGAATATTAGGGTGGCTTTCAGCGATGCGGCGATTGTTATGAAATTTTGGCGTGCCGCCAAAGCGAACAGGCCGTTTGAGTATGATGCATATATGAATGATATACGGGTAGTCAACCAAGAGGCTTTCACCTACATTGATGCAATCGAAGGCAACGATGGGCTGATGCATATGTAGATGGACGTCGGTATGAAATGCTCACTAGTAACGCAGCATAATGCACAAATGCCATCTTAAAGGATACGAGAGTCCTGCCTATTACAAGACAAGTCGAGGAAATACGGGCCAAGTTAATGGAGTTCTATCAGAAGCGCCATCTTGAGTCGCAAGCATTGACAAGTCGTCTAACACCGTATGCGGAGACAGTTTTAGAAAGAGAAATGGAAGAAGCTCGGTGACCGCATGTTCGTGTTGTTGGTTTGATTGAGTTTCAGGTACAACCTGCGGAGTACGCGGACGTTGTTGATCTTGAACGCAAGACTTGCACGTGTCGAAAGTGGGATATCCTGGGGATCCCTTGTGCTCATGCATTGGCTTCAATGAGAGTTAGAAATTATGATCCATATGAATTCTGTGAACACTGGTACCTATCAAGTGTATATTGTACAACATATAGTGAAGAGTTGCATTCTACCCGTGATAATAAGCAGTGGGAGCACACATTTGATGTACGAGTTTTACCACCACGAGCTACTAAGCAACTAGGGCAGCCAAAGAAAAATAGGATTCGGACCGAGGATCGCGGCTGCCAAAGGAGGGTAGTCACTTGTGGTAACTGTAAGGAGAGGGGGCATAACCGGCAAAGTTGTTTCAATCCTCCTGCGCAGACTTGAAGAGGCAGCCGTTCATATCTAGATATTTTGGGGATGGCATTTTTTGAAAGTAATTATGGTTGGTTGGTGTTAATGTGGTATGAATGTCTTGGTAGTTGCAGCCATCTGGATAGTGTACAGCCTACTGAAGGTTTTTTTTTTTTTTTTTTTTTTGAATGGGGATGTAATATGAATTGTTAATATGTGTTGTGGATGTCTTGCTAGATGCAGCCATCTTCGAAGTGTACAGCCCTACTGATGCATTTTTTGTAAGGGGGATGCAAGATGACTTGTTAATGTGTGGTATGGATGTCTTCATAGATACAGCCATCTGGATAGTGTACAGCCTACTGAAGCATTTTTTTGGAGTGGGGATGCAAGATGACTTGTCAATATGTGGTGTGGATGTCTTGATAGATACAGCCATCTGGAACGTTTAATAGTCTACTAAAGCATTTTTTGGGAGGGTGTGATTGTGGTTTGAATATGCAGCCTCTATCGATGGTGTACAGTCTACTGAACAACATAGGGTTGGTTAGACAATGCTGTTCAGACCTTGTACATCTTGTGGGATGGGGTGTAATTTTTTGGAATAGCATATAAGATGTTATTTTAAGATTATATTTGTTGTAAACTTTTTGTGGTGATGATAATATATATAATGTTTCTTGCATTGTGGGTCGGTTATTGATATCTTATTTTTTCCACTAGGACCATTTGTTAATGACCGCCCCTAACTTAGGTATAAAAGGTGAAATACATGATAAATGATATGATCGATATCGACTGTCTATATAGTCGATATGATGATTTGTCACACATGTCTCCCGTATGTGGATGAGATCCACATACGGGAGACATGTGTGACAAATCTTATACTTAAATATCTTCACAACCAGTGATGAGACTGGACATCTCATACTGACAAGGTTGCAGCACTTTGATCACTATGAGATAGTGTGATTTGTCTCGATCATCAGAATGCAAGACTCTGGATCATATTGCTGGTACATTGGATGTATTGAAGGACCATGAGAAGCACCTTATAAACATTGTCTTTACTTTAAGGTCTGCTCTCATAATTCCCTAGCAATAGGCTCTCAATCCTGAGACATTAATGAACTCAAGTTTCTATCTATTCATTTGCTTTGAGTCACCAATGAGTGAGGCCAACTGTAGGTCAACACCTCGGTGATTTGGGTACGTGGTAGTAGAGCTGTGGGAACATTCAATGGTCAAGATGGAATCTATCTCTAATATCCCCTTGCCAATTAATGGATTTATCATTGGTAAGTGCGCACCCATTCCGATTAAGAGTTAATTGGAAAGGTACCTATGATCATTATAATTAATTGGAGCTCAAGGATAATAAGATATGGATCTAGTTTGGAAGACAGGTCCAATTGATCCATGGATATTGATAGAGGGGTCTACTTGTGGTAATGTGGAAGTTTAGGGTCTACTATGTAATATTTCTAAGACTGGAGTTCAATTGCATTAATATAGTGGGTTATTTACAATTAACTGTGGGCCCGGATTACACATGAGATGTGGGGTCGCGTGTCCTAGTTGGAGCCAGCTTTCTAAAGAATCCCTAGTGGTCCCCACGCTAGCCCAATTATTAGAAAGTATCTAATTCTAGTTGAACTCTAAAAGGAAAGTTACTATTTCTATTTGAAGTGAGACTTCTAATAGTGGTAATAGTAGACTCACTAATTTTAATAGAAGTGAGACTTCTATTTTAATTAGAAAGGAATTGGAAAGTTACTAATCATATTTGAAGTGAGACTTCTAATTATGATATGGTAAGTTATTAATTAATGGAAGTAAGACTTCTATTGTAATTAGTAAAGAAAAGGTTACTAAAAGTTATAAATATAAAGGAGAAAAAGGAGCCTGGACGTCTATGAATAATCCCACCCTAGGGATTCATGCCCAAGGCCCCCTTGTGCAAGAGTTGCACATGCCCGTTCTTCTCTCCCTCTTCTAGTTCTCTTTCTAGTTCCTCCCTAGAGTTCCTAGTAGTTTTCTCTTTGAGATCACACCATCTTCTTGAGAAAAAGGAGAATCTGATACGGGTCATAGCGTGGAAGATCAAGAGGTCTTGGGGATTCCTATTTGATTAGTGAAAGCATTTCATCATCAAAGAAAGACGCAACTTCTCCATTAGAGCACAACCGAGCTCCAAAGGTATAATCCACTTCCTTGCATGTTGTAAATTATTATGGATGCTTGTTAGTTGTTGTTTCTATCTTCTAGATAGATTGTATTTACTGATCATGATGGTTGAGATTGAGGACATGGATCTTGGACTGGGTTTTATAGCCTTCTGGATAGTTGATCCCTGCATCAAGTGGGTCAAAAGTTTTTGAAACCTATCCTAGAGGCCCACCCTATTTCCAACAAGAAGATGGATGGAATATATCAAGGATTATGATTTTCCAATCAAGTATCACCCGGGGAAAACGAATGTAGTCGCCAATGCTTTGAGCAGAAAGTCAGTAAGCATGTTAAGTCTTCAGGGAACTTATGTTTTTCAGCAGTTAGAGGAGTTGGGAGTAGATCTACAGCTACTAAGGAAGGGTATCATGTTAGCAAATATGTCAGTGTCAGAACCTTCCTTCATTAAGAAGATCAAAGAGAATAAGTTGAAAGACCCAGAGTTGACTAGAGTTTTAGAGCATATAGCAAATCGTCCAAATTCTCATATTGTGGATGGAGTTTTGTACTACCGAGACCCTCTATTGACTTGAGGAACGATATCATGACAAAGGCTCACAATACCAAGTATTGTATGCATCCCGGCAGTACGAAGACGTATCAGAACTTGAAGGGCAGATTTTGGTGGAACAACATGAAGAGAGAGATAGCAGCATTTGTCTCCAGATGCATGACATGCCAGTTGATAAAGGTAGAACATCAGAGACCTCCAGGGTTGTTACAGCCATTAGAGATCCCAGAATGGAAATGGGAACATATTACCATAGACTTCATCTCAGGATTACCGAAGACTAGCAGAGGCAATGATGCCATTTGGGTCATTGTGGACCGTCTCACCAAGTCAGCTCATTTCCTTCCAATGAGGACAGGGAAGAAGATGCATATGTTACCTTTGGCTCAGTTGTTTGTCAGTGAGATTGTCAGTTGGTCGTGCTGTCGCAGGCACCCAAAAATAATAAAACCTTTGCTCCTAAAAATATATGTAGTAGTGCGAGTAAGGATCGTTCCCACGGAGAGTGTTTAGCCAAGTTTTATGCTACGTGATCAAAGATGGGGGGTTTTAATTATAATGAAAGCAAAAATGAATAAAAGTAAATAAAAAGCAATAAATTAATGAATTCAATCAAATTAACAAGCATTGGTTAAAGTTAACATCCACCATTAGAAATTAAATACTGATCATTGATGCAAAAATAAATCAACTAATACTTTGAATATTCATCATTGGAATTAAATTCCTATCTCCTTAATTAGTTAATTAGAAAACACGCGCTCTAATTATCCCTAATTACTAAACAATCCAAGACAAGCGCCAAAGATTTAATCTAGTAACAGCATTAAGACCTTGAGAGATTGATGAATCTAAACAACACAAGCACACGCGGTTGCATTTAATTTAGCCAGGTGTTCTTCCTAATATCTAATAATTTCCAAAGCAGCAAATTATTAAATATTAGTTGCTTCGCAAATTAGAGGGATCAAACAATTACGGATTTGATATCTAATTTAGCAGTAAATTGCAACGAAAAATAAACTAGTATGCATCCTAGCAATTAAACGAGACAATCATGATAACAAATTAAGCACAGAAGAACAACCCATATTCAAAGCATAAATTGAATAATGAAAATGAATTAGACCTCACAGTATTTATTCCGAGGCTTCAGTCTTCTTCAACCAATTACATAAAATTAGCCACGCAGGGCCATACTAACTTGCAAAGAAAATAATAGAAAAGAAAGAAAGAGAGAGAGAAAAAAAAACTTGCAATGGAGGAAGGTAGAAAA
>WHSA01001014.1:0-69815 GCA_012931725.1 Litsea cubeba
AGTGTGGAATGAGAGTGTCAATGCCAGCTGCCTTTCTATCTCTTCTTCTTCTTTCCCACACACAGGGAGATATTGAATCACCTTGTTATGCCATTCTTTGAAGTTTATAGGTAGGGCAGTGGTGCCTACATCAAAACTGATGTACTTTAAACTGGAGACAACTCATGCAAGTAGATCTAAAACAGTGAAGAAGTTGTTGATGTTTCTAGAAGTATCCCAGAGTTGGAAATTGACAATAGGGCCCATCTATTGTTAGAAATCACGGGTTGGACTCCAATAGCCTCTAAGGTTTCAGACTTGTCCTAGTTTGCATTCATTGTTGGATCACATTGAGTTATTTGAATTCTGAAGTTGAAAATCCAGGGTTGGAGCCATCTACTATTTAGATCATGGTGGGACCCATTTAATGTTAGACACATTGAAGTTGGAAGTCGCAATAAAGGGTAAAGGCCCTTCTATAAATAATAAAATGAAGGAGGAACCATCTAAGGGTAAATCATTCTGAGACCCATGTAATCCTGGAAATTACAGTGGAGCTCATCTACAGTTTGAATCATGATTAGACACATACAATGTTTTACATTCATGCAAGACCCATCTACTGTTGGGAGTCACAATGTGATTCATCTCCTGTTGGAAAACCAGGGAATTTATCATGTCACGTTGGAAATCTCATGATTATGAGAAAAAGGTCATGTTTGCTATTAAAGTGATAAAATTTTAACATACCTGCATTTCTTGTCTAGTTTTCTGCTAGATTTTATTGTTTGACATCTTGGTGACAATTTCTCTCCATGCTCCTGGCTGCAAATGAAGATTTTCATTTATCAATAAAAAAGCAAGATAGAAAGAACGGGTTTCCATTCCCCGTGTAAATGTTCTCTTCTTAAGAAGAATTGTATCTGTAGGAGTATCCTTTGTTTCTTGTTTGTAGTTGTATAGTGTTGTGATGGTTATTTATCATGTTCTTTGCTTTTAGCATGGGACTTTGATTGGATTTTTAACTTTGATTTAGGCTGGAGCTGAACAGTCTCTACAAGCTTCACGTAATTATGGACGACAGTTCAGTTCACACCCTTTTTCTAGAGTTACAAAAGGTCTGTCCTTTCCTATTCCGATGGTCTGCATATGGGCACTTTGTATTTCCTTTAGTTGTATTGAGAATAGAGTTAATATTAGAAAGGCAAAATTGAAGATAAGGGATTCTTGCTCAGTTTAAAATCCTTGTAAATTGAATTTGTTATCTACAAACCTGCAGATGATTTGGAACGAGAACAGCTTGCTAAGGAGATCTCAAAGGATTGGAGTTCTGGTAATGTCCTAGAATTAAATCTCAGTTTGATGGATCAGTAATTTACATTTAAATCCTTGGATCATCCACAATTTTTAAGCTTCATTGCATGTTCGTAAATGGCTACATGTTCTTTTTTATGGAATACAGTGTTTGAGAGAAGTATAAATACGTTGTTTCTGACTGAAATGGTGCGGGGTCTAATGTTAACACTCAAATATTT
Source organism: Litsea cubeba (assembly GCA_012931725.1). NCBI lineage: Eukaryota > Viridiplantae > Streptophyta > Magnoliopsida > Laurales > Lauraceae > Litsea > Litsea cubeba. The sequence goes on from WHSA01001014.1 coordinate 1,515, forward strand.
CTTTGAGAGGAAAGTTACTGTAAGTATTATTATGCATTCTTACAGTTGTTTTCTATTCACACCATTGGTTGACGTTGTAAATCCTCGATGATCATTTTGTGCTACAGATTAACTATCCATTTGAGAAGGGACCGTTGAGCCCTCGATTCCGAGGAGAACATGCTCTACGACGTTATCCAACTGGAGAGGAGCGATGTATTGCATGTAAATTATGTGAAGCTGTAAGTTTTCCCTATCATGTGATTAGTTTAAGCAGGATTTCTTATCATGGATATTTTTTGTAGCCAAACATGAATGCTTCAATCTGAGGTGAACAGAAGTGGATTAGAAAAATATGTGTCAATATAAAGTACTAGTGGACATCACATCATTAACAATGTTGCAACCTTTTCCCATCAAACCGGGTCAGCTTAAAGAGTTTTACTATAGTCTCCATAATAATCTATGATGTCATAAATCTTAACTACTAGCCAGGGGGTAAGTGATCACGCGTAAGGCTTAGTTGGTGGAGATGGGCAAAGAGAGTAAACACTAGAGGGCAAGGGTGGTAGCTTGAAGGCAAGTGGTAACATTTCTAAAATAAAATATAATGAAAAAAGACTGGAACGATGCTTAAATAGATTGCCGTGGTTTCATACTCTAGCTTTTAGGAATTCACAGCATGCTGAATAATAAATGCCATGTCTGTGGTGTTGGTTGTTACATCTTTATTTTTTAGAGGCCTAATTCATTGCTTAAAATTTTGATTTGGTACTTCATTGAAGAGACTTGTTGGATTGATTGATTTAGTCATAACGTAGACCATGTTATGGAGATATCTATATTTTCATGAACTTGAAAAAGAGTGAGGGCTTCTACATGTAGTTTCATCTGGTTTCTTTTGAAAGTAGAGGAGTTCAGATGTTAATTATGAGACAAACCATGGAGTGGATGGTCAATTTTTGTCAGAAAATAGGTCACCACCTTTACCCCAAGAAATGAAATTGGACCCTTGTGAAACTTGGTTCTTCCTCTTTAATAAAGTCTTCACCTCTCCATTTTCTGCACAAACCAGCTTGAAAATGCACAAGCATTCCCTTTTCGGCTCTTTGTTTTTTTTTTTTTTGTTTTGTTTCTATTGCCAATCCAAAAATGAATGGCTCAATTGAAACACCAGAAAACCCAAAGAAGAGAGAGGTGATTTTGTGATAAGCATTCAAAACAAATGTTCAATTGAGTTGTGTTGATATTTTAAACCTTGTTCTACTCATGTTTCTCATGAGTTTGCTTTGTGTGATAAGATATGTCCTGCACAAGCTATCACAATTGAAGCGGAAGAACGAGAGGATGGCAGCCGTAGGACTACAAGGTTATATATACCTTTTATTTGTCGGTAGTTCCGATGCAGCTGGTTTCTGCTAGTTGCCAATTTACCTTGTTCTCTATCACTTTCTTATTTTGCATATTTGCAGGTATGATATTGACATGACAAAATGCATTTACTGTGGCTTTTGCCAAGAGGCATGCCCAGTTGATGCCATTGTGGAAGGTCCAAACTTCGAATTTGCCACAGAAACTCATGAGGTGAATTTCCATGTTTGTTGAAGACTTCCAAATTCCAAATGCTCTTCCTCTGTGATTTGGAGACAACCTAATTGCAAATTTCTTCCCCTTCATTGCAGGAGCTGTTGTATGACAAGAAAAACTGCTCGAGAATGGAGATCGATGGGAAACAGAGATTGCGGAGAATCTCAGATCTGAAAGCCTCTACCGCTGATTCACCAAATTCTCTTTACTTTGTTAAGAGGACATAAATAAAAGCAGAAATGTCTGCATGATTGAGAAGTCTGAATTTGTTTTATTTTGGCGTACACTCCTTTTACTGCTTTTCTCTAGTTCTACTGCCTATGTTGTTTTTGTTACATCTGTTGGGTGAATTGGTGATCACTATTGGAACTCTACTCAACTGTAATTGAATCCTGCTGCTTGGATCCTTGTACCTCTTAGGATACATTGTATAAACTTGGAGAAATTCCTAATTTTCAACCCTTCTAATTTTTTAACTATTAGAATAATGAATTATATCAACTCAAATGTCATAGAATCAAACTTATCAAAGATCAGGCAGTAGCAAGATATTTATGAGGAAATAACAATTTACTCAAGCCATCTCCAAGATTTCCTGGGTGATGGGTTCTACCTAGACTTGGAATATCTCTGTCACAAGGGAGAGTGGCCCCCCCTTTATAGATAGGGTCTGCTTTTTGGCCAACTTGTGATGATTCCCCCCTCTATATTGTGTGTGCAGATGTGAGATTTGATTGTATGAGCTTTCAGATTTGCTGCTTCTCTTTAGGTAGATTATGCACTACATCTTAAACTCTCCAATCAGCTTCTTATGCAAGGACAAAAACAGCTCTTTAACCTATCCTGATTTAGGGCTTGGATCTTCTGATATTGGTTTGATGATGGGGCATGATCTAATTATACTTAAAAGTTTCCAAAACTATAATATTTACACCAGACAACAGATGACATATATCTACTAAAATCTTTGATTGTTTTTAATAAAACGGTCACCGTACAATCGTGCTCTTGATTTGGAATAATATTGTTTCTCACTCATCAATGGTTGTCGAATTATTTGTGCTTATATGGTAGAGCATTGCATTTATGTCAAATAGAGTTTTTTTTTTTTTTTTTTCTCTTACAAGAAAAAAGCCCCCTATACTTTCACATAACCTCATAAAGGCCCGTATATTTTGTGGGTTGAGTAATACCTATCTTGACCAACAGTCTAACTGTAGGAAAAGTGATTAGACCGTCCAATTTTTCCTTTTCTTGACTGATTTACCTTTAAAAAAAATTTTAATGACTTACCCATTGAGTTAAAAGGATAAAAGAAAATCTTGTCTTATAAATTTTGAGGGCCTAAAACCAAAGACTAAGATCATTTAAATGGCTCAATGTTACAAATTTTCTTAATTTGCATCCAAGCCTCTGGTATTAGCCATGTCTCCCTTAGTCATCATGCATTCAAGTATGCCTATTGTTCTTTATCTATAAAACTACTAGCCATATGTCATCGTGTCAGGTTAGGGGGCTTTTTGTAAATATATAAAATATGGTCCTTTTCGAAGTTGCTGAGAATATATGCGGCTTTTTTTTTTTTATTTATAAAAATCCTATTTCAAATGAGTGGACAAGGGTGGAAGGTTTTAGGGTCCGTTTCGGATCCGAAAACCAAGTCAGATACGGACCCAGACTCGTTTAGATGAAGCCCGTTTACAGCCGGTCACTCCAAGCCGTAACTTGCGGAGTAACTCCTTAGTCACGCATTTTTCATAACCTTGGTAGTTGGTACATATACAATGGTCTGACTGCAGTCCTCAAGACTCATGTAAAGGAAGCTTGGACAGTGCGTGACAGAGAGAGAGAGAGATGGAGCGTAGCAATGCGACTGCGGCGGAAGATGAGATTCTAGGGTTTCTTCAATCGAAAGAGGAGATATCGAATTCTGGAGATTTCGCATCGAGCTTAGGAATCGATCACGACGTAATCGTGAATGCCATCAAGAGCCTCCACGGATTCAAATTCGTCGTTGCCCAGGTCTCTCTCTCCATCTCTACTTCCATTCAAATCCATTTAGGGTTTTTTCTTCTCCCAATTTGGTTCTTCTATCATTACTAGAAACCCCATTAACCCCACCTCGAAAATGATTGATATGGAACCCAAACCCAAACCCCAACTTAATCAGTATTTTCTGCAATGGTCATGGAAACGATTTTGTGGGTGTAGGATATCAAGAAGGAGAGATGGGTACTTACAGATGAAGGGAAGTCGTACGTGGTCGCAGGCTCGCCCGAGGTGCAGTTCTTCTTGGCTGTGCCCCCAGAAGGAATCTCTCACGAACAGTTGCAGGTTTGCACAAAATCCCCTCAATCTTCTTTGCTTTAAGCGTTAAATCCTGAAATTCTATTGCATTTTGGCCATGCTCGGGTTAAGCTAAGCTGGGGTGCTTTATTTTTATACTACATCTTGCTTAATTCATGCTTGGTAGCATCAGGTCCTGCCTTAGATTAAACCATGGTTGCGAAACTTGAACTTGTATTTATATTTAGAAAATTCGACACCAATGAGTCTACTTAATGACTTGGATGAGTCAAGATTCTAATTTTAATATGCAGAAAATAATACATATATATCTATGAGCATGCAGAAGGAAGCTGAATAAGGAAAAAGAAGATGTTATACTGTTCGCGAAAGTTTCTATTCTTAATGAGACATTGAATAATACCAAACCTTGAAGAAACTCACACAAGTTGCACTTTCTATTGCACAGTCCAAGTCCACTTTTTTACTCTACTAGTCTACTTTATAGAGTATTGACTCAGGTGCATTAGGAGTCAACTCCATAACTTTCCAACCTTGGATTAAATTGAATCACAACCTTGCTAAGATGCACTGTGTTTGATAAAACCATCTGTGCTACATTCTACTTAATTTTCTTATGTCGTTAAATAGCCATCACAAATGATTCTTGATTAATAGTTCAGTGATTGCTAATCTTGTGCATCAAATTCTTGTGTTTGATGCAGAAACAAGTCAACCCTGCAGTTTACAAAATTGGTCGTTCCCAGGCGACAAAAATAAATGGGTTGAAATGGGAAAGACGCATGTGTCGGGGAAGGTATAGCAATTTGGATATTTTAATTTTAATTTTCTACTTTTTTTCCTCTGTCTGCAGTCAGGGCACTCTCTCTTCTAGCTCTAGTATGTGTATAAACTCTCTCTCTCTCCCTGTCTCTGCGCGTGTTTGTGCGTGTTTTTTTTTTTGGTTGGGGGTGGGGAATTTTTGTGAGATAATGATAGAAATCCTCTACTATCGAAACTTTTCCATGTAATGCTACTAAGCCAGTTTTTGGTTTTATCACATTCTTTTCTTTTTTTCATATTATATAAACCAAACCAAACCAAGCCTTTTCCCACTAGGTGGGGTCGGCTATATGGATTTGACGACGCCAATCAAATCTGTTTAGGGCCATATCCTCCGTTAGATCCATGTAGGCAAGGTCATGTTTAATAGTTTCTCATATTATTTAACTGCCACAAAAATTCTTTAGTTCTTCTACATCCATTAAATGTGAAGCTTGGAAATGATAATATCTCCCATAAATGTGTAAATTTAAAAATGTTCGAGTTTCATTTGTTAGTAAACCATTTATGCAAATCACTGTTGGCATTTGAAAACTCTCATTTTGTTATTAATAACATGTTTGTTAAATTGAAAAATGTTACAGTGTCATTTGTAAGTAAACCATTTATGCAAATCACTGTTGACATTTGAAAACTCTCATTTTGCTATTAGCAACATGTTTGTTTGATCCCAGAAAATGGATGAAATTGACTTCTCATCTGGGAATAATATTGTGTGTAGGTTATGCTGTAGAAAAGCATTGACCATTGTTTTACATTCAAAAGCTCAACTAGTTCCATGTGGGTTTTCAGATTTTTTTTTGTTCCTTTCTCTAAATGCATTTCCAATGTACCTGTCGTTTTGTTTCCTGCCTCATTTTCCATTTTTTTCTTCACTTAGTGAGGGGGGTCTTTTACCTTTGCTGGAGGCCCCTATATATGATTATATGTGTGTATATGAACAAGTTAATAGGAGTCTAGGAGATGTGTATTTCCTTATTCATTTTGTGATTAATATTTAATATACATGGTAGCATTAGTTTACCCAAATGACTACTCCTTTTTTCACCTTCTGTAGGTTGAGCACGTTGAAGACCGAGTGAAGGATTTGCTTCAAAAAGTACATGATGGAAAGGTGCATAATCTGTTGATTGTTAGCAGATTGCTATTTGTTTGTATGAAATTATTATTATTTTGTTTTCAATCAATCGCTTATTAGCTTCAGTGTGTTGACTTGTACATATAAACTTTCAGGAACTACTATTCAAAATGTAAAAAATAAAAATAAAAAAAAAAAAAAAAAAAAAACACTTACCGCACAGGTTTATAGTTGGTGGTTTTTTCCCCTACACTAGCTCTTAGCGGCATAGTTGTCAATTTCGTTTAGGCACCTGTTTTGGTTTGGCCTTGAAACTGTTCGGAAATTTGATGAAAATTTTCAAATTTGCATTTTGGAAAAATATAAACATATAAATATGGAAAATTTTAAAATAACATATAAATTGTATACATATAATTTATTCTACTAAATCAATAGTGCAATATGTTATTTCTACGTGGCCAACTTTTGGGATTTTGCTCTTTTTTTTTTCAAGCAGTACTAAAGATTTTTTTTTTTTATTTTTGCAATTTTCTCATAAAAGGTTATACTTGATCAATTTGACAGTGAGCTTATGTCCTCCTAGAGTGAAATTTGGCTAGGGTTTTTGCCAGGGCCTTATTTCCTATTAGAGTGAAATTTGGCTAGGGCCCATATATGAGTGGGACATTTCTAATAAGTGGGTCTCACTGTGGAGTCCATGAATCTCAGGTGAAGACACGAATCGAAAGGATGTAAAAGAAAAAAAAAACGAAAACGTTTGAAAGGGCATTTGGCCCTTTTTGTCCACAGAAAAAGAAACAAAACGAGAAGAGGGAAAGAAAGGGGGTAGGGAGAAGGAAGAGGAAGAAGAAGGGTTTCTCATCTCAGGATTTCGAGGATCGTCTTTGCCAAATGTCGCTTTTTCTCCACCTACTTTAATGTCATTTAGACATTATTTGACTTTTGGGTTTGGTTTTGGCCAACCCAAGGTGGAACCTTTCGTGGAACCTTGGGTTTATGTTGCATTGTACTTGTTCATAGTGAAAAAAAACAAAAAAAAGCACCTCTTTGAATTGTCATCATAATATTGATAACTTCTATGCTGTTGTAGGTCATTGACACTAAAGATATTGAGGATTTGAAAAAAAGAAAGCTTATCACTTTACAGTAGGTTCTCTCATCCTTCTTTTTCATCTTCTTTATATAATGCTTGGCTTTGGCTACAGTTGCTGTTTTGCATACTTCACCCTTTTTCTTTGGAAACAGACATTTGTTTACGTTAGTCTACTTGGATTGCCATTTTGTAGTCCTACAACTTGATATGGGCAAATACTCTATAATTTTTATGTACTTGTGTATAATATTTTACACCTTAATGATGTGAAGGACATGGAAGGGCTACTCACTACAGAAGGGTCCCAATTATGCTCCAAAGAGGGTGAAAGCTGCTACTGATTTAACTCGAGAGCATCTGCAGAGGTACTCCTTGTATTCATAAATGATTCATTTACTTTATTTTAGAGGATTATTCTGTTTATGATGAACAGAGCACTTATCACATGGATTCCACTAGCATTAATGGTGATCTAGGATTCCTGAGTAGAGCTATGTATGGATCCTTTTTCCTTATTGTGATTTATTTGTATTCCATTAAAAGAAAGAAACAATACCTCCACAAAGGCACCCCAAAAGAATGGCAAAAAATCCCAAGAGCACATGATACATGCCTCAAAACTAGGTCATAAAAAGGATATGCAGTCTAGATGCTCCTGCTTTTGTTAGAGAAGACACTCACATCAAAGTTCAATTTAATCTAAATACTACTTTTGGTGGAGGAGATCACTTAGTTAGAGCTACTCACCTACTCACTTTTCCTCCCACAACCTCCATCTGGCACCTGAGGCAAAAGCTCTGCAACGGTCAAATCAGATCTGATTGAAATTGGTCTCCTTCATGGGTAACCAGTAAAATTGGTGTTTGAACCAGTTAGACCCACCATTATTTGATTTAAAATATTTTTAAAATTATTACTTTTAGCTCATGATTGAGCCGTGTTAAATTGAATTGTCAAACTGGGGGGTTGAACTAAATTGTCCAATCCACAGTCCACTAGATTGCCCTGACATTTTGTTTTTAAAATATTGGGAAGGTCTAAAGCCCATTTATCATTGAAATTACGCTTTGGGCCCATTGGCATCTCATCCCTAGTTTTCAAACAATGGGTTACACTAAATGGGCTGGCTTGCCCATGCTTACATGTTTTGAAATAAAAGCTCAGGCCTTTCCCTTTATTCAACGGGCACGACTCAAAACAGTCTATCCAAGTTCCAACCCCTGCCTGAAGATGGTCAGGCAAAAATGCATCACATGGCTAGCCAGGTCATGAACCCAGGTCATGAACTGCACTATGTACCAGATCAATATTGTTTTAAAATGATGGGTATTTGAAAAAAAATGTTCTTATTACGTACATACCTGAGTCCTGGAATGTAGAGGGTCCGAAGGGCTTGCGACACAAGATACGTTTGCTGGCCTTGCAATAGGAAGACGTTCTTCCCCTCTTCATAACTACTTCCAAAAGCTGCCTTGGAGATGATATCAGATGTGAGATTCTGGAGCTCTCTGAACACTTCTACTTCGAATTCACGCCCATGATCTCTACCCTCCTCATCCCATCTCTCCAACATCTTTTCTATGCTATCCACCATTAGAGGCACCCAGCCCTGTAACAGTTACACACATCAGGTATTTCAATGGGTAAAAAACAGACGCTTAAGATGGTCTGAATTGTGCTATGATGCAAAGTATTGGATCTCCAATCTCTCTCGAAATTTCAATTGTACTAAAATCAATTAGTCCATCCGTAGTTTAAATACCTTGACTCGTTCCATGCTCAAGACCAAGTTAGCAATCTTTCTATGGTGAGCCCATTTATCTCCCTTCAAGTTGACGACCCCATTGCCAAGAAGCTGCCTTGCAAGTGGGTTGAGTGACAGCTTCTCAAATGCACCACTCGAGTTCACCAACACCTCTTTGACCATCTCTGGCTCTCCTATGGCGAGCCGGGGCGTCGACCCGAACCAATACAAGAACGTCTTCCCATACTGCTTTGACCAATGGTAGTACTGTGGGATCACCCTACCCACGACGTCGTGGGACAGCAGCAATGGCTCGGATTGAGCTCTTGCGATCAGCTCTCGGGCCTCCTTTGCATTCCCATTGATCAGACGCCGACGCGGGCCACACAGACCCTGCCTCTGGAAGTGGAGTTGAAGCTTCAATGGCCTCCATATGAATGTATAAATTGATTTGAACAGAAAGTAGAAAAGGAGAAGCAGGAAAACAGCAAGAAGAAGAAGAGACATTTTTTTTTTTTTTAGGATACAATGAGAAAAGGATATGCAGTCTAACGTATTTGTAGAGGTGTAATATGGGCTTTTGGCATGGGCCCAAGCTGTGGGATTTTTGTCGGAGAAAACGTACTTAGATTTTAAAATTCCTGCCAGTGCAGTAGTGCACTGGTGATTAAATTATAAACTTTGTTTTAAGCCAGTGTACTGGAGGGATGTCAATGGATTTCCTATTATCCAGTTATATATATCAGAAGATTGCAAGAACAAATTTTCCAATTATGGAATTTCTTTTTTTCTTTTTCAGACCCTGCTAATAACCTAGTCCAGCTCCGGTCCAGTAGGGTCCTTACCAGAATATCTAGTTTGGCAAGTTTACTTTTATGTCTATTTAACTTATATATAATTAATTAAAATAGATGTTTAAGTGCTTTAGATTAATTTAAAAAGTTTTTTTAGATATACGATTCATTACAACTTTCAAACCTTTTGTCTCTTAAGTTTTTAAAAATTAATTGGAGTAATGAAGACATTCTTTGCTCTTCTTTCTTACAAGTTTGTTTATATTATTTTTATAATATAATAAATTTGCCATCACTACTTTTACTTTGTAATAAATTTGTCTGTAATTCTTTATTTATATGATAATTTTGTTTGTATAACTTTTATCATGCAACAAGTTTATCTTTCTAAATTGAGTCAGACATACCAAACTATCTATAATCTATCTATGAAAGGGTCTAACCGAAATAACTTTTTTTTTCAAAAAATAGAGACAAATGAGCACACGGTAGGTAGTGATGGCTAATAAATGCAAGCTTCTAGAGATACCATTGTAAGCAACTTGTTTTCATGGCATCTGTTGTTTTCTTCTTTCCAAATAGCCCAATTATTTGCAGAAGAGATAGGGTTCCAGATTATCTTGCCTGTCCCTGCTAGGGCCATGCCTCGTCAAGCAATAAGGAAGTAATCAGTCCAATTTAGGAACACCCAGGAGCAATCATACCATGCTAGTTTTGGTTGCCATTTGATTGATCATATGAGCACTGAAGTAAGTAGAAGGTGAGATGTCGTCCCCTCTGCCTTTAAGCACGGTGGAAATCATTAACAATAATAGTTTACCTTTAACCTTTTTTATAGATTATCCATAGTCAGAATCCACTCTTCAAGGGCTATTTTTGTGGAGGCTTGTACCATGAACTTGTATAGGCCGCACATTTGATAATGGGTTTCTATCAACATTACCTTCATCTGAGTAGCTTGATAACAACAAAAAAATGGGTCTATTTGAAAAGGCATCACTCCTATGGCACGTCCATACTCGTAAGTCCTATCCAGCTCTATAGTAATACACCTAATGAGATAATTGAATGAGACCTTTGAACTGTTCAATTCATTACGAAGATTCCTTGGAAAATGGAGTTCCATGAATTTTCTCCCTCAAATTAGTTGTAGCAGTCATCAATTGTAAACTGGTTTTCACATGGTACTGTAGTTATGCAGGCACTGTAGCTTTGATGCTGAACAGGGTGGGGTTCAACAACATTCTTATCCGAACATAGTTGGGACAAGGCTTTGATTATATTTTATTGCCTCCTTGGTAACCCTTAGGTTTAGGATCTTCCTGGATTGGTTTTTCGTAAAACCTCCATACTAAGAACTGGATACAAATCCTGTTGCCTCTCTATAACCTGCTATTTATCAGATCTATGGCTCTTTCAGCCTCAGCTCTGGCTTTGAAGCACACAAAACCTACATGCCTTAGGTTTCTATGTCCGTGGCTTCTAGGACGAATGTATCAAACTCTATCCCAGCTCTACAAGTCTACAACACATTGCCATAAGCTTTGGGCCGCACAAAGGAGGTGATGACATTCTTCCACAGGTGTCTGATGTTCTCAGGCAATACCTTGTGTCAAGTCCTCTCATCTTACCCCATGGCTGATTTTCCATCAAGCCTACTTGAATCTTTGAATCCTTGTGCATGGCTCAATTACCATGTTCAACCTATGCGATGTGATTTTGGTACTAAACACTGATGGTGAACTTGTAGGAATCTCTGATTTAACTATGCTGCCTTGGCTCTGTGTATTTGAACTTATAATTCTATAAAGAGATTCTGTTGTTATCAAATGGAAGGTCTCTACCATGGAAGAGGTCTCAAGTTGAGCTAGTTTATGCCTGATTGCCTGTTACTATTAACGGTCCGGGCAGTTGGCTTCCATGAAAATGGTTTTCTTTTCTTTTCTTTCTTTCCTTTTTCCCCCCTTAAAATGCCTCTTTTTTTCTTCTAATTTTTGGAAATGTCTGTGATGAACTTTCATAGTGTGTCTTAAAGTATTTGTGATTATCATGGGTAGGTGCGCCATAGCGGTCAACCAAAGTGTTGTATGTGTGTGAATACCCTCTCCCCGGCCACCGCATCACAGTTATAGCACTTCTGACGTGCTTTAACATGCTTCTCTCTTTCTCTACATGTGTTGAGTCTCACAAAATGATATGACCATGTGAACCCCTTCCCCCCCCATCCCTCCCAATTATAGCGGGCCCCACAATACCTCTACCTTCTGTTGGTCTAAGTTCAAAGATGTCTATGACGAACCAACATTCTAAATTTGTCTTTTAGGTATTTGTGACTAGATCCCTTAACTAACAGTACACAGTGTAAATGTCAACCAAAGCATTATAACTTGGTGTATAAATTGTCCTTTTCCCTTTTTACAGTTGTAGCACTTCTCACATGCTTTAACGTGCTTCTCTCACCTGCTACATATGGTGGTTGTCGCCAAAATGATATGATCATGTATGCCCAACCTAGCCCAATGATGGAATCATGATGGGCCCTCTCTGTGGCGCCCACCATGAGTCTATCGTTGGGATGGATGGAGCTCACATGACCATGTATTTTGGTGGGGGCCAACCACGTGGAGAGATAAAATTGAGATGTTAAAACATAATGTATAAGTGCTACTACTATAGCAAAGACAATGCTTATGTTGCACATCAGTTAACACCTTTGACATCGCTGCCTACCATCAATGGAAGGATGGGCATAAATATTATCTGTCAAGAAGCTAGTTTAGAAATATCAGTTAATCAATGACTTCTATAAAACTAGGAAAAAGGCACAGCTCTTGGGATGGATTGCGCCCGCACAATCATTTCATTTTGGTGAGGCCCGCCGTGTGGGGAGAAGTAGATATAGTTTAACCTAGTATGGTGATGGTGTGGGCCTCACTCTATTTGGTGTCCCACCAAATTGTAGGATCATGCATGTCTGATGTAGTTCAATGATGGAATTATGGTGGACCTCAATTGTCTTTTTAGACTAATGGTGGAACATTGTGATTCCATCCATCATTGTGTAGTGGGGACCACCATGATTCTATCATTGAGATGGATTGGGCCCACATGATCATTCCATCTTGGTGGGTGCACTGTGTGGGAAGACAGAGGGATAAAACTATAAAAGTGATGTGTTAAAACACAAAAAAAAAAAAAAGGTGCTGTAGCTCTAGCAAGAGTTGTTGACTTACTCAAAAAACTTAAGCTGATAGAGAATGGTATAACAATCTATATCAAAAGGCACAACATGTCAACAACCTCCCGCAGGTGCAAGCTCTGCACGGGAACATACACACCACACCCTTGATGGGAGAATACAGGGCACCAAGGCACAACACAATTTTGGGACGCGAACGCTCGACCTTCTGCTCTGATGCCATGTTGAAACCCTAGACCTGATTTGATCTATGGTTTTAAGTTTTAACTTAGTCTCTTAGAAAAAAACCAAAGAAGAAACAAAGGAAAAGGAGAGAGAGGAGTTTGAGGGAGAAACAGAAGAACGATCTAAACCATTAGTGCGGGCAACCGACCATTCTTATATTATTAGATCTCAGTTTCTGCAAATTACAAATAAGCCCCTCAAGTTTCTGATATTTACACCAAGGTCCCATCATATTATGAATAAGTCCTATTCTCTAACTTGTAACAAGAGAAAATGTTCATGTTGCAAACTTGTGATGCCTTTGGCTGATGGCCTCTATGCACACTGCGAGTCAAATGAGTTGTGCATATTTTTTAAGTCAAGGGGTTATTTTAGAAGTATCATTTCATTAAGGACTTTCTAAATTCAGAACAAAATTCATAGGTGTTTCTAAATCAATCTCCCAAGACAGAGTTAAACAATCATAAAAAAATTTGGTGGGCTTTCACGCCTGTAAAACAAAATGCATGATTTTTTCTGAATCAATCCCCCAAGACAGAGTTAACAATCATAAAAACTTTGGTGGGCTTTCACCCTTGTAACTTTCCAGTACATGTCTCCTTTGCTGTTTACCTATTTTAATAGCAGTTACTATTTCAAGGAAAATAAGTTCCAAAAAAAATAAATCATTAAACTAGATGTTTATCTTATGTTATGAATACCTTGCCGGAATCATCCATGTGTTGTTTGTAATTTGTGAAATTGCTTCATATCCACATTTCCCCACTCTATTCCTTTACCTATACTGATATTCATATTTTCACTTCGCAGATTGTGGTTATGCTTATGTAGCCTCCAAATGCATAAATAATTTACAGGCATATAATTTAAGAAAGCTTCTTTAATTTCTGAATATTTTGATCCCCACAAGATATGTTCTTGATGAAGTATATATTTTACTGCCTTCATTTATTTTATACGCACATGCAAAGAGGGTCTGGTACTCTGGTTGCAAATTGGGAATTCATTATTCCCCACCTAGTGCGCTAGTGGTTCAATTATAATGCCAATCATGTTGCAATGCAATTATGGGGCTGAATGCTTAGATACTTGGAAGAAATGAACTTACTAAATTACGTTGCCTTAGGTTTTTGTATTTGAATTCATAATGCTATGTGGAGATTTTACTATGGAAGAATGGTTGCGAACGGTTGGCATTGTGTTTGTTTGGCACTATCTTTTTCATGGGTTTGAGCGGTGTTATTTGTAGTTCCTTATTTTTAATGGTCTGGTATGTGCTTTTGGCTGCCTGGAGAATTTTTTTTATATGATCGTTGACTTCATTTTCCAAGTTTAAAAAGGTCCTTGATGAATGAACATTCTAAACTAATCTTTAACGAATTTATGAATTATGACCAAATCCCTCAACTGACAATAGGCATTGTAACTATCAAGCAAGTGTTAGAACTCAATATCTCAAATGACTCTTTTTTCTTTTTCTATTTTCATAGCTCTTTTCCACAATTTAAAATCTTTCTCTCTCTCTCTCTCTCTCTCTCTCTCTCTCTCTCTCTCTCTCTCTCTCTCTCTCTCTCTCTCTCTCTCTCTCTCTCTCTCTCTCTCTCTCTCTCTCTCTCCATATTGTATCCCACCTCATTGTAGGATGATGTATGCCCTACCCAGTCCAATGATGGAATCATGATGGGCCTCACTGGTCTTTATAGACTAATGGTGGAACATCATGATTTCATCATTATGCAGGGGTCGGGTCCATCATGATTCTATCATTGGGATGGATTGAGCCCACATGATCATTTTATATTGGTGGGGGCACTATGTGGGGAGGCATAGAGATAAAAGAGACGTTTAAAACACATCCAGATAAGTGCTACAACTCTAGCTAGAGCGAACTTGTAAAGCCTTTCGCTGACAGCCACTATGCATACTGTCAGTCAATCAAATTACAGTCATGAATATGTTTTAGGTCAAGGTGGTGCTTTAAAAATATTAATTCATTAAGGACTTTCTAAGTTCGGAACAGAACTCATGGGTGTTTCTCAGTTAATCCCCTACAGCAGAGTTTGGTTGAAAGACATGCTTAATTTCATAGAAGTGAAGTAATTATAGGTAAATTGTTTCACGTAAAGAGTCATAAAAAGAGACGTTTATCATTTGTTGTGAATACCCATAACAATATCATCCTTGTTTTGTTTTTGGAAAATTGGTAGGTTAAGTTGTTGACAGCCGGCCCCAACATAGTTGGGACAAGGCTTTGACGATGATGATGAGGTTAGGCTGTTGACAAGAGCCCTTTGCACAGTTGGAAGGTGCTCATTGTTGCAACTACAAGGTTGTTGGTTTGAGTCATACAAATAAGAGAAGTGTATGTTTTCACTTGGGGGACGTTTGTGTAGAGCTGCAAAGAGGAAAGATATGTTCCTCTTCCACGGTAATACGTTTCCAACAGAGGTAGGTGGGAAAGCAAAATCTTGTTTAGCGCGTAAAAAATGCTATTTTTAGGTGTTATCTGTGGAAAGCGTATATGCACCATATGTTAGTTACACTTTCAGAAGCGGAAACACTTTTTTGCGGAAACCGCCTTACACGAACGTGCCCTTAGTTTATCTTGTATACACATGGAAAATAAAATTTTCGAGGAGGGTCTAGCTGCAAACATGTTGAAATATCAGTTTGATGCAAATGCATATATCATCGGATTGAAGCAATAGTTGATGAGTGCACTGCATCAATCACATCATCTACACTTCCAATCTATATCACACCCATCAGCTTGATAGTGACATACCTCCATTTGTGGGAAGAGGAGATGTTTGAAGGAGGAAAGTGGTTATCCTAGTAGAGATCTGTTGGGAACTTAATGGTATACCTGGACTCACAGGACAAGTTCACTACGTAGGTTACTTGTGTGTCACACTATAAATTGCTTGCACACATCAGCTTTGCATGGGGCCCACTTGGGATCAATCCACCAGTCAGGAACCTAATCCACGTGAAGTACTAAATGGTTTCTTGATCATAGTGATAATCTTTATTAGACTATTTACCCTAATCTTACACCTTTAGATCTTTCAGACAACCAAAATTTATCGCTATCATCATCCAGCCAGCCTCATATTTGGCCATCACTGATCCACGATAAGACATGTCCATCTCCCTTCTGTTGGTTCGTGGTCCGGAATATGGCCCATAGGAATGTATTGAAAATTTTGTGCTACCCAAGTCCCCGCCCCCCCCCCCCCCCCCCCCCCCCAACACACACACACACACACACACACACACACACACACACACACACACACAAAAATAATAATAAAAAAAAATAAATAAAAAAATAAATCATGCTCTTACTCTGCAAAATTTCCTCAATCCCGCCTGATTTAAAGGCATAACTGTGAATCCCGCACAACTTCCATGCAGGATTCCCATTGGATTAATCACCCCTCATGTGCCCAAATTTCACAGTAATCAAACTGACATGTGTCATTGTAAGCAACCTCCCTAAATTGAAACCATTAAGTTTGGACCTTTTAAGTCGATTGCTATGGTTAGCCAAGCAGTTTTTTTACTTTTTCCCCTGATGATGTGAATATCCTACTAGAATTGTACTGTATAAAATTACATGGGACTGTTCAACTGCTAACCCCAGCACATACATACAGAGCAAGTTGTACCCCTTGTCTGAATTCTAAAACCTTGTTCACATGTGAATGTGAATACACAGACATGATGACAATGCCTATGCCAGAAGATGGTCGTGTAGGCATTAGATTAGTTGCTTATCTGTTTATTTATCATAGATAAGTCTCGATATCACTTCCTAGTTATTTTGCTGATAGTTTAGCATTTGATTGCTTGGCAAAGCGGCGAGTGGAAGGATTTAAAATTTAAGGAGTATAATTTCAGAGCTCTTGGCCCACCCATGGAAGCTGGCCATTTGCATCCTCTTCTCAAGGTGTGCACTTTTCCATTCCTATCTTTTGTTATCATTTTAGATCTTATGCATTTGATAAGTGCTTTGTTCTCTAATTGCAATTATCAAGTGCTTCATTGCTGGAATCCTAGTACTTTCTGAGACGTGAATCTCAAGCACCCTTTCCACATGGTGTACTGCGTATCTGATTTCTAGAATATCAGTGCATGAGTGGCTTGGGCCTGTCTCACATTGGGCAGGATTTTGGCTGAGCTTTTAGGTCTGGACTGGTCCATGAGTAATTGTTGACCAATTACAAAATGGGCAGCATGTGCGCCCTTCTATCTTCAAAGGCCCAACTAGATAGGCCAATTTGGCCTGGCATTTAAAACAGGTGGACTAAGTGATTTGCAAATTGTTAGGCTCCTAGTTGACTTTAAGCTAATGCTATGAGTTGGGCCCCAAATAGCAGACATAATAAAACAGTATAAAAGGTACGGGCTTCAGCAAGCTTTGGTCTAGACTAAATAGTTGCAACTTTCAACCTTAGGATGCCTAATGGGTAGGCAAACAGCATTAGATGAATGGTCTGCAAGTATTTAAGGCACTGGCAAGTGGCAACTGTTGCTTGCCTCATTGACATCGCTTAACTTCTTTTTCATCGTCATGTCAGGTACGGGAAATGTTCCGACGGATCTTCCTTGAAATGGGGTACGATAGTTTTTTTTTATTTTAGCTGATTATTTTTAACCGTTTATAGATTCTATGTTAGTGAATATTGGAGTTGATCATCGGTTGAATTTCTGAAAATGGATGTGCAGCTTCGAGGAGATGCCAACTAATAACTTTGTCGAAAGCAGGTTTGTTGTTGTCTTCATTTGCATTGTTGTTTCTATTACAGTGACTCGCATTCAATCAAATTCCAGAATTTGTACTTCCTGAATGTGGTTGAGGGTTGTTTGGCAAAATCATATGTGATAGGAAAATGATTCACATGTGCATCCATTTCCATATGCAATTTAGTCCCATGGAACACTTTCCATTGTTTGTCATTGTCACATGTGAATCTCAATAGATCCAACCATTCACCATTTTTCTCAAGTTTCTCAAAATCTACAATGAAATAAGGCATAACATTTGACCCCTTGACTATTTTTAGCCTTCCAAAGGGGATAAATGGTTTGGATAATGATTCTGTAGCCCACAAAAGTCCAAAGAACCAAATATATCAGTTTGGAGTTTTTTTTTTTATAATTTTCTCAAATATATAATAAATCAACTGCTAAAATTTGATCACCCAATTATTTTTAGCATTTTAAAGAGGATGAATAGTTTGGATCATGAAATAGGGGCCCACAAGAATATAAAATTGAAAACAGCAGACTGCCTCATAACCACACGCAAAAGGCGCCATTTTCCATCAAAGGGTTCACAGTTTTTCTCAAGTTTCTCAAAACCCATGATGAATCAAAATCTAAAATTTGGTTTCCTAGTTTGTTTTATTTTTTCTGCATTTTTAGAGGATTAATGGTTCCGGTCGTGAAAATGAACCCCATAGAAGTCCAAAATGGCAGATTTTTCTATTATGGACTCTCTCACATATTAAAAACCCCTGTGAAAAATCAACGAATGAAATTTGAACACGTGGCTGCTTTTTAGTTTATAAAGAGTTTGAACGGTTTAGATCTTGATTACAAGGCCAACACAATTCAAAAAATGGAGAAAAATGGACTGCTAGTGGAGAGACATCCATAACATGTGATTCACATTGGTTCAATCCAACAGTTGTACATTTTTTAAAGATTTCTTGAAATCCGTAAAGAGTTAAGATCTGAAATTTCAACACCTTGCCCTTTTTGGCCTTCTAAAGAGGATTGACGGTTCGGATCTTGAAAATGGGCCCTACAGAAATCTAGAATGGCAGATTTAACAGTTTGGATATTTTTGCAAATATCTCAAAATCTGTGATGAATCAACGTTAAAATTTGACTCCTTGGCCGCGTTTGGTCTTTTAAAGATTCTGAACGGTTCAGATCTTGATTGAAGGGCCCACATGAGTAAAAAAATTGGAAAAAAGGGGATAGGGCGTTGATGAGGAGGAATCACAGTAGCAGTGCCTTTTTTTTGCCAGTTTTCACATCTCCTGCTGTTCTCTTTCACATCTATTCAGGTGTGAAATTTTGGGGCTAAAAAATCACATCATTTTCACACCCTTTTCACACCAAATTTATGCATGTGATGCATAAATGAGTGGAACTAAACATAACCAATGCGTAAACATTACACACCTCCTCATTTGCATATCATTTTCACACCAACCAAACAACCCCTAATGTTGTTTAAGATTTTGTTTGCAGCTTCTGGAATTTTGATGCCCTGTTCCAGCCACAGCAACACCCTGCTCGTGATTCACATGATACCTTCTTTCTAAAAGGTTGTCTAGTACCCGCAAGCAGTCTACTCAAGAATTGATTGTTTTCGCATCCTTCAATAGATTAATCATATGAAAACCATACTTGCAGTTCCTTCCACTACAAGGCAGCTGCCTGAAGATTATGTTGAGAGGGTAAAGCGAGTTCATGAATCTGGTGGTTATGGTTCCAAAGGGTATGGCATTTTGTACTCTTGTTTCGGCCTATTGTTGAAACTACTCATATGCCCTTCTATCTGTAGGTATGTATATGATTGGAAAGAGAGGAAGCAGATAAAAATTTGCTACGGACCCACACAACTGCGGTTTCCTCAAGGTTGCTTTACTTGCTTGCACAGGTACTGACAGCAATGAAGTCTCTATTTGACTTGGTTCTCTGCATACTTTTCAGGCAAATTACCATTTTCTTCTTTAGGCGGCAAACATTTCTCTCTCACTTATGCCTACTGAAAGGAAAACAAAATGGCCTTTTTTTTTTTTATGGTGCCATGACAGACTAAATAGAAAGCATCCCTGATAAATATATGCTGTGATTAGTGTCTATCACAAACATTGTGATCATTTGACAAGAACTTGTTGCTTAGTTAGAACATAGAAAGTGCTCGCTGTTGCCACCGCAAGGTTGGGGGCTCGAGGCATGTTCCTTTATAAAACAAATTTGCCATTTATGCATCTTTTCTCCATTATCTGTTTCTTTATTCTTCCACAATGTCAAAGTTTGTGTGTTGGGATCAGTTCTTTATGTTGAGGAGGCTCCCCCGTCTTTTATGCTGTATTTCTTTTTCACGTGATTGATAGTTTTTATTGATTGTAAATGAGAGCTGGGATATTGACAGTTCCACTTGGTTCAGTGTTTTTTTTAAGTACGACATAAAGATTTAATGCACTTCTTTCCTCAGAAGTTTGAGGTGTCTTCATTCTTATAGACCCTTTTTTTTTTCTTTTGCTTAACTATTAATTTTATGCTCAGAAACCTTTTGCCCCAAAAAGGTATTTCTCTATAGATCGCTTGTTTCGAAATGAAGCAGTTGATCGGACCCATCTTGCAGAGTTCCACCAAATCGAAGGCACCTATCCAGTAGTAAAAACTTTTCCATTCTCAAATGAAGTTGGTGTCGTGGAAATGACTGATTTTTCCCAGATCAAGTTCTCTGCTTGTTTCACATAATGGACCTATTTCAATTCTTCTGTTCATGGTCTCAGGTCTTGTCTGTGATCGAGGGCTTAAACTTGGTGATCTGAATGGAGTCTTGAGCGATTTCTTTGAACGCCTGGGTAAGAAGTTACCTTAATAAAATGTTACTTTGTTTAAGCCTTGCGTCAACCATATCTTGCCCGACATTACTCTAGGAAAAAATGTGTTTAATTTGTGTTTGACTTGCTGGATTTGGCATGGTAAACTTGCTCTAGCCCAAGTAAAATTAATTATGAGCATTCACTGAGAATATTTGTTATGTGTCCTTTATTATTTGTATTTGTCATCTGTTTTTAAATCTTATTTGGAAAGATCCTCAGTATGTTCGTGTTCCTTCTCCTGCATTGTCTAGGAATGTCAAAGCTGCAATTCAAACCTGCTTACAATCCGTACACAGAACCTAGCATGGAAATTTTCAGGTATGTAATCATGCTCGCTGATTCGAAATATTATAGCAAGAGTCTTCTGCTTATGTCTTATGATGTAATGGTGTTCCTCTTGCTTTGGAATATCTTTTCCCCAGTCTCCAGATGAATTGCTTCATAAAATGAATCTTATTCACATTTGTTAATTTCTGCCTCCAAATCCAATGCATATTCATAGTTTTGCATCTTCCAATACTTAAATCCTCTATGTCCTCTATCTATCAGCTACCATGAGGGTTTCAAGAAATGGGTGGAGGTGGGGAACTCTGGTGTGTTTAGGCCTGAAATGTTGCTTCCGATGGGGCCACCTGAAGATGTTTCTGTAATTGCATGCGGCCTTTCTCTTGAAAGGTTAGAACATCTCTCTCTCTCTCTATATATATATATATATATATGTATATATACATGCTAATTAAATTAACATGTCTGCTGGAAGAGCTAAGATGACTCAGTCCAGGGCATTGTCAAGGTAGGCGTCCAATGTCCAGGCAACATTAGTTGATGGATCTGCACACAAAAGATCATGTACTTCCACTAAGATTATATTCTGTTGGTTAAATGGATTCGATTATATTGAAATGTTGATGGTCAGGCGAAATCTGTGCAGTGAAGTGTATGGCTGATGCTACAAACTATTGGATCTCAATGTCATTCTATCTTAGGTGACAAGCCAAATATCACCAGTATACATGTGAATTTTTTTAATGGTTGTATACATGTGATATTTGGCATTGAACCATCGCTTAAGTTTGTGATTAACTCCCACAACTATATGGGAATGTGAGGCCTCATGGCATATCTCAAATCAATGGTCACAGACTCACAGTCTAGATCCGATCATGAGGAGGTTGAGATCTAATGACTTGGCATGAGAAATTGGCCCCTATCGTCAGTAGCTCCTCTCGTCTTTGAAAATCAGTCCTCATATTTGTGGATTGATTCATAGGGGACTCCATCATTTGAATTTGAAATGTGATGTTTTTTCCCCAAACTCAAACCACATATCATCATCATCAAAGCCCTGTCCCAACTATGTTGGGGTCGGCTAAACGAAAGAGGTTGGTTGGGATGGAAAGATGTCATCATGGAACTATCAATTTAAGGTAAAATTTTCTCCTGTGAGAGCACAAATCACCAAAGGCGGGACCCCTCAAAATTTCGCTGGGTCCCATGTGATGAATGGCACTAACATGGAGCACGCAAGAGCGCAGGAGGAGATTGTCCTTTTATTTAAGGTCACGGAAGATTAATTAAAATTTGAGCTGGTTCCCTCATTTTTCTTTGGACTAAAAAAGCACACTGACATGTATTTATTCTTGTTTAACTTGTGCCAGACCCACCATGATATTGTATGGAATTGACAACATCCGAGATCTTTTTGGACCCAAGGTATGTACTTAGATTTGTATCTTCCCTCCTGCTGATAAACATGATTTTTAACTTAATCAGGGCAACCGTTGCATGCATTTTACCGCTCCAAAAAAAAAAAAAAAAAACAGAGAGACTTGGATGCATTGACCATGGTGCTATTTGTCAGCTTGCTTAGATTTACTTTGGAAGTTGCAAAATGGTGGGTTAGGTTAGGTTAGGTGATAAAAGATTCTAATGTCATTTTTGGCTGTGCAGGTGGACCTCAGTCTCATTAAGACTAACCCGATCTGTCGTCTTGGAATTCAGTAGGAGGGGGCCTTCAATGTGCGCATCCTGCAAATGGCTTGTTCTTTGAGCCATCTTGTCTCCTGGCAATGTCTTGGCGGGAATTGTTGTGCAAATGATTCTTTTAATAGACAGGATATTAATTATGTCACAAAACGGATGTGATTGATTCCCAGAGGTGTGGGAAGATTTTTGTCAATTTTTATTACCTGATCTACATAGGAGGGGCGGGCTTAGTTGATTACTTTTTTTTTTTTTTTTTTTTTTTTTTGTCCCAAATGCAAGACAATGCAGCCTTTGTTTTGTCTTTTCTTTTTTTTTTTTTTCTCAATTGGTCGAAGAATTTTATTGCGAAAGGAAATTTCCAAATCAACGTTTGAAGTGAGCCTTATGTGACGTGGGTGGAATGGGACTGAATTTCCATTTTCCTCTGAAATTCAGCCTTTTGCCCTTGCCCAATTCTTCATGCAACCTCTTAATGGTGGATCTCTTCCAAAGATTGAATCAGTCTGATTGGTCTTGTTGACCACATGGTTTTTATCTTCATACTTGGCCCCTTGTTCTTTTGTGTCTTGATGAAGGTCTCTTCTGCAAGTGTTCATTAATGATTATGTTTGCCCTTTTAAGTCGTCACTGCCAAAACAATCCCCCACCAAAGAAAGCTCATTTAGAGTAGCTAGCTTAAAGAATTTGCTGCGAGGCGACTCATGTCTTTGATATCCCAAACATTTCAATCGCCTTGGGTCCAACCTATGGTGAGTAAAAAAGATGAATGATTGATTACCGGTCACCAAAAGTAATGCACCATTTTCTGATGGGATCCTGCGAGAGTGCGTAAGTGTTGTGAACATCTCTACTTTCTTTGGAGAGGATGGAGGTAGGGATGTAAACGGGGTTGGTTTCGATCCGTGTCTATGGTAGAGCTGGAACTCTCAATGAAAGGAACCGTTAATGAAAGGGTGCAATTGGAACCAGTGCTGTATACAGGTCGGTTTTGTTCCGTGTCTATGGTGGACCCAGAGCTGGAACTGGGTGCAACCGAACTGGTGCTGTATATGGGACAAGTTCAGGTTCGAGTCTCGATAGATAATAATGAAATGGAGGGATTGTTGAAAATTGAGGTAATCTATCAGGTCCACAGGTCGGAACCAAAGTGAAAGTAGATCCTGACCCAAATCTGATTTTTAACGGGTTGGAATATCTAAGTAATCATAGAATCGAGATCCAGTTACATTCCTAGATAGAGTTGATGTTTATAGATGTAAAATTGGGACCAACAACCAAAGCATTTGATCACTAGTGTACCATTCTGCACGGCTGCTTGTGCTTTTGATCTATCTTATGTTGTGGAGTGGGATCTTATGAGGCTTTGACTTTGAAAAATCCCGAGTCAAAAGGAGTAAAACACGGTAGTGGAGTCTGCCTGTCAAATAATTGCCGAATAAGAACTGGTTCAACTGTATGATTGATCATTAGATAAAAAAAATGTGATTAGTGGATATGCATAAGATGGTGTAAATGTGCTTTCCTCTCCTCTTGAAGAGGATATGAGAAGGCACTTATTTTGAACAGCTGAGGGAACTGTATCCTGTTTGGATCTAAATTCAAAAAAAAAATTACGAGGGGTAAATATATATTGGAATGGTCTAGAAACTTTTTGGATAAAGATAAAAGGATTGAAATGTGATCCAAGTGCAAAGATATGCGGCATGGGTTGGTAGAACTTATTAGAATCAAATTCTTGATGGTGAAATGGGTCAACAAATCAATAAAAGATCTCACACTTCAATCAATATTGATATACCAACTATACTTTAATAGAAAGTATCCTGCCGCAATTGGAATGGGTTCTACTTTGAGGGAATTGTTCTCGGCCAGCCAATTGACTAAAGAACCCTACCTACTACAGGAACCGACCAAACCACTTTTTGAACAAATTTACAAATGATACAATACAAACTAATAAAACTATTGGCTACAATACCACTAATGTTTCCCGTTAAGAAAAAATCATTTCTTTACCATCTCTCTTCATACAGGTCACACACAAAATCCGAATTGAAATGTGACCATTAGATTTGTTAATCTTCCAAAACAAGGTCGACTATATCTTCTTCTCTAAGTGGGCCAATGGATCAGTTAATGAAATGGATTCTTATCCCCACTTTAAAAATATTAAATCTCAGAGAAAAATATAAACATGGGTTCTGTGAAATCTTAACATGTGTTCTGGGAAGATGATGAACGTGGTGGATCTTCCCTGTCTGGTTCCAAACAGGAAATAAGGCCTTAATACTAAAAGCATATTAGTCACTGTTGACCTTGCCAGAATAAGGTCTCATGAGCACCAAAACCGAGCTATGATCGGCGAAACAAATCTAAAATGGACACAGTATAAAAATTTGTAAATGGCCTTCCCTGTTAAGGCAGTGTTATCTGAACTCGTCATAGATTACGGGGTTAGGATGATTTGATGAAGGTTAATATTGGTATAAAATCTTTACACTAGTTTATATATATGGGATTAACCTTGCACTTATCCTGAGTTAAAAGGAGTGAATCACCATAGTGGAGCTCATCTATTGAAAATTTGAAACTTTCAAAATAGCCCTCTCAATGGTGTATTACACGAATTTTATCCAAATAAGAGTTGGCTCCACTACAAGATTGAACATCCGCCTAATCCAGTTTGTATGTAAGTCTGTCTCACTCTCCCTCTCTCTAGTCAAAATCCAACATACCAGAACTCCCTCTCTCTCTCTCTCTCTCTCGCCCATATCTAGAGCTGCCAAGGTCTCTCTCCTAAATCTGCCAAGGTCTCTCTCCTAAATCCAGAGCTCCCAGCTAGCTAGCTCTCTCTCTCTCTAAAAACCCAGCCCCAATGTGAAACCCCTTCTCTATCTCACCCAAACCTAACACCGAAACCCAGCCCCTCATCTTTTGTTCCAGTCCCATTTCCATTTCTCTGTCGCCTAGCCCTATTTGCAAGGATCATTAGAATCTGATGCCATTTTTGTTCATCAGAGATCTTGGGTTGAATTTGGGTTCTTGGTTCTTTTACTTAAATTTGGATGATTATTTTAGAGAATTATAACATTTGGATATGAATGAATTTGTGCTTAGGGTTATTGCATGCTCATTATTGGAAGCCATCTATTAATGTGTCCCAGTTATCCTGGATAGAATGTGCCCCAGTTATCCTGGATAGTAGTGCTAAAGAGTAATTAATTATCATCTTATGTATTGTATTGAGGATTACATGAATCCATACATATCCGACTGCATTAACTAATGTTATATCAGTTTTCTAGAAGCCAATTATCATATTGTTTCTATGACAGAAACTGGGAATTATATGATTTGCTCTCTCGGTTATGCTTGTAGGTGTCATGAGTTCAATATTGATTTGGTGTCACTAAAGGGTGGTGCCATGGGTTATATTTTATGATTTGGTGTCATTAAGATCTTTTTTGCTTTGTATAATTGAATCTTTCTAAGATCTTCTCAAAAATAAATAAGTATTTTTTCTCACTAATTTTGTTTTCCGTTGAATTTGATATGCTTTCCAAACATGAATGTGAAGAGATCATCAAAAATTCCTCTATGCTAGCCAAACATGGAATCTGATGAATCCTTTCCCTCATAACTTCTCATTGAGGAAAGCCTAATTCCATGGCACCAAGGAATCATCCAAAAAGAAGATTCATCTCCCGTTACCAAACGTGCCATTAGTTGTTGATTTCAAAATCCTCTTCGAATAGTATTGGGCCTTGGCCCACGCCCCCACATAAGTAAAATCCTCGCCCACTATCAAAAAGGTCGAAGGAAAGGAAAAAAACCCCAAGATCCTCTTCCAACCTACCCCCTTCCTTGGACGGTTCGACGACCTGAACCCTTCCTTCGAGTGCACGCAGCACGGATCTCTCGCACTTGTCGTCGGACATCTATGAGGATCTTTGAGCTTCAGGTAACTCTCTCTCCCTCTCCCTCTCTGGCTAGGGTTTGTGCAGTTTCCTCTCTTCTTTTCCTTCCTCTCTTCCTTCTTTGCGCATTAGGGCTTATGTTTTAGTTTTCTTTTTCGTTTGAAGTGATTATTTCAGTGCCCTCTGTTCTATTAAAAATGAGAAAAGGGTGATTGAGAAGACTATGTTCTCTCTCTGTCTCTCTTTCTCTGATAAATGGAGGGAAATCAAAGTGTCGAGATATCGTTTCAGTCACCCTTTCGTCTTTGGTTGGTGATTTGATTGTTGACTCGATCACATTTATGCTTTTGTTTCTTCTTTTAGTTGTGATTTTTTATTTGATTTGGTTTGATTTGGGTAAATGAGATAAGGAGATGCATGTGATGTTCTATAGCACATCTTTTATTTCTTCACTTTGAACTGATGAGGAAATTTGAAGAGAAACTTCAGTTGCTTTCTGATTCAATCTCCCTCTCCTTCAAATGACAATCCACTTTCACTTTGCCAGTAGGTGCATTCAGAGACGATTTCTTGTTGGTGGTCTGTTGGTTGGCCATTTCACTAAAATGACAAAAGGCCTAAGAGTCTTAAAAATCCTAACATTCAAATGAGCCCCTACTTAATGCTTCCCATCCAAAATCAAGATTTATTGTTATTAAATAAAACTATATGCAAAAGCTAACATGTGTACTCTTAAAAAAAAAAAAAAAATTCAATCAAAATCAGTGAGTTTATGAGTGTGCCCCAATAAACTCAAGCACAACCATTGAGCATTAATGTTGAAAGGAATGTAGTTAATAACCCATCATCCCTAACACTTCACCAGTTCACCATATCCATTTATGAACTTCTGCCCTATGGCATGACCCTTTTTTCAGACTTCTAACACACCCCTACCAATGGAGGGTGGTTTCTCTGGAATCCTTCCTCAACTGGCTGCCAATGGAGTGCTTCCTCAACTGCCTCTCAATGGACTCCTTACTGAACAACCTCCCTATTTGTATGCTGATTTTGGGAGTTTTGGAGAGAACCCACCCAACAAGCTGGTTCTAACTGATGGGAGTTTTGGAGAGCACACACTTAACAATCTATTTGTGACTGATGGGATGAGCTATCTGACCAATTTTGGGAGTTTTGGAGAGCACCAGCCAATCAATCTGAGCTTCCCACTTAACAACAGTTTTACAAATAAAACATATGATCATTAAAACTATGGAATATGTAAATTAAATTTTATTTTATAGATTTTGAATGATCTAGAATTGTTCATATTTTTACGTCTTGGTTTCGAATAGATCTAGAATTGTTGTGAGCAAGTCTTATCTAATTGTATTGATCTATGTTTAAGCTTTAACTACTTATTTCTTCTTCTCTTTTTTCATTTTGGAAACTTTATTCTTGGCCCGCAATATGATGTTTATGATTATGCTGATAATGTTCGTCTATAAATTATAAATACAGGTGCTCTCATTTTGATTCATATGATTAAGGAACTGTTTGGAGCTTAAGGAAATAATAACGAGGTACTAATTTTGACATGATAATGTGTATTACTTCTTTGGAGTTGAGATGACTTTTGATGAGAGAAGTGTATGTTAGTTGATGCCCAATTGTTAATATGTACTTATTTCTTCAGGTTGATACCCGAATTTTTTGGAGGTTGTGAACCCTTTCTTTTTAGGGATGATTGGTTTGCCCTCATTTTTTGGGAGACTTTTTTGTTTTCAGTATACTTCTCTTATACTGTAACTTTTGGAGAAATTAATAGTCATCATTTCAAACAAGGAATATATTAAGTTGATATAGTTAAATATTTTGCGTCTATTTACATGGAATACATTTTTTCTTTTGTTATTGTTGATGTGAAAAAATTCTAGCAAAAGTTTAGCCCCACCTAAACAAAAATCATGGGTCCGCCTCTGATTTCAGGTTTGGGTTTCATTTGGTTGGTACTTCATACAACTCTCTCCGACTCTGCAAATACCACATCAATCGATTTTCTGGTATGAATTTTATCTTTGTAATGTTTGATTGATTGCAATTTATTGGTGAATGATGAATGTATCGTGGAATTTAAATATGCATATCAAATGTATGTTATAATGTTTGTAAGAAACATTTTTAAAATCCCTCACTCCTTTTTGTCCTCTGTGTAAGATCTGAAAGACCCAGAAAGGAAATGGGGTTTGCTTTAAACAACAATCATCTGAGAGCCCCATTTTAAGGAACATCACAGGCTTACTTATCCATAGATCTTGTGAATTTTACAGTCTATCAGGGCCAGGTGTTCTAGCGGCTTCCAGTGTTGTTCGGCTTTATTCGAAACCAGGCTCACTGTCTGGTCATTGGTGGTATGCATGACTATGAGTAAGATATAGTGGCTACTATTGAAGTAGTTCCCTTTCATTTGGGTCTTGTCCCATGTTGATTGTCACTTTTGGATGGTTTGTTTGAGACGGAAATTTGCAGCTTTCTGTGGACCATTGTTTCATGGTCCTCCTTTTGGACAGGAGTGGGAACTGGATTTAGTTGCCAAACTGCCACTTTCTGTGGTGTGGAAGCTGATGGCAACCTGAGGTCTCAAAATTTATTGATTGATGATTGCACCATGACAGTAGAGAGGTTTTAGCAGATAGGATAATCATTTGATCATATACTTATAGGATGGGTTAAATGTTAGTTTTGGCCAATATCAAATCTTTGGACTCATACACTCATCATTTGATTTGAAATGTCTGGATTTTGAAGGGCTATAGCATCCGCAACAACATCAACTAAAATATTGGAACAATGTGTGATGGATTTGATCATAAATGTATACTAAATTATAGATTTCAAAATGGGCAGAATCTTGGATTCTCTTTCCCACAGGAAACTTTTGCAGCTGACTCATTCCTACTATATGTCTATTTTTTCGTCTTTGATAGAGCTCATTTGGATTTTTGCACTCTGATTGCTTTTAATTATAGGTTACTGTTTAGGGTTTATATGAGTTTGCCGTGCTTGGTTTTTACTTCCTGCGCTCTAGACATTTTTTTCCATGTAAACAAGTGTGTACAACTGGCCCTGAAAGACTAGTTTCCTTTGGGGGGTGCTTGTTATTTTGATCTGATCAATCCTTGATCATTCTCGGCTTATTTAAATATTTTCTTTTAGCTTAGACACAGGCAGGGCAGGGGGGGCATCTATAGAACTATCTGTTTAACTAACTGATCGCCAAGGCATGTAAGCTAACTAGCTAAGTTTCTCCTTGTTTACATGCTTGTTTCAAATTGCTATTCTGTTCTATTATAATATAATAATAATAAAAAAAACAGTGCTTTATCAATGATTGTTTTCACCGAACTCCCATCATAACTTCAAATTACTCAAATCTTTTTTGTACCTGCTGTAGATTTGTGTGGCAGTGGCCAGCATCATTTATCAAATCCAATCTTTTGTTCCTATATATGATTTAAGATAATATTAGGGGATGGGGAACTAATAGGAGTGAGTTCTCTCACTGATATAGTAGGTTTCATGTGTCTAGTACGCCACAGACAAACAGACCTCGAGACTCCCATTGGTTGCACAGTTGAGGAGCCTAATGATTCCAGTGAAAGGCCTCACATGGGGTTTCAATCTCTATCTGCCATTGGGGGTAGTAAGTAGCAAATATCCATGATATTGATAATGATACTGATATAGATGAAAAGGATTTTAGAGTGGCTAAAAGATCCTTGATCTTGAATCCCAAGAAAGAGGAGAACACTCTACAATGTGTACTTTTGTACACAGAAATAATTAGTAGTTCACTTATGTACAGCTGATGCAGCTGGTTTTTATCCTTATTTGGTGTGTTATGCATTGTAAGATGTATTCTTTTCTGAAGCAAGAACATGTGGTTTTTCCATAATGGATAGCAAGCTTTAGAATCAGCAGTTGGTAGTTTGTTCTCTTAAAATGCATCCATTTGGAAAGAAGATTATGGTTTTGAGGGTATTGCATTGAGTGTTTTGGTTAAGTATTGGAGAAAGGCGAGGGCCAGAGTTCACTTTTTCACATCTTCATTTCCCTCAATTCTTATCAATGGCCACACTAAAATAATCAACCTCTATTCCAACCGAATCTAAGCTGAAGCTAAATAAGAGCCTTTTGGACTTTGAACTGAACATCTTCAAAATGCTAAATTTAAAAATTGGATAGCCAAACAGTTTTTTTTTTTTAATGAAGAAGAGGGCGTGCCAATCCTCGTACCCGTGACGTCATTTGTGTGCTTCTACTCATGCATCCATAGAGACCCAAGGAAGATTGGTGGCTAGCCGTACATCTACATAGCCAATATCACGTCGGATCAACACCCTTATCCTAAATGCATCATTCTATGGGGTAAATAGTGAGATGCGGACACTTTCGCCTTCATTCAGGATTTGTCTAGTTTGATTGTTAGGATGTAAAGATCTTTACTGTTGATTCTTCTAATGCTTTCATGTTTTATATGAAATTGTATTCAGGTTTGTCTACCATGAATTTTGCTACACTCTGCAGAAGAATCAACATCAAGGAGCTTGTTACAAGTGTTCCTTTATACAATGGTCTTAGTGGTAAACCTATCATTCTGTTTTCAATGGTTTTTGTTTTGATGGCTTACAGTATTGGGTGCAGTCACCTAAGAGTGTTTAATGCCAATGCATTTCAGACACATTGGGAGGGGGAGGTCTGGGCTTGATGTTCAGACGTTGGGCAACAAAAAAGACAGCTGGGTCCACTAAGAATGGTCGAGACTCCAAACCAAAGAATCTAGGTGTAAAGAAATTTGGAGGAGAGGTAAGTTTGTCTGCTGGCACGGATATTGAGAATAGAATGGTGATGGGTTGGGTGAATGGGTAACCTGCCCTTATGGGAGTTCTAAACTTGGGGGGATGGTATCCCTTATTAAGTACCAATAATGGGTCCCTTGTTAAGTACCAAGAGTGGATTATTATCTTAATATTATTAGATGTCTTACATGGGAGAAAGGGATGACCATATTAAATGCCTCACATGCTGAGGAAGGGACGCCCATACTTATTGACCAGGTTTGGTACCACATGTTAAACCCTCATTAGGGACTAGTGTTAAGTGGGATCAAGTATTGATCCCTTGTGGCCCATTCAAACCCAAGCCCATTGTCATTGATAATCAAGCACGGACAGATTCTTTCAAGTCTGCTTATACACATAATTTGCTGTCGCAGAGGGTAATTCCAGGGAACATCATTGTACGTCAGCGAGGCACTCGTTTCCATCCTGGAGATTATGTTGGGATAGGGAAGGATCACACCCTGTATGCTCTGAAAGAAGGGCGTGTGAGATTTGATCGCCACAAGCTTAGTGGCCGCAAGTGGGTGCATATTGATCCCAAGGAAGGCCATGTGCTTCACCCGATTTATACAAATGCAGCTCTAGAAGCAGAGTCTGTCTCCTAAATTACATTACAATGTGGATGATATGAGAGTTTCCCCTGTGCCTGAATAGAACTCTGATGTAGGTTTTTTTTTTAAGAATACATGGGTTTGAACTAGTAATGTTTCAGTAAATCAGCAGTTTCTCCCATTTTCTCAATATGCAGTACTTGGTAGTTTTTTTATTATCTGATTTTTGCTTTGTAAGGCAGCCCCCCCCCCCCCCCCCCCCCCAATTCATGTTTCCATATATGCCAAACGAGCAAAAGAAATTATGATATGAATTTGGAGAAAATCAAAGGAAAGCTTTCAGTCATTGCAGCACCCTTTTGGATCCCTGTATCCCTTTTGGATCTTTTTAAGACCCAGTAACTTGTATTACACTTAAATCAGGGTTATGTGTTACAACTCAGTCACAGCCATGGTGTTCTTGCCAAAGGAAGGTAAAATAGAATTACAGATATTTAGATTTATGTAGATGGGAGTGATTGTATAAGGTTGGCCATACCATATTTTCTAGTAAGATTGAAACAAATTGTACATGTGAGGTCCACTTTTTGAAGATTCAAACTGTTTGAAAAATAAGCACTTATTTATTTTTATCTATGTAAAAGTTGATGTTTCACTACAAAGATCACTTCGGTTTGGGCAAAATTCTTAACAAATCCACAACTAAATGATATACTTATTACATTTTCTCAATAAAATTCAAAATTTTGCATAGAATTGATCAAGCATGACATGAATTGAAACTTTCAGTTCTAGTCCTCCCTCCATGAACCAATGCCTTAAATTCAAGTTATCAGAGTAACATTGAGTGTTGGGTTATTTAAGCACTGAAAATGTGCCTAAATTGGTCCAATCTAGTGGTTAATATAACTCTGAGATTTCACACAGTTTTGATAAATAAAAACAACGCATATAATGTACGGCCTGGGTCACAAATAATGTGGCCCATCATGCGGGCAACCTTATGTTTAGCAGTGATTATTTGGAGGGAAATTAGGTGAAACTTAGTACACAACCTAAAAGGGCATTTTTCTTTGCCTTCACTTAGAGTTGGAGAAATTCATGGAACTTGGTTCCATTTCCAACAACCATCCAAACAGTGCATGGAGGTTTACAAATAACCCCACAGTAGCGTTTTTTTTTTTTTTTTTGCTATATGAGGGTTTTCAATTTTTTGGGCTAGACTAATCCCTCCGGGGCCGGTGGGAAGCCGAATAAACTCTCATGTGACTCCAATATGGTAGTGCAGTTTCGAACCTACAACCTCCTCTGGGTGCAAACTGTGGTCCTAAACCGCTGTAGTGTTTGAAGGCTATAAACAAGCATCTACCTTAAAAATTCTTACAAATCACCACGTTTATTGATTGGAAAATCTTAGCCGACCACCCTGACCATCAAATAACTACTTTTTCTAATTGCATAAAGAATTAAAACTCACTTAGATGTTTCTCCTTGATACTAAATCCAAGGCTGTAATGCAGAAAATGCCATTATTTAAATCAATTTTACTAAGATTAACACTCAATTTGTTTTCAATTAAGCAACATCTAAAAAACTGTCCATTCTTTCATGGACAAATACCCCATGCTCCATCAACCGGTGAGTAAATAGCTGTTGAAGAAATCAAATCTGATTGAAAGTCAAGGTGATCGAATCATATTTTCTAAATTACTAGAAAGGTAGTTAGTTGTAGAAGTAAGAAAAAAGTAATCAATTCTCATATATAAACCGGCTATCAAGTGCGTAGAGCTGAGTGGTCCACTCATGGTCACAGTGCCTAAACATGCTCGGAGCGATATCAAGTGCGTAAAGTGGATTTCATTCCCCCCTATAGTGGGGCCCACTTGATAGTCGATCAGAATGGACTGCACGAAGGGATTCAATTTGATTGTCATGGGATCCCTGGACTTGCACCCATCTAAACGAAATGGATTGGACCATTGGATCAACTGTAATATATCGGACCGTCGATCTCGGTTACCATGCCCGGGTGGGCCCCACATGCTAGGGCCGGTAGGATTTGTACCTACTCAGGGGTCGCCGAAAGCAATATTATTTGGGTGGGTGATTTGGGTATCAGCAAATTTGGTTGTTTTGGGAATTAGAGGATGATTCGGGCGGTGATGGTAATCAACACCCAAGGCAAGCATCGCCTCGCCAAATTCTACGATTTCCAGGTTCTTCTTCTTCTTCTTCTTGTCCTCATCTTTTTCCCTAATTTCTTTCTCCAGATGAATCGGTTTTCTTGGAAGTATTCTTTGCTTTCAATCAAGTGATTTGCATTGTAGGATCAAATTTGAATCTTGCTTAGCTTATGATTCATCTATGCTCGTATTTTTTTTTCCGTTGATTTTGATACGGTATTCACTCACTGTCTTTTTTAAAGTAGTTTTGTATTATCTAATAGGAGTTATTTCATGATCGATTTTGAACTGTGTAAGGTTAGCCTGTGGAGAAGCAGCAAGAGCTGATAAGAAGCATCTATGGAGGTTTTACCCACTTCACCATCCTTGTCATTTTTGGTTTAGTAGATCTGATTTTTTTTTCTTTTTTTCTTTTTTCCTGATTAGCTTAATGAATGCAATTGAAAAAAAAGAAGAAGAACAAAAAGGATCTAATTCTAGATATTTCAGGCGTTTGAATTAGTTCTACCAATTCCAATAGAAAGGTGCAAGAATGCTACTTTTCTTTTTGTCATTTATTATTTATGCTACCAAAACAATGAATGCATGGTTTTTCATATGGGTAGTTTTTTATGCTGTCTCCTGATCTCCTGATCTGATCATGGTTTTATAGGATTAAAAATGGTAGGTAATTAGATCCAATTGTTCCTTGGGCTTCCTTCAGTTTTTGGAGCTACCATTTTATGCCATCTTCAGATTCACTCATGGTTTGATATTAAAAGTAAGAAACTACTAATGATGGATGTACCCCCATGTCAATGTGAGACATCAAAATTGGGGGGAAAAAAACAAAACTCTTATGCAAGTTGTAAATGAAAGTGAGCCCTTATTTGAATGCATCATTACATGCTGATGTCTACTTAATTTATTGTTATGGATTAATTGACATCATTTTCAATCACTTACAGTTTTGTGCAGCAGAGCAGAGAATGTCAGTAATTTCATTGAAGCGGATTCAATTTTTGGCCCGGTATGCCCCAACTCACTGTTTCTTCACTTTGAAGTTTGATGATGATGCATTTAGTTGATTTTTGGCCCGGTATGCCTGGACTCACTGTTTCTTCCCTGTGTGTGGTTTAAAAGATGTTTGTTCTTCCCCACCCCTGCAATCGCCTTTTGTGGACTGTGAAGTATCTATTGCATTATTCCCTATATAGATTTTGTACTGTGTATGTAATGTCCATGCTATTTGTTTTCAATCATGCTTTTACTGCATATTACTGCAAAATTGTTTACGCGAAGACCCCTTTGAAAGAGAGTGAATGAGAGATAATAGCTCAATAAGGTGTAGTGTGGACAGGGCGAGGTCTATTGTGGCATCATGGTACGACATAGGAAAAACTATTAGAAGGCATCACGTAATGCAGAGAGTGCTCTGTTCCTTCGGGTAAGGTGTAATGTGGGTAGCGTGGGGTCTCATGTGTCATCATAGTAGGAGATAGGTAGATATTAAAAAAGTAGGAGATAGGTAAAATATATATATATATATATATATTGAAAGGATTCATGTAATGTGGAGAGTGCTCTGTTCCTTCGGGCAGGATCCTTAGCAAGAGCCACCTATTCATTGATTGTGTTTGTTGCATCAGAAGTTTTTTTTCTATTTATTTTTCCTTTCCATTTTGGCACTTGTTGTCTGGAATAGGCTGAAGGCTCACCTTTCCATGAGGAAGGTCACCAATGTCAGTGACTCGAGAGACTTCAAACTGCCTCTTTTTTTGTTTGGATTTTTAGGTTTCAATAACAATGATATAGTAAGTCTTAAAAGGTGTCTCAACTCAACATTGAATCTGAGTAGGATGAGTGTCAATTGCTGGAATTTTGCGAAGTCGTATTTTAAGATTCACTCCCAACATACTTGAACCCTAATACATTGCTTCCACTATGAAGTTCATCATATTTCATGAATCTTTGGCCAGTAAAATCCAAAGCTCAAAAGATTGCCTGATGTGATAAGAAATTGCACTTGAAAAGTTTTATTTTAGAGGAAATTACCGGAAAAATCACCTTAGATGTCCGATGCACCAAAAAGGCTCTTGTAATTTCTTTGTAACAATAAAGGCCCTTCAACCATTTTTCACTTTTGTTTGAGCGACAATATCGTCGTTTATTTCAACTGAGGTAGATATTATCGCTCATTTCAATCGAAGAAGAAGTACAGATGAGCGAACTCAAACAAACAAAAGGGAAAATTGGCGGGAGGGCCTTTACTGTTACAAAGGAACTATAAGGGCCCTATTGGTGCACTAGACATCTAACGTGATTTTTCCGGTAATTTCCTCTAATAGGGGACATGGAGTAAGGATTGGGGTACATTTGCTTGATAAAGTAAAAATGTTATAAATATAGAAATCCTTTTGTAAGTTGTCACAGGGCTATATATAGTGGCTGATGATTATTTGGCAAAACACAAACATTTAGTTGAATGGATCCCAAGATTTTAGCCTATGCATATGCACTTGGCCTTATTCAATTTTGAGTGAAAAATGCCCTCAGCTCATATGATTCAAATGTGATAGAATAAACTCGGCAATGGTAGTCCTAATACTGAAGGGCCTATCATAGAAGCAATTTTTGTTCCTTCCATCTCTTTGTTATTTAGCACTTTATTGTAGACCTTCATTATCTGATGCTTGTTGGCACTGGGTTGTTCTTTTCGTTGTTGTTTGAGCTTTTAGCAGATCTACAAATTCCATGCTTATTCATTCATATTTCCTGCAGGATACCCGGTTGGTGTACAAGCACTTTGCAACACTTTACTTTGTCTTTGTATTTGACAGCTGTGAAAATGAGTTAGCTATGCTCGACCTTATTCAAGGTACATTGCAGAAGTTTTAATTTTCTTGTGCAAGCTCCTATGTGCTTGCTGTACATGGCAAGTAGCATATTTAACCTATAGAATGTGTTTTTAATGTTTAAAAGCAACTATATTGAACTCTTGTTTGGTAACTTGACTTTATTAGTGAAGTAAGGTAAAGGGT
Organism: Litsea cubeba; assembly: GCA_012931725.1. Classification (NCBI taxonomy): domain Eukaryota; kingdom Viridiplantae; phylum Streptophyta; class Magnoliopsida; order Laurales; family Lauraceae; genus Litsea; species Litsea cubeba. Next base: position 38,520 of record WHSA01001014.1, read on the forward strand.
CATTTCAAGAGACAATAAAAGAAGAGGGTTCTAATCAAAAGGTACCATATTTCAAAAAACACCTATACTTTTTACCAAAAAACAAAAAAGTCGAAAAGTTACTTTTTCATACCACTAAATGATAAAAAGCCCTCTTCTTATTTTATTTTTTAAGTCAAAAAGTTATTCTTATACCACTAAATGACAAAAGGCCATCACTTTTTTTATTTGACCCCTCTTCTTTTCTTGTCTCTTAATTTGATCCTTCACCGCTTAAGTCTTGATGGATTTTGGGGGAGCAACGCGATTTAGACACTGGGAAATCAGTTTTGGATACAGCTACTTGAATATGCTTTGTATGCTAACAGAAAACAAAATATAAGGACACCTAAACTATGATTCCCTAATACTTCAAAATTGGCAATGCAAAATTGGCAATGTATAATGTCTTATCGAGCCGATGCTTTACTTTGTGTAAAATCCAAGTTTGTGCCATGCCCATGGCGTGCCTTTGTCATATGGGCGTCATAGCACCTAAAGTTAGGGGTACAAGAAAATTAAATGTGATCAATAATTGAGAAATGCATGTGACATGGCTAAAAATAAACCTAGATGGGATGCTCTTGTGCCATTGTTGGTCTGTGTCATGACTGCTTATTTTTAGGTATTCCTTCATGGAATGATCAACTTACTTGAAATGTACCGGTTTTCAGTTTTTGTTGAGACACTGGACAGGTGCTTCAAAAATGTCTGTGAGCTTGACATTGTGTTCAATTTTAACAAGGTAACCATTATCAACACTGGTCAACAACGTATGTTTCTTTATGCGCATCATTATCTTCTTCTAAACTGTTGAAACTCATAAGGTGATGTTGGCAAAACCTGGCCAAGTCAAGTCAATTTGACAAGCAACTGGGCCTAGGCAAATCACAGCCGACTTGACCAAGCTTTTTGTTAATCTGAGTTTTTGAACAATCTTGTGCATCTATTTCAAGAGTTAGTTTTAAGCGTGCATGCATCCCACTGACATGTCCATCCTTGGTAAGTTGTTCCAATCACGTGTGATGTGTCTTTGCAGATGCATACTATCTTAGATGAGATTGTAGTTGGAGGTCAGGTAATGGAAACAAGTTCTGAGGAAGTGATGAAGGCCGTTGATGAGATTACCAGGTGCTCTCTCTCTCTCTCTCTCTCTCATGCCTAGAAGTAATGGCTGATTGTCAAACCCGCTGTCTCTTTTGCAGGTTAGAGAAGTCATCAAATGCAATTAGTATTGTTCCCAAGTCCATTTCAGGCAGGCAGGGTCGATAAACAAGTGCAAATTTGAAATCAAAGCTAGGCCACAATTACATATACTTGAAATGTGTGCGTTATCTTTTGTTGCGTGAATTGTAAATATTGAATTCTTGCTCGACCAGAGTATTTTACTTTGTGAGGCCTCGTTTGCTTACAGTTTAAATCAAATGCCACGGCCGATTTTCAGTGAACTAGATAAATTTGAATATGATTAATTAGTACATGAGAGCTGATTCTATGAAATGTGAGCCTCAACAATAAAATATAGAGATGATTGCTGTATGTTTAGAGTTTGAAAATAAGCATTTTCTGGAGACTCAGGCGGCTGAAAAATGTACTTTGTATGGGTCATTTTTGAGGATGCTTGGTTTTCTTTCAGCTTTGTGAAAAATGAAACCATCCAATTATGACGGTACTGTTTACGTTTTTTGGGAGCAATAAATGTTTATTGTTATTAAAAAGAAAAGGAGGCACCAAATATGGGAAAACCCACTTCAGGAAACCATTTCAAATTCTCAAGGAAAATGGAAACGTGCCTACAGAAACAGTACCCCTCTATTTTATGGAAATATAAAGTCTACATGGACAGGCCCAATGGTTTTGGGGGAGAAAATCACCTTATGTCAGGTGATTTTCCCCCCAAAACTATGGAGTTAGTCCATGGATCGGTCCATGGGTTAGTTCATGTAGCAGGACTCTTCTAGGGGGGTGGAAGATGGCCATAATGTTATTTTCTTCAGTACTCCCTCGTTGGAGGGTGCGGGGGTGAGTGCCCCCAATACCCAGTACCTGGGTCCACCCACGGTAGGGCACAACTCAGAAAATCCAAGCCATCCCATAACATTCATATCAGACAGTGGAAAGACAAATGGTTAATTAGAAGCATTCAGGGAAAAAGTGAGAGAGTGACAAAACCATGGGCCATCTAATGTAGGGTCTGCCCACTACATGGAGATCAATTATTCTTAGTGCATGCAACATTCATGAGCAATCCAGTTCTTTTCGTGAGACAAACATGAGCATACTTTTGAGGCTTAAGCATTAAACTCGTTGTAGCACCCTGACAGAATTTGCGTTTTTGAACAAATAAGAAAAGATCAAAACATGTTTGGATTTAAAACAGAGAAATCATGAAAGATAAATACAGCAAAAATTCATACTATCTTGGTATGCATAGGTACGACAAGGAAACCGGGAGAAACAATAGTCAGAACTAATGACAATTTTCTTAAGACCTTCCAGTAAAGCTAGATAGATACATTGCAAATGCAAATAAGCTCATTTAAGGCTAGTTTTCAAGTCAACATGGAACTTGCATGCTGATTGAGACAAGTAAAGATTCAATCAGGACCCAATAAGCTGAAGTAGCATTTCGGTCAGCTTTGCATACTGGAAAACACATAACTTAGTTTTCTGTTGTCAGTTGGAAAGACCTCGTAAAAATGCCACTTGCAGAGAATCTCTTCCTCAGATGTTAGAAATGGTGAATGGCATTCCTGCAACTGTCTGTTTGCATTTAGATGAGTTCGTTTAACAGTTAAATGCCAGCATAAGGGCAAACAATGCCATGCAGTATCAAAGAGAGAACCCTCTATTTGTTTTCAATAATCATCTGGTGCATTTTATCTTCAGGAAGCAGTGAGTTTCTTCATATCTTGTAAGACCACATGGGCCGCATTTCGCCCAGGAGCTCCCATTACACCACCACCAGGATGGGTGCCGCTCCCACAGAGATATAGCCCCTGCAATGGCGTCCTATAATCTGACCTGTATGGATACAAAATATGGTTTTTTTCCAAATCACCGGAATCAAAAGATTTATGAAACATAAAACTTGAATCTAGACAAAGCTGAACTGCGTATACTAAGTATCATACCATCCTTTGACTGGTCGCATTAGGAACAAGGAATCCAACCCCATAGCACCATGAAAGATGTTCCCTCCTGTTGAATTTATTTAATCAGACGCTCAAGTTGAAGTGAATTCGAAAAGGAAAAAAGGCTTATGAAATTCCAGATAGTGTCTGCAGGACTTAAATATCATATTTCTCAAAGGATCCTACCCGACAAAATTGGGTATTGATCCAATCTTTGGCTTCAACAAATAATCTGGTAAGCTCCAAGCACCAACTTTTAATTGATTAATAATCTGGTTGGATTACGTGAAGTTTGATCCAAACCTATTATCTTAAAGGTTTGTATTCTAAAACAAGGTAACCATTGAAAGCGTACTAATCCTTATCAGCAGATATTGAAAGAAAAATTATTTTGCAGACACAATAGTTCACAAAGAAAGAGATTTAAGAAAATCAATGGAAAGAAGCAAATTGGAGAAGTATAAAATACACAAACACATTAATGTGTTGAAAAGAGCCTGCGGCATAGTGGAAAAGGTGCTCAAGTCAAACTGAAATGCCAGTTGAGATAATTTGGGCACATTTGCAGGTCAGAAACAAGTGATGTATGATTATGGAATGGTTGCAAGTTAAAGCAACTTGGAGAAAGATGAGACCAGAGAAGACCATGGGTGAAGTAGCGAGGAAAGTCATGTCACACTGTCGAGCTATAAGATAATAGCTCTAATGGGGTTGGTCTGAAAATGCAAAAATCACAAAGGCAAACCTAAGTAGCTTAAATAGATGTAGAAAGGTCATGATGATGATGATGATGATGTCATTGGTGCCTTGAAGAATTAACAAGTCTACCAGGAATATTACCAATGCTTAATGAATATTAGTTAAAGAGTACCGAGTACCCCATACTCTTGATGTGGTCCTAAGGGGATACATGTAGTAGCTCATCAGATCCCTTTTTAGAGTGTTACCTATATGTCATCCTCTTCTATTTGCATTCCTCAAGTCTCCTGTGTGCTCATTAGCGTGCGCACAGCACTTCCATGCACATTGTTAGGAATTATTTGTCATATTTTTTTCCAGTTCAACAGTAAAACTCTTATAGTTGACTAATTAATAAGATAAGGCTTTAATGATGATGATGAGTTTGGAATATGTCTTCTCTAATTCAGTAAAACATGGGAAACCATGTGACTTAATCAGCTACATGAAAAATATAAAGGAAATTACCTGTGAGACCAAACTCCTTTTCAAGGTCTGGTGGCGTTAGCATGTCATACTCGATAATAGATGAGCTAAAGCCTGATGCATATTCATCAATCGATGAGAAGCATCTTTGAGCAATGCTTCCTGGGGAAACAAAAAAGAAGACGGCAAATTTAAGATATAACATGACTGCATTTGGATGATGATCCCTTAACATGGACAAAAAAAACAAGTATGGTGCTGAAAAATATGTATTCTAATGCCCAGAATATGTGAATCTAACGTCTTTACAGTAAATATATTGGTTATCAAGAAAAGGAAAATTTAGGACTATAATTGAAATGAAAGGGGCGGCAAAGAATGTTTCTTTTTTTTCTCTTTTTCTTTTATCGGAATAGAAATAGGATCAAGATGAAGGAAATATATACACCAGCCAGTCAAAACAACTGGAATGATACCGTATCAAAAGCATTGTACCCAAAGAAAAAAGAAGATTACAAAGTGAAAGCTATGAAAAAGAAAGAATTTGATTCTGTTCACCCCTTGGCTAATCAGCAAAGCAATTAGCCGACAGCCCAACATCCTTAAACTCCACTTGAATTAAAGACAATAAGGACTGTAAGAACTATGGTTAGGAGGCTGAGTTTCTAGGTGGAGTTGGATTGCACTAAGGGTCAGCTTGAAGCCCTTATTTATTTGCCTTGGTTATGGACAATATGATGGCAGGTTTCAGAAAAATATATCCTTTCGTGTGGTGGTGTTTAGTTAGACGATGAGCATTTAAATCAAATCATTAGCTAGAACTTGATGCCAAAGCGATTATGCGTGTAATTTTAGGTTATGCTGATTCTGAAAAGGGTTCCAAGTGTTATGCTCTAGGTGAAAATCGTGAAAAGCTTTATTTCTATGAATGTCATATTTTCCGAAAACGTCTTGTTTTAATCTTAAGCCTGAGTTCTTTCATGTACCCATCACTTTAGTAGAAACAAAATATAATGAGTTTGCCCTTCCTATGCCTATACTTGACTCTTCTTTTTTGTTATTTTTTTCCATGATTATATAATGCCAATCCAGTAACTTCTAAACTTCCTCCAAAACAAATTGCAAGACTGGAGACATACACCGAAGGATAAATATGGAGTAAGATCCAGCTATTAATTTCACACCACCATATGATGCCCATGATTCCAAACTGTTTGGTGTTGTTCAATAGAGTCTCCTACTGTTACTGATATACCAATTGTCACAAACGATACTCTCCTTGCCTAATACAAAGGAAAATGAGCATGTACTAAGCATCCTATTGACATGTTTTCCCTTCTTTCTTTTTCTCTTCCTTCATCCTCTCTTTTTTTTTTTTTAGTCTTATTTCCATCCAAATATCTCGGCTGCACTAAGAGGAGGCCTATAAAGACTTTTAAGGAAGTATTTTGAACTGACATTTTAGGTTTCGGGGTGATAGAACTTATCCTAAACAGGGATGAATGTTGCCAACTGTCAAGTAGAACTTACATAGCCAACCTAGATAGGATGAGGTGACATCAACAACTTGGTATGAAAGATTGTAAGATTCAAATATGAAAAAAAATTTCCAGACACAACCAGACAATGTTAAAATTTAAAAATTGTGAAGGAAATTATAGACAGCAGTAAGATTAAACTCATTATAAGCAGAAGCCAACTTCAGAATGTTGTATTCATCTTAGACCCACATAAACATTATTTTACAGAAACAAATCAAACTCACTCTGAGGGTAGGATCTTCCCAGCTGCCTTCCAAGAGTTTATAAGGTGTGTATTGAACAAAGAGATTAATCACATGCTTTCCTACAATTAAGAAAAAAAAAGAAAAAACATAAATTTGCTAATATAGGTGAGGATTTCAAGGCCATAAATATCATGGAAAAATTAAGCTCTCTCTCTCTCTCTCTCTCTCTCATCTCTCTCTCTCTCTCTCTCTCTCTCTCTCTCTCTCTCTCCTCTCTCTCTCTCTCTCTCTCTCTCTCTCTCTACAATGAAAAAAACTCCATTAATAGTAAAATGATGGCGTATGAAAGAAATGACAAGGGATGGAACCCCTATGTACCAGGTGGAGAAATAGTAGTGTCCAGGACAGATGGTATTGTCATCTCAATAAGCGGTTGCTTTGATGGTAAGCCATTCCAAGCATCTCTACAAGCTAATCGATCTCCTCCATGCTGAAGACCAACAAAAAGAGATGACGCATAAAAGGTTGGATGTTTAGAAAAATGTCTGAATTTTCATATAAAATCCTAGGACTAATAAATAGCATAGTGAGAGGTAGCTTGGTTTGGTTTGGTTTAATCAAGGAAATAATGTAGGTGGCAGGGTAGATTTGGAATTAATCATGGGGTTTCTCAAGGAATCCTCTCTTGACTTCTCAACTCAACAGCTAGCTAAGTGTAAGGAGAACAATTTCCCATGCATACTAATAATAGCAAAAAAATGGTTTTGAGAAATTTCAAACAAGGTAAGTTAGTTGGACAGGGACTCAATACTCTTCTTAATAGTGGGAACTTTTTTCAACAATAGAAACAGCCCACCCGGACTGTACTGTGGAGGGCACTGCACGTGGTCGTGCATGCAGGCCGTGCTGGGCCGAGGCCCTAATAGCCAGGGCAAGGCACGGCATGGCCCAATATGAATGTTTAGGTGTAGTTTCACCAGGCAGGGCTCACCACCAGATCAGATGGGCCATGTGGGCCCCATGGACAGGAGTTTGTTGTAGACTCCAGACAACCATATTTTGGAGATTTCCTTGAAACAATTGATTTCTTTCCTAATTGAACATAAGTAGTGGTTAGATATAGCAAGAGTTGATTTCAATTGCTGTTTCAGGGATTTTTACTAAGTATGAATGTATTAGGACTGGGAAGATCTTTCAATGAGGGTTTTTGGGGATTAAGTATGCTTGGTTGCAGTCGACTGAGAGGAACATTGCACAGTTTACACTAGTATATTGAATCACAGTAAAGTTATTTCTCTTGTTAAAACTCTGCGGTGGCTTTTCTTTTCATTGATCCCTCTTCTACTTGGTGTATGTGAGATGTGGTGCCTTCAGATTTGCCATTGTTAAGAGTATCGACCCTAATCTCCTTGATTATTCAAGTTAAAGAGAAAAGGACCCTGCAATCAAAATATTACTGTTATACAGTAATTTATTTGACAGTTAAGCACTCTCTGAATATGTGACTGTGTTATCTATCTATGATCTGAACCACAGAACCACAGATTCCTCTTTCAGCACAAGTAGTTGGATTCATGGCATATTCCATTACAAAAAATGTTTTCAAAACAAACAATCCATTACATCTAGTAGAATGAATTGCTTGAATCAGTACTTAAGAACAGTATTTAGTAGCACGTGACTTCATGCAATGAGATGGAAGTATTGGTAATGAAGCAGAGCAAGTGGAAAACTATAATCCAATAACAGTAGCAACCAAATTTACATCAAAATAATTTTCACAGAATTCATGAAAGAGTATGTTGAAACAAAATGAACAGACTGGATCCTTTGCAATACCTTTCAGCACCAATGTGTATCGTACCAACATGCTCTGGCCCAGCTTCAAGAAGAGGAGTCTTACAACACTTAAACTGGGGCAATCTATCCACAGCTATGTTAATTTTTGTTGTTGCCTGCTCCAATCAATGTAAGTCATGTAACTTAGAGTATGAAAAAGAAACTGGAGCAATCTATCCACAGCTATGTTAATTTTTGTTGTTCCTGGCTGCAATCAATTACAGCCACATAACTTGAGAGTAAAAGAAACTGGGGCAATTATCCACTGCTATGTTAATTTCTGTTGGTCCTCACTCCAATTAATGGCAGTCATATAACTTAAGGTGGCCTTAGTTTTGCATAGAAAAAGAAACTTGACTTAGAGAAGATAAAGAGTAGATGAGTTCATAGGAGATTAATATTAAAGCAATAAACTAGGTATTTGATCATTTCATTTTGGATCTTTGTAAAGTTCATCAGATGAGTCATATTGGAGAATCTGAGATGACACATTGGTAGGTACATATACAAATTTGAAAGCTAGAATAGGTGGAAACAGTGGATACAAGATCGAGATCCCACCATTGGGGTGGACTATGCAGTATTCTACTAAAGATTGCCATTTCAGAAATGGAAGGCATTTTGATATTTAATGCATTTATTTATCCACTTCCAAGTATTGCAAACAAAAAGTTATAATGCGTGCTTTTATTTTTCCATTTCTCTGTATATGAGTATCCAACAAAGAGTTTATTACACACACATCAGATCTTTCAAGCCGCAGAAGTTGTAATATAGAATTGCAAGGAGTCATCATATTTGATGGTTGACATTCAGTTCCAAATAGTAAAACGAAACTAAAAACATTAACACATACTTGAAAAACAGTATTTTTTTCGGGTCCAGGACTTACTGAGCTGTAGTCTAGGTTCTTGATAGCACAGAGAAAATCTTCAGGAAGAGCATTTTGAGGCAATAATTCCTGAATAAGACATTATGTAGGATCAAAGATCTAATAGTTTTGTGAGACCAAGTTGAGCAGCTCAAACCTGAGGCGTTTGACCTCAACACAAAAAAATCTTCTTGAAACATACAGCAGAATATGATTACCATGAATGTCCGATATGGAGTAGCATTCGACAAAACAACAGAAGACTGCACCTGTGTTCCATCAGCCAGCATAACCTGGATAATAACACCAAACATTCCAATGCAGTGAAGAGATGTCATTCCAGTGTGCTTTACAAAATGCAATCAGCTCAGGATCTTCAAGGAGAGGACTCACCCCATTTATTGCTCCTCCATCATCAACCATCAACTGTGCCACCTAAAAAAGAAAGCTATAGGACCGTCAAGTTGACAATTAGATAAATTCTAAAGGCCTGTTTGTTGCAATAGTCGATCTGATCCAGAATAAGAACCAACAGCGGACTATTTCTGTATAAGCTTATGTAAACAAAATTTGGAACAAATTTCAGCGGGATGTTCTTGTGTAGAGAAGTAACCCGATATCCCATTTTTTCAGAAATTGCAAGAACTATGTACAGTGGCCTGAGTTAGTTGTTATGAGTTATGACCATAACTAAAGCAACGGGTTACTGAAAAATGGCGAGGTTCACATACAGCTGTGCAGCAATCATTGACTTTATGAGTTCTTCATACACTATAGCAATGGATGAAAATGAAAATTCCAATTGAATATGGTGAAAAAGAAAATTGCAATTGAATACACCCTCTAAAACCAATTGAATTTTCTTTAACACCTTCTCACCCTAAACCAAGACTTCTCACAATTGACCCATTCTCTCATAATACATATTCAGCTCTTACTCTCGTCTTCAACAGTTCTGCCTACATTCAAATTTTGAGGTTTCACCCTTTCTAAAGAACTCTTCGCTCCACAAGCCTTAGATCTCTGTCAATCTCTCTCTTCTTCCAAGCGAGTTTGTCATGGAACAATACCTATCCATCATCTGTTTTTATTATTATTATCCTATTTCTTTGTGCTGCTTCCACCCTTTTTCACACCCTGACCTCAGCGTTGATTTGACCAGGTTGGCTCAACAAGGCCAGTGAACGGTTTATTAATCAATTTACGGGTCTGTGCTGCAGGTTTAACTCCACAGAGTAGATATATAAAGGAGAAGCCCTTCCGCTTATATGAAAAATCGGATTCCACCAAAAATTCAGAATCCACTTCCACAAGAAAACTGCCTACTGCCTAAAGGGTATCATGCATTATTTTATTACTTACCAAATCAAAAGGCCAGCAGGCTAACCTAACGGTCCTGATCAGTATGACATGACCTGATGACCCCCAAACAACTCAAGAAGTTCCACAAGAAAGGCCCTTAAAAGTTGTCTCAGCTTCGCTAATGACTGCAAACACATGGTAACAAATATACATGCACACAGCTAATGCACGCAAGCAAATGCGTTCACACACACAAAGAAGAGGAGATTGTGCAAGTTGCAAATAAGAACACACAAAACCACCCAAACCCACCTGCCCACACAGGACTGCAGAGCTACAATTAGTCATGATTGGTAGTGGAATGCAATTTCCCTTCACAAATTCACACTTACCCAGCTGAATAACTAGCTAATTGCAAAAGTCATGCTCATTGAAAAAGAGCACTGTAACTAATTTGGTGAGCCCACCAATACCCAGTCTAGTGGGATTTTTTGCAAAAATAACAATTTTCTATAATAACTAATCTTTCCAAAAAAAATTGCAATGAACATGAGTTCTGGATTTTCTTTGTAAGACATACTTTAAAGGTTCAAAAGAATACTCTTAATTATTTGGACAGAATTCAATCCCAGGGATCTCAATGCAACCATCAAGAAGATATCTTCACAAGACTCACCAATAACGAGTTAAATAGCCACAAAGTCATATTCTTATACTCTTAGAAAAAAGAGGGAAAAAGAGATGCCACATGGTGTAATTTTGATGCTGTACCAAGTTAGCAACAAACTAGAATCTGAAGGTTCATAGCTAGGTTTTAGAAGAAATCCATAGTGGCTTCTTAATTTGAAGAGGCTGGTTGCGAAAAAGGACATACCTCTGCATTTGTTATAATATGAGCCCCAGCCTCTCTAGCAGCATTACTTATAGCCAAGGATACTGAACCCATCCCACCTTCAACATACCTGAAATTTGCGGCTTTATGTCATGCTTTTTGTTAACTAAGATTTCAGAGACCAAAAGGTAGGCAACCACTTTTACAGTATAACATAAAATTACCAGGAACAAGAAGCATAATTTAATTTATTCATAAAAATAGGACAGCCAATCAAAACAATTAAATTATGTCAAATGTAGAAAATATAAATCTGTAACTTTTTTGTAAAGGTTGTCAACATAGATTTGAATATAGTTAGAGTAATGATGAGAGGATAATCCCTCAAGATTGCAGTTAGATAAGATTAGGATCATGATGTGATTAGATTACCTGGATTGCCTGGTTTGGTTTCCTGTTTGATCTCTTTTGTACTCCATAAATTATTTATTAGCATCAAATTATTTTGGTTCAACATCAGTTAACAGTTTATTTTAAAAGATCCTAGTGTCAATCAATGCTTTAGATAATACCAGAAGATAGAACTTTCACATATAGTAAAAGTAAAATGTACTATCTTTATATCAACATTTTATTCTGCTGTTTTAGACTTTATTTAACATAAGCATCTAAGAGAACAAGGCAAATGAGATACATACGACCAAATACCACGATCGCCATCGGTTTCTCCCATTACATGATGAAGCAAAACATACCCACTACCTGGTGTGTGGACACTTGCCTGCAACACAAGTGAAAAAGACGTTGAAATCAACAAATTCGAACTGCTCTGAGCTTCGCAAATAGGTTTTCCACAGTGCAACCTAAATAACAAATTGTGCTCATCCTTTACCATGTTTACCATCTAAAAAATCTTTTGACAAGTTTTCCCACTCATATTTTGTTTCTTTTAGAGCAGAATACTGAAAGAAGCTACAAGAATAAACTATATTGTCAAATTATTCCCAAAGATGATATTGTCAATTGCTGTAACTCTATCTAGGATATTAGTCAATGAAATTAAACCCAAAATAAATAGCTAAACTAGTTCAAATTAGAAACCACACCTATTATACTTCAGCACATGTTCTATTCAATTATATGTAATGTTCAAATGGAAAAAATAATAATTATTACAGTAATAATAATCATCCCTAAAATCAAATTATTTCATTTCTTCCACGGGAAAACACAGCCATTGGAATATCTACCGTACTCCCAATTACAGCATCTGTTGCAAGTGTTGCCTTCAACACATCTCCCTGCAAAATTAACAAAAGCAACCATATTAATAGTCATTAGAACTTTTCTACATAATTAAAATTCTACAAATTCATAGCTTCAAGGTAGGGCTGTCAACAGACTACGTTTGAATCAGGCTAGGCCCAAGGAAAGCCTATTTAAATCAACCTTGAAACCAGCCCCCACATTCAGAGTAGGCAGAGGCGCAGAGGGGTCAGGCTAATTTAAGGAAGTAAAATTCGCATCAAGTTAAACTGAACAAAGTTATAGGGTCCTGAAAAACCCCAAATACTTATGATGTTGTAAAAAATAATAATAATAATAAATAGAAATCAGTGGAAGAAATTTGTGATTCCTACAATATGCAAAGTAATCATGAAAATACTCCACCTCAAACCAGTTATTCAAAACCTTCGATGCTGGAGATACTAATAGCTCCATGAAGTCCCTGTTAAAATAATTCAAGAACGCATCAACATAGGGATCAGATAAATAACTCTTAACCAATAAACAAATAATAAGAAATGGAATTGTAAGTTAGGATCAAACTGGGACTCTTGGATAGAAATACATTACATGAGACCATGCATATGCAAAGTATGAAGGATCATTGTCGTAATCAGAATGAGTAATAAGACTCACACAATATCCTTTTGTCCCAGAGAGAGTGCCTGCTGAAGCCGGTGACTCCAAAATACAGACTTTTGTAACTTATCCTTCAGCCTATCAGTAAGGGATTCGACATCATGCCTAATCTCAGGAGTAGGGGAATCCAAAAGGGAATCCATGAAGTTACAGAACGTCTGAAGCTGCTTTTCATATCTACAGATATGAAAATAATAAAAATAAATGAAAACATTAGTTGTGAACATAGTAACCAAAGATCAACTGAGATAAACAGAGGAGGATTAGATTTTGTTAACAAATCTACACATATAAGATGAGCTAGACAAAAGCACTATGTCGTATCTTCTATTTAGTTGTTGAATTTACTTGACCACAGAAACTATAAAGTTTTGTTCTTTAACAAAAATTGTACAGCACTATAAAGTTCAAATTCAGATATAGCATTAATGAACACATGCATAGTTCAAAATAGCGGCCGCTACACTATCGGCCGCAGCAGTCGAGGCCGCTACGCTATTTTGAAAATAGCGGCGCTACGGTTTCAAACCTAATAAAGCCAAGAAATTTTAATTTTAAATATTTTTTTCCCTATTTCTTCTCCTCAATAGCCTTTCCTAAAGTTATCTCTAAAAAACATAAGATTGGTTGTTATACAAGATTCAGATTTTTTTGACCACTTAAAAATTCACACCGCTGCACAAACTACATATCATCGCAGCCGCTATGTATATCACCCATTGTGTAGTGTTTTGGCTACTGGCCGCTACGCCCACCGCAACTGCTATTTTGATCCTTGAACACACACACACATATATATATATATATATAAATATTAAATGTGTAGGTCTTACCTTGGGTAGGCTTCTGCATCCTTTTGGAGAATTTTGAAATCTCCGCATGGTTCAAGGCTGCATCCGGGCCCAGAAGAAGGTAGCGTCCATCAAGGCAAGGAGTGAAAGATGAAGGGTTCCTCTTCAAAAGCTTCAGCCCATGCCTACCTAACTCTAGTTCCCTTTTATCATAGGGAAAAAAAAATCAAACACAGTTTAATAAGTAAAAAGAAAAAAAAAACAATAAATCAGCTGCTAAATGACAAAAAAAAAATTACTAAAATCTCCACTGGACTAAACAATTAACAGTAACACACACAATCTCGCTATCTCAATTCGCTGTTTCCAACTTCATCACTGCCTCTAAGAGAATACTGGCAAGTCCCACTAAAACAATTAAATCATATGGAGAAAGAACTACATATACATTACAACTTAAGCCAGAAAAAGCAGCTAGAATATGTATAATGAATTATATCAAAATGATGAGTGAAATGTGAAACAAACAAAATATATTCAAGGATGAACTTTGAGTCAAATATTTGACAAGAGCCCATAGCAAAGGTGGAAGATGCTCACTGTATGACCCTTGTTACCATTTCAAAAAATAAAAATAAACAAATATACCAATGATCAGAAATTAACTTCCTCAAGAAATGCCACCACATAACCTCAATCCAGATTCCCATCTTACCAAATTGTATAAAATGTCAAGCATGGCTGACCAAATTGAGGATGTAAACAGATTGGGTCCACTCTGGAGGAGGGCCCAATTGGTGCTCAATGTAAACCGACCCGACATATATTGGGCCCCCAGGCCCAACTCCTGACCCAACTAAAGGCCAACTTGGCCAGGCATACTATTATCATATATTTCATTATTATACACCAGTCCTCCTGTAATCCGTGGGGGCCGTGGGGCCCACTATGATCCATCCGGCCCTTCCAAAAACACCAACCCTCATCTTTTTGCACACCGATCTGAATGGGGCACAATGTTGGATTGAATAAGAAAAAATTATATGAATGGGTCCCATCAAGATCTTTGGATTCCACACCTTCCCCATGATTGATGAGGCCGCAAGTTGGGCTTCACGTGACTTCCTTGCACTACATTTGAACTACTGCACTCTCGATCCGGCTCAACGCCGAGGGATAGCTTAGGGGACTAGGAACACGGTTTGTGTTCATAGACCGAGAGTTCACTACCAAACTGCCCACGCGGGAGCGGTAGATGTCAGGGTCAGGGACTAAGACGGTCTAATCTAATCCAAATTAGGGCCCCGGGTGCATGACCCAACCCGAAACCCCGATTAAATTAAATATTATCGGGAATCGATCTGGGAAAAGATGGACGGCTGGGATTGAATGAGCGATGGATGAGTAAAGGCATACTTGATGATGGAAGGGCGGAGGAGGCTCTGGAGGTAGCTGCAGCGGGAGAATCGGAAGCCAGGAACGAGCTCTTCCGTGACTGCGCACCTCCGATGACGTGGCGACGCTCGAGGACGGCGACGGAGAGGCCGGAGCGGGCCAGGTAGGCAGCCGCCGTAAGGCCATTGTGGCCGCCGCCCACCACGACGGCCGTCCCATTTGGAGACGGAAGAGAGCGTGGAAACGCCCTCCTTCCTCCTCTCCACATGGTCGGGTTCCTCTCTCTCTCCCTCTCTTCACTTCGGTGCGCGATAGAATAACAGAGGATTTCTGCTCGATCAATCTTGTCTATATGAAGCCAGTGAAGTGTTTCTTTATTTCTTGCTCGATCAGCTCATCAGTCTCTCACGTGCGCCTCGACGGACTGGTTTTCTCATTCCTCTGACAAGGGGTCCACCCCTTTTTGAAATGGATTGAAAATTCATACCTCGATCTCGATCTCGATCTCGATCTCTCATGCCATCACATTAACTTCACAAGTTGTTGAAATACGTTTTTATCATCTTATTCTTCACCCTTGTTTTTATTTTGATTTCTTGGAATGGTTTTTTTATTTTATTTTTTTTTATTTTTATCTCTTGAATTGGAATTAAGTAGTTTTTTATTCTTAAAAAGATTTAGATTGATTGAAAAGATCTCACATGAAATGAGAGAAATGTTTTTGAGGTGGGTTTCATTACCTTGTTCTTTTTCTTCGTTTTTTTTTTCTCTTGATTTCTTAAAATTGATTTTTTCTAATTTTTTTGGATTGAGATTTTTTATCTTTGAGTTTCTTAAAGGAAAAAAAAAAAAAGAGCTTTGCATTGATTAAATGCTATGAGAAGGTAGTTTCATTCATCTTTTGTTAAGACTTTTGTTTCTTTTAAGTGGTTCAAATTTTAAAAAATAAATTTCAAATTTCAAAAATAATCATCAAGTTCTCTCATCTCTTATCTCTTAATAGAATATTAGCATAGCAACTCATGCCGAGCACAAGTACATCCATACAATGCAAATCAAATACTTACACAATAATTGAAAAACAAACATTGACTTGAAATAGCAATCCAAATATATTGCACATTAGTCCATTTTTTTAAAAGAAAACAAAAGCATACCCATTTTTTTAATTGAGAGTTGGTAGAGTAGAAATGGAAGAGGAGAAGTGTGGTAAAACAAATTAAGAAAATACAAAAAGAGAAATGAAAGATAACATACAAATTAGAAGAATGTAAGAATAACTTACAGTCAAAATTACAAAATGGGCCAAATTAAATTAAAAATGCTTGGTTTGTAATATGTATATGAGTCAAGAAATGGTAGGAGGTAAATATCAAACCACTACCTTAGTGATTTAAATTCTAGGAAAGTATAGATTGAATCTACATCATTGGCTTATATTTTTCATCCCTCAACTCGTGTATCACTCACTCCTCTCCTTTTTAATAATCTTTAGAAAAAGGTCATGAATTTCTATTTATTCTATTCAAACTAGTGGATTCGTTATCAGTGAAATGAAAAAAAAAAAAGAGAAATCAATTTTTTCATTCAAGAGAGAAAGGGGCGTACACACACAGAGTAAATTAAGTAATTTGCCCACATTTGAGCAAATGGTCCCATGGTCTAGTGGTTAGGACATTGGACTCTGAATCCAGTAACCCGAGTTCAAATCTCGTTGGACCTTATTCCACTTCTTTTTTTTTTTTCATTCTACATTACATTACAATTAGGCTTTTGAATCCTTTGCTTCAAAGTCTTTTGTTGGGTGAAGATCACGAGTCTTGAGAAACTAGATTGAGCCATGAAATTCTTTCCTGAAATCTCCATAATACCAAAAAAAATATTCTGGTCCAACGAAAATTTTGGATGCCTTGGTTTCAAATTCTTTCCTTTTTTTTGGATTAAGAACATAAATTATTGGAAAATCTCAAGTAGTGAAAGTTTGAGATTCTTTTCAGAAATCTCAAAAAAATATTATTTTTTGTTGGGTTGAGATCATGAGTACTGGAGAAAATAGATGGAAGCCTGAAATTCCTCTCCTGAAATCTCCAAAAATCCTTTTTTTTTCCTTTTTTGGTTCGGTTAAGATCATGACTACTTGAGAAACTGGATGGAAGCATGAACGTCTTTTCCAAAATCACCAAAAATACCAAACAGCATGAAATTGTGATCTTTCAGTATAAATCTGAGATCATTTTCTTTTTCCGCATTTACATTTGGATTAAGGCTAAGACCAAAAAAAAAAACAGTCAGAATCTTCACTGACTCAGTCTCAGAATCTGTTTGGACAGGGAGGAGCTAACTCAGTGCTCAAGTCATGTTGCAGGCAGTTGATGTTTCTTTTCATCAAAGACTCATATTCATTTTTGACCCAGAAGAATTACTCCAAATATGACTTCAGATTTTATGAGAAATCTGACATTTCTTGCCAAGTGAACAGCCCCATTTGACTTCTTTTGCTTCTTTTTTTTTTTTTCTTCACAAAACTGCACCTGATCATGAGAGTAAGAAAAACATGGAAATTTACATTATGCAAGGACAATAGGGATAAATTACAGGAAATAAATAATTTCCAGCTTGCAGTTTTACTAGAAAACATCCTGCAAACAATTAAGAATCCGGCAGCATCACTCAATTCCCTCAGTTAAAGATAACACAAGTAGACTGGCCTCATGCAGCATCATGAAAACCTCTTTTTGTTGTCAATGGGCCGCGACTTCCATCATCTCCAAGTGGGATCATAGCCATTGCAAAAAAAACCCCACAAAAAGTTCTCAGGCATGAGAGAGAGGACTAAATGTACCGCAATGGGTTTTAGATCCCCCATGCCTTTTTCTCTGATTTCCCCGCAATCTTTGAAATAAAAATAAGGGATATTGATGATGAGTAGAGCAGGCACTCGAATGGGGAGCCTGCAACACTTATTATCAAAGAATTAGAAACTCTCATCTAATCCTCATCTGGTCTCTCAATGTCTTGTGCAGGCTGGCTCAGGGAAAATCTCCTTGGAGAGCCTCTGTGGGAAGACGACATCTCGCCACCTTGCCCATTGCCCTGGGAGCCCCCTCCTCCTGATGGCTTAAAACCACCACCCTCCCTATTGGAGCCGGGAGAGCCCCTATGTCCGATGAGCTATGACGCCAACTGCCAAGAATGCTGCATTCCAAGATCCTCTGGAAGATGTCGTCCTCAGCCTTGCCGAACTGGTGGTCTCTTCTCTCACTACTTTCAGAGGGTTCTCCAATGCTTTAAGGATGTATCTTGCCAGTGGACGTTTTGTAGGCCTGGGGTTCAGACACGTCTTCGCCACAATAGCCATTGCCCACACTTCCTCTAAAAGATCCTCATCCACAATGAGAGATGGGTCCACAATCTTCGTCACCAATTCCTTCTCATACGCATTTATGTATGGTAGCACATCTTCCAACCACTCGTTCGTGCTGGCATCATTGGATCCGCTGATGCCCAGCTTACCAGTCACCAGCTCTAGCAATACCTTCCCCAAGCAGTAGACATCGTAAGCACAGCTTGCTGATGGAGAGCCTGACCATGTGCAACAAAAAAATAATAATATCGTCATGTCTTTGTTATCTTTACCATATGGAACAGGTTTAATGGCAACTAGATACCCCAAAAAGCTAGTTTGTCTTTGTATTTTTTTTATCCTTCCCACTCTCTTGGTGAAATGTAAAACAACAAGAATGGTGAACTGGAAGGACACTGGTAGAGCTGTCTCTCCCATAGCCCAAGCCAGGGTATAGAAGAACCTTAGTCTTGAATGGCCCTGGTGTGACACGGCAAGTCTAAACAAGTTCCACATCTTGAACAACCCGAAATATTATGTTTTAGGGAGTCCGGAGACACAAATGGTGTAGAGTTTTGGGATGATAAAGGAGGCCTGTTCTTTAGATAGTTAGATGTGTTTTAAAGGAGATAAAATTAAAACATTACCCCGATATGGGGTTGTGGTGTTTGGATAATTGATTTTCTTTTTCTTAGGTCTAATGATTAGATTCTGCTGATTGACTTGACTGAGTTTTGATGCCTTTATAGAAGAACAAAAACAAGACTAGGTCACGTACCAGAAAGACCTTGTTCGGAGGTCCGCACATCACCAAAAAGAGGCAAATTTTGTCAGAATAAACAAATAACTAGTAACTAGTACATGTCATAAACATAAAACAATGAGAAGAATGGCAGAACAAGTCTATTTTCAAGGTCAGCAAATTTACTGATACTTCAAATTATATCATAGATTATTCTCTCTTTCTTCCTTTTATATTATTATAAATTGCCTATCTAAAACTAAAATAGAAATAGGCATTATCCAATAAAGTGACAGTTCAAACTTCATGTTACTGATTTCAGAACCAATTTCACAAACCAAACATGCAACTCTCGTTCAAATATTCATTAAAATAGAATGTAAGGAGATGATTTCCTAATAACAAATTGTCTTCAAAATCGTGTTTTTTCACCAAAGCAACATTGTTTTCATAATGGCCAAAATATAATAGTTTTTGTCCTCTCAAATGACATGCAAACAATTCATTCTGTAACTGATCCAGAAGTGGAATATAAAATTTCCAATGCGTGCCCCAGATACCAGCCATTATGGCTGATATAGTGGCACATATGGACTAGTCTTAGTCATCTCATCACATTGTCACTGTTTCACCTGGGGCTTGATGTGATCTACTATAAAACTCGAATATTAGCTATTCACATTATTACTTTATTTCTAGCATTAGCACATAGAAGTGAGGTCTCCTCGTAGGCGGGTGGGAATGAGCACATCATGAAATTTTGGGGATATTTATAAAAAAGAATCATCATCTTTTGTAACGGACAACCTTTTTTTTGGTAAAAGTAATGGACAACCTAGTGAGTGTAATGGAACATCAAAAACTGAAAGCAGAGAATGTGCAGCCCTTGCTGCATGGTTGGTTAGTTACAGTTTTTTGAACCACATCATTTTTTCTATTTGGGACTACCCTGGACAGTATAGTTGAAAGCTGTCTCCTTGACTAAAGATTTCAAATGCACATGCTGTATACAAAATCAGGATGAGAAATGAAAATTTTCCTCTTTTTTTTCTTTTTTCTTTTCAAAACATTATATCAATGGCATGAGCCCAAGAATTTTTTATCGCCCAGGTCTATGCAAGTAGCACATCCAGAGAGAAATCTACAAGATGAACAGTCTGGACCACCACATAGTGAGGCACAATGCGCAAGGAACAAGAAAACATAACTAGGCTCCAGCGCCAGTAGCATTGCTCTTGAAATCAGAATCAATCACTTCCCAGAATTTTCAATAAAAATAGCATAGGAATAAATATTAATGAAACTAAGAAGTAGATTAGATGTTCAAATAACAAGGAATGAAAATGTTTTTTACTGGTTCTTGAGTCTGACACATTTAATCATGAAATAATAAACCCCCTCCAAAAAAAAAAAAAAAAAAAAAAAACTTACTGTGGCAAGCGCAAAAAACGGCGCTGATGACATTTTGATGAGAATCCCCTTCTTGAGTGCAAACTTCACTCAAGCTTCCAAGACGTACTTCAAATTTATCATCGAGAAGGATACTGCTTGCTTGAACATCTCTTCAACCAAAAAGAAATGGAATCTTATTTAGCATTTGCACCAGACATACTAAATCATAATAAATATATCATCATCATCATCATCATCAAAGCCTTATCCCAACTAGTGGTGGAAGTGGACGGTGGGGAGGATGATGGAAAGGGTTGATGACTTGATGTGGATAAGGGGTTCGCCAAATATCACAAATAAGATGATCCATAATGCTTGATCCAAGGACCTCAAAGCTATGGATTTATAAGCTTGAAGAGGGCGGGAAGGGGGATTTGGGGAGGGGAGGTTTGTTTTCTGACTAAGTGGGTCCATGGTCCAAAATAAATTTTGGGGCCCCTTCTAAAATGTTTTGGAGTTTACATAGAGTAGTCTATACAAAGTTATTTTAGTTTGGGCCATGGAGCACACCTTTGATGGCACAAACCCTCCTGCCTTGGTTTGTAATGGACCTAAAAATCACATTGATCACGGTAAATTCACTAGTGGATTGAATCATGACAATAGGTGTGACTGAAGCTTAATACTCACGTCTATTGGCATGATTTAATCCAACACCAAATATTACACTGACACACACTTAGTCAACCCAAAAGTTCACCAAGTTCACTCAAACACTCGACCTAGTCTTGGTTGAATCATAATAAAAACTTACTAAAACAATCAAATTTTGCCTGTTCATACTGAGCTTTAGACTAGATGAGATGAAACTTGACCAAGTCATGTCACTTCAAAATTTTGAAGGACAACTTTCCAAATCTCATTGAATTGGGTTGATTCTGCCAACTTGAGTTGAGTTGAGTCGAGTCGAGTCTTATTGAGTTCGTGAATTATGTCTTGATCAATGTGATAATCAGATTCGTTACAAATCAAGGCTGAAGGTTCATATGTAACAGTTCACCACCATGAAAGGGGAGACTCGCGGCCCAAATCTAAGAGCAACATTGTCTCTCTCTCTCTCTCTCTCTCTCTCTCTCTCTCTCTTCTCTCTCTCTCTCTCTCTCTCTCTCTCCAAATCTAAGAGCAACTTGTCTCTCTCTCTCTCTAGAGAGAGAGAGAGAGAGAGAGAGAGAGAGAGAGAGAGAGAGAGAGAGAGAGAGCATATGGTAATAGCAGACAATAAATAAAGAGTTGATAATGCAACTAGCAGATGGCAGCAATGAAATCTGCAGCATGTATCTTCTTGTTTGATATATGCTAAATATACTAGAAAAAAATTTCAATCATGTTACATCCCGTGTATGACGTCATACAACCATTATAAAAGCGGGATACATGACATGCCAGGGTACACCAGAATGACCAGATAAAATGGGGTTCATGAACTAGTCATCCATAGAAAGTCAGCCCAATGAGATTTGCCATCGTTCAATCAAAAGGTGAATCGTTTGCCATTCAATGACTTGTTTTGACTGTCTATTGCATAATCATAGCTGGGATGCTAGCATGCGACTGATTTAGCAAGATGTCTCAGCTCACAACATGACTTCTGTTTGACTATCTGTACTTTTGCCACAAACAAGCTTAGAAGGGCCATTTGAAAAGAGGACTAGACGACTAGCAGGTCATTTAATTGAAAAGATTTTATATCGATGACAATCCCCTGATCCATCCACTGCTAGGTCTCACAACTGAATTGATCAAAATATGGAATAAACCATGGATGTGGCCAACCATGGTATTCTCCATATTGGCAGATGCTAAATTTTATTCCATATTTTTTCCCACATTTATGCATCAGAGAACATTCTTTTTGGCTAAACTTTTTAGTCTTAATACGATAATTCTGCATAGGAAATCCTTGATGTTATGCTAGATGGAAACTGAAAAAAAAAAAAAAAAAAATGGCTTGTCTATGTTAGCAGCACAAAAGCATAGGTGATAAATCAATCCATCCAGATGAAGTTAGCTAAATTAGTACAGTTTTTGGACATAAAGACCCTGAAAACTCCAAAAATCAAAGTGAATAGTTAAAAATAAGAAAAAGTAAACTCTAGTAGCTACAGTTTTTGCTCATTTACAACACTCATCCTCATAAGGACTTGTGATTTTAAGGTAACAAACCTCAAGATCTGAATCAGAACTTGTATCACTAAAGGATCATATGATTCTTGGAGAGAAGATGGAATCAATAAAGATTCAAATATTCTCCATAAGCTTTGAAACATATGACTCAAATTTAAGATTTTTGTAACATGTGGGGTAAATGTAAGATTTTCAGAGCATTTAGGGGTAGCATCAATAGAGGGTAAAATTAGGAAAACCCGTTTGAGATAGTTTGGACATGTCCAACGTAGGCCAGCAAACTATGGCTGTCAGAAACCAGTTTGGCTTATGCAAGTTTTATGGCCCATCAAGGAAATGGGTAGGCCAAAGAGGATTGGATGAAGGTAGTAAAAATAAATCTAAAGAAGTGCAAACTTATCTAAGGATTTGGCTTAGGATTCGATCGGAATGGGAGAGAAGAAACAAAATTCATGAAGCGAACCCATCATAGTTGGGACAAGAGGCTTTGATGATGATGATGATCAACATAACAGAGGGTTGCACAAAATGTGAGCGGAATTGGGGTGCAAAGTCGCTTAATGTGCTTGAATCAAGACGCCCCAAGGCGTAATCACTAGGGTCAGAGGATCTAAGAAGAAAATCCACAATGACCTTGGTAGTCAACTGGCACAGGGGTGTCTTTATCATTATTCATTAGTAACCCACAAGTGCCCTATTTCTAGCACAAGGGAGTTTCTTATTTTTTACCCGACTTCATGATGTTCAATAACGAACCAGCAAGAGAATTAAGTACATTTAGACATCTTAAAATATGTAATAACTCAGTCCCACTGAACCACGAGGCTATTAGTAGATCTGTTGAGTAAATTTTAATAGATTTTAAACTTTATTTTGGGTAATGAAATTAACAAAATGGGGGTTATATGGATGATTATTGACTACTTTTTTATGATTTCTGGGTTTCTAAGAAAAGCGGGCAATTTTATTATAAGTACTTTGAATGCCTTAGTTGACGTTTCTTTCTGTATTCTCATCTTCCCTCCAACAAAGTGCCTGAAATATGGGGTTACAGTTTTTATAACATCATCTCTATGGACTCCTATGGTATCAGTCATTTCTCATACCAGTTGCTCAACTTATAGGTGGAAAGTTGACTATGAGCCCCTAATTTGGACTGCTTTCTTGTCATTATAGGCAACAATGAGCTGACAGTATGATGACAGACCTTTTGACTTTTGAGGCTTTGAGGGCAATGGCATAGGGGTTTGGGCACCTGTTAGTGTCATCTATAATTTAAAATTAAGTTGAACTCACATCAATTAGCATGCCCAAAACCTATGATGCACTATACTTGATATGCAAATCTGTGTTCCCTGCCATGTCCATGGCATGTTGTCGTCGTATCCATGCCGTATTTGAGCACTCATAGCCCAAACAACCCAAGCCATCAGAGAGGCCTAAATTTGGGTAGTTGAGCGTGTACATGAATCATGCCATAATTAAAATGGCAAGCAACAGGAAATTACAAAAGAGATATCACCTTCTCTCTTGAAGTCATTCAAAAATCAGTAAAAATGACTTCTATCATCAATTGGAACTCCAATTTGTGTTTTCATGCATACATCTCTCAAGATAAAGTCAACCACGAGGAAACCTTAATATACGATGCTGAAGCTAACCTTACCGGGAAAATCGTGCATTCAAGTATTGCATTTCCATTTTCCAGGGCTAGGCATTCAAGCTTAAACCATTATTGACGCCAAATGATTCCCGGAGACACTCAGCAAGTAATATAACACTCAGTTGACAGCAAACAATAATTATGTCAATAATAGATTCATAATTCGTGAGATAGGGAGACATAATGAAATACCTGTGAACAAGAGATGGAGAACACTCTATGATGGAGATAGGATAGAGCCCTCAGCCGCTCCGGTGGCTATTTTCAGTCTAGTTATCCAATCCAGAGATTTGCAACCCATCTTCCTCTGGATTGTTTTCTTATACAAGGGCATTAGATAAGTCACCATTCAGCAATATATTTGTATACAAGGAGTTTTTCTCATTTTCAGGCTCCAAACAATGACCCCAAGAGCGGGACCAATCTAGTATGAGAAGCCCTGCATGAACAAGGTCCAATCTAACATATACACATCCTTCTTAAATCTCCGCAAATCAATCCTCTTCCCCCACAATTTGACTCCCACTTTCCAGGACCCCTCGGTATAGAGATCCCCCCGAATGCCCGTGTTTGATAAGATTCCATTCACCAAGTCTGCAGTTGCCTTGACCAGCTGTTTCATAGGTAAAGGATTCCCAAGAGGTTGAAAAGTTGATATTGATCCTGAAGGTGACGGCCCGCTCCCTAAGGATACCGGGTGAGTTTGAACTTCTCTTTTGATCACTAGAGACTTCCCTTTCTCGCCTACGCACAAATAACACTACCAAAACCACCAAGATAACAATAAAAGCAAGGCCTCCAAACACCCCTCCCAATATGTATTTCAAATTCTTGTTCTTTTTTCCAGTAGGCGGTGGCGGTTGGATTGGGCTGGCGCTCCAAATCCATCGAAAATCAACCCTCTCGAAGTGTAAATGAAACACAATCATTGAAACTCCTCTGATTCAGTGTGTCCTGGAGGCAGTTCTCATCAAAAGAAGCATTCAAACTAACACCTAAAATTCTACCTTCAAAATAATTATATGACAGATCAATGAATCTGAAGTTACTGAATTGTGAAGGCAATTGATCCTAAAAATAGATTGTGTGAGAGATTAAAAACAAGCCAGAAGTGACATTACTGCTCAGGACGTCACCAAGTTATTGAAGGTCCCAGTGAAGTTATTGAAGGAGACATCGAGCAACTGCAAATTGGGAAGAACCCATATAGCATTTGGAAGAGCACCAGTGAAAACTGTTGTTGCCCCAGCATTATCGACTGCAATTGAGTGAGACTATTGAAAAAATTCTCGGGCAACTGACCGGAGAGGACATTTTCCCGACGTCCAAGCCTCTGCAAATTCCTCAACCCCACCAATCAGCGGGCAGTGGCCCGGACAGCGATTGACGCCGACGTTGAGCTCGATGAGCAGTGAGAGGTTGCCGAGCTGCGCCGGGATCGACCCCAACAGGCTGTTGTTAGCCAAAATCAGGGTGGTTAGATTGGACAGGGTCCCCAGCGAGGGAGGGATAGCGCCGGAGAGGAAATTGACGGAGAGGTTGAGGACGGCAAGGCGGCGCAGCCCGGACAACTCAGAGGGGATACTCCCGGTGAGCAAATTCCGGGAGAGATCCAACACTGAGAGACTCTCGAGCTGCCCTAGGGTTTCAGGCACGACGCCGGTGATGGCGTTGCCGGAGAGATAGAGGGCGGTGAGGTTTTGCAGGCTACCGACTCGCCGGAATCGACCCGACGATGGAGGCGGAGCGGAGATCAAGCACGCGGAGAGACAGCAGCCGCTGCCCCAGCCAGACCGGGATGGCGCGGGGAGAGCGAAGCCGGAGGCATTGAAGGAGGAGAGGAGCGTGAGATTCGCAAGCCCATCCACGGCGAACTGCGGGTTGATCCGGCCGAGGCGGGTTCGACGGAGGCCGGAGATGTCGAGCGCCACCACCCGACCGTCGGAGCACCGGACTCCAACCCAGGCCGAGCACTGCTCGGCTTTCCTCGGCCAGTCCCGACTCCTCAGCCCCAGCGAAGATCTCAACGCAAACAGACCTGCCCGCTCCGCCGCAACTCCAACGCCGGAGACTGCCCGGACTGCCCGACCGCATACTCGAGCCAGAGAAGAAAGAGAAAGAGGACGAAGGGCAAGCAAGACTGTCTTTTGCAGATCCATTATGCTCGTGCCTGTATGTAGATGGCACGATGGATGATGTCTCGTCCTCATCATCTTCTTCTTCGTTGTTGTCGTCAGTGTCTTCTTCATCTTCCTCTTCCTCTTCCTCTTTCTCTTCGTCGCTATCTCTGGTTTTGTTTACCAGGCCTCGACGCACTCCCATTTACGCATCAAAACCAACAATATATGGAGTGCGTTAATGACGAAGTTGATGGAATTAAAGCGCGGGAGTTGGTCGCGGTCCGAAACGCATACAGCTACCAACTCTCTGCTCTGTTTCCGGTTTATTTGGTGCGACTGAAATATAGCAGGCTGGGAAAGTGAGATCTGTGATCTTTCAATTTGTAGTGCCTCTTTCTTTTCTTGTCCTCTAAAAATCTCTCTTACAATCTTTGGAATAAATCTATATATTTTTTTTTAAAGTTTTGTATTTGCTTGAGGTAGACTCTGCTGCTGCGGTTGTCTGAAATGTGAACTGGAAACTTAAAACTCTCCCTCCCTTGTCACTGCTTCCCTTATTTGACCGGGAGAAATGATTTGGTAGGGTGAGGGTGCACCGAATTATATGGACTACTGGACACGTAGGCGCCCGGTAGAATCTGGGAAAATATTTTCCAGTTGGCGTTGACCGCTCAGATTACCGGATATACCCGTTCCATCCGGTTTTTTCTCTCCCCGTATGTGCATGCAAACTCTACAGTCCACAGTAGCGGTTCATTCAAGATTTGCGTGAATAAGAGGAGTGGAATTGGGCCCACTTTTTAAAAAAAATATTAAACTGCTTAAATAAATGTCTTAACTTTCTAAAAAGAAAATTTAGCTTGTATGGGTCATACATGGTTGTTTATTCTTCAAATCTTTTATATTGGTTACCAATTTCAAAAGGCCATCCCATTAGCATTATAAGTAAAATCTTGATCCTTTGCCTAAGATAGATTAGAATTAAAGATCTTTTTATCTTAATTTAAATGTTAATTGAAAGGGATTTTGTCTTGAATATAAAAGGGGGGATGGTTTTGGAAAACTTTGATTGATATGTGATCCAAGAATATTTAAGTTGTTCATCATCCACTCAACGTCTACATTGACAGCCAAATCCTGCCCGATATGGGATTTATATTCACATTGTACCAATCAATTCATCTTTGAGCGGAGCTTTTCCTACGTTGGAGGTTAATAAGAGATAGTTCTACTATAAGAATAATAGTATGCTCAATCAAATTTGGGGCATCCTATTAGGGCTGTACAAAAAAACCGATATCACCGTAAAACCGAACCGAGCCGACCGAACTGGGCGGTTCGGATCGGTTTATAATAGATCGATTCGGTTAACGGTTTGAAATCATAAAAACCGCTTATATCGGTCGATTATCAGATTGAGCCGACGGTTAATCGCTTAAACCAAACCGACCCTATACAATAACTTAAGTATTGTTTTTTTACCATTTTAGCCTTAGGATTTCGTTTTTGTGCGCTGCATTTAGTCCAAACTCTCTTTGTGGAGTAGAATTATTTTTTATATGGGTCATTGGAATGTTGGATTTTTATGTTTGCACTAAACATTGGAATAAATGCAAAGGTCGGGGTATCATCATTTTGAAATTTTCATTGTTTGATTTTCAAAAAAATAAAATAAAAAAACAACGGTTTAACCGACTGAACCGGACCAAACCGTTCAGTTTAAGCCCTCTCCATCGGTAGGATCGGATCGGATCGGTTAATTAAAAAACCGACATATTTGGTTTGGTTGTTGGTTTTAGTGTTAAACCGATCCGAACCTCCCATTTGCAGCCCTACACCCTATCGAAAGCTAAGACGTTCACTTTCAACAATTTGAATATTGAATAGGTGGGTTTCACTGTGAGCTCCGCTCCTTTCACTTGGAGGAAGCCTAACTCAAGGATCATACTCATGAGAGTGGAAAACTATGATTAAACACGAAATTGCAGCGGTTGTGGGGATGAAATGATTAATCTAAACCCCTTGAACCTTCAAGGTTTTACAGGACCCACTAGAATGGATGCTAATCTAATTAATCAAATCAATACAGCGGATGTAATCAATTACGTAATATATAACTAACAAATAAATTTACCAAACAATCATCACAAGAAGGCATACACAAATTTGATGTGGAAACCCTTTTCAGAGAGAAAAACAGTGATCTATAAATCAAAGTTTCATAAACAGTTACAAGATATACTTATAGGCTCATTTACCTCAGTTTGTACCTCGACCTAAGGACCGAGTTATTATTGCACATAATCCATTAATACGACATCCACCGTGTACCATTCTCCTTACTTGATCTCCTCACACCTTGTCAGTTAAAATGAACTATCTTCTACAAAAAAGTAAAAGCAACAATGACCTTCTAGCAGCCATTCGAAACGATCTCTCAATGGCTCTAGAGAATAATCTCTCTCTAAGATATCTTTAACTCGGATTAATATGAGTGGTAACTTTTAGGGTTGAGAGCAACACCCCCTATATATAGCCCTAAGTTCGTCCAAGAGACTTCTAAGAATAATCCACTTGGAATAGAAGATCTTTTCAAGCACTTTCATAGAGTTCGGACCGAACTAGGAGCCTACTGCAACGCTCGCTATAGTGAGACACTACTTTGCCTTGGGTTTGGTTCTGACAGTCCTAACAAATCTGCCATTCCCTAACTTAACACTAGCCCATTAAGTTGTTCATGCAAAATTGGGATGCATGGATCTATCCCTACTTAACTCATAAGTTTGGACATATTTGAGGTTTCGAAATAATAATACCTTCCATCCTCTTATGATTTCTATTTAGGGGTGCACATAGGTCAGGCCAGACTGGCTCCATCTAGGCCCAACTTACTTTAGACTAGATTTGGCCGTTTGGGTCATAGGTTTGTTGCAGTCCCTTTCCTTTTCTTCGTCTTTCTACTTCTCATTATTTTCTTTATATATCATTGTGATTTACCTCATGTGAGGTCCACGTTGATGCTTTAAATTTAAGGGTCATTTGCCTTTACGCATCATATATGAAAATGGGGTTTACACATGTAAGGTTATAAATGTAGGTTTTATGTATGTGGAACATATTATCATTTTCATTTGGAAGCATCAATCACATGGGTAAATGAGAGCATTAAGGACTCGTTTGTGCACCATCCGTGAAAAGAAAATGATGGTAATATGAATCCCCCCAAAGATGTTGAACTCCAATGCCCCCTCCTCACTCGTGCAAATAAATGATTTAAAATGTGCGGAACTCTCAAACACTATTCCCTGCACCAAACAAACATGCGAGGAAGCATGATAAAATTAGAACCTTTTCTCTTCTTTTTTTTATGCAGTATACCGCATGCACAAATACATCACGGTTTTAGATATGCTTCTGTTTTCACATGTTTCTCAGAATTTATGGGATTTATGATACAAAACAAAAACATCTTGATATCAATTATTTACATAAGAAATTGAAAGGTTTAGATTGGAATTAGAGCCCCACCAAGGTGCAAAAATAAGATTTATTGGTTGAGATTTTTTTGGAATTCTTCAAATATTTCTTAAAACTTATGAAGATTTTAGATATGATACTACATATTTTGTAGTTTATTAGTTCAAATTAAAAAAAAAAAAAAAGAAACATGTACACCAAATGTGACCAAGCATAAATGTCACGCATAAACAATAGTAAGTGATTATTTCACTCTCTGTAAATGAGTGCAAATAAAACCACTAATGAAGGAAGAATTGGATATGGATACGAGTTAGTTTTAACATTAACAATCAAATGGCTTTAACAATTGATTTTAAATTAAGCATCAAGACTATTTGGTTTAATAATAATCATTATCAAATTGGAACCATTGATAGGCATTGGATTTTTGATAGGTTGGCCTCTCTCTACGTTGTTAAAGGTCATTAATTATGGAGGGGAAGAGTTGCCTTTCGAAAAGTTCTCTAATAGATTATAGAGTATCATGAAGTGTGTTATATTGCTGCTGAGATTGATAGCTGATAGGAGATTTTTTGCCTTTTTAACACCTTTCTAAAAGGCACATTTAAGTATTGTTGTATTAACTTGTGCTCATGTACTAATGTATTAGGAGAGTGATTACACAAGCTTTACTATATATGGTATGGTCAAGGTCAAAATCAAATTATGCATGGGGTCTACCTTATGAGGATCCAAACCTGTTGGATTGAAGAAAAAAGTATTTATGCAGTGAGTATTCTTCTTTAACTACATGAAATCTCAGTCCAATCAAAGTTACATACAGCATTAATTTGATAAAAATCATTTAAGCACAGTTTTCACAGGTATCTACCCAATCCAATGAATATAACTATTCCCAGAAAATCTCCATTCTTCAAACTCAGAATTTCCACAGGAATCCAAGAAACTCCAACAATGCAAAGATTTGGCCATCCCAGAGATTTTGTAAGTAGTGGAGGATGTGGAAAGGGGATAAAAATCACACTGGGGTTATCAAATGTAAATGAATTTGTAAATTGGTTAATTACTAAAAATCCATATGAAAGATGATGCTAGTCATCATGTGATAAAATTGCGGGTAATAGTGTTTGTACAATTGGACGGGTCACAGAACAATGAAGCACAGCCATTCGTCGAATTTGGTCAAAATAAACTTCATTTCGGTCAAACCGCAACATCACTAAAACATCATTAAGTATCTAAAAAATAAAGTTTAAATATAAATCATCATGAATTTTCAAGAATGTTGTCTGCCTATGTGGCCAATATGCACTCCCCTCTAGTAGTGTTCTAAAAATCAAACTAAACAGGTTGCTAGAATTGGCTTTGTCTGGA
>WHSA01001014.1:77679-247157 GCA_012931725.1 Litsea cubeba
TCCAGACAAAGCCAATTCTAGCAACCTGTTTAGTTTGATTTTTAGAACACTACTAGAGGGGAGTGCATATTGGCCACATAGGCAGACAACATTCTTGAAAATTCATGATGATTTATATTTAAACTTTATTTTTTAGATACTTAATGATGTTTTAGTGATGTTGCGGTTTGACCGAAATGAAGTTTATTTTGACCAAATTCGACGAATGGCTGTGCTTCATTGTTCTGTGACCCGTCCAATTGTACAAACAGTATTACCCGCAATTTTATCACATGATGACTAGCATCATCTTTCATATGGATTTTTAGTAATTAACCAATTTACGAATTCATTTACATTTGATAACCCCAGTGTGATTTTTATCCCCTTTCCACATCCTCCACTACTTACAAAATCTCTGGGATGGCCAAATCTTTGCATTGTTGGAGTTTCTTGGATTCCTGTGGAAATTCTGAGTTTGAAGAATGGAGATTTTCTGGGAATAGTTATATTCATTGGATTGGGTAGATACCTGTGAAAACTGTGCTTAAATGATTTTTATCAAATTAATGCTGTATGTAACTTTGATTGGACTGAGATTTCATGTAGTTAAAGAAGAATACTCACTGCATAAATACTTTTTTCTTCAATCCAACAGGTTTGGATCCTCATAAGGTAGACCCCATGCATAATTTGATTTTGACCTTGACCATACCATATATAGTAAAGCTTGTGTAATCACTCTCCTAATACATTAGTACATGAGCACAAGTTAATACAACAATACTTAAATGTGCCTTTTAGAAAGGTGTTAAAAAGGCAAAAAATCTCCTATCAGCTATCAATCTCAGCAGCAATATAACACACTTCATGATACTCTATAATCTATTAGAGAACTTTTCGAAAGGCAACTCTTCCCCTCCATAATTAATGACCTTTAACAACGTAGAGAGAGGCCAACCTATCAAAAATCCAATGCCTATCAATGGTTCCAATTTGATAATGATTATTATTAAACCAAATAGTCTTGATGCTTAATTTAAAATCAATTGTTAAAGCCATTTGATTGTTAATGTTAAAACTAACTCGTATCCATATCCAATTCTTCCTTCATTAGTGGTTTTATTTGCACTCATTTACAGAGAGTGAAATAATCACTTACTATTGTTTATGCGTGACATTTATGCTTGGTCACATTTGGTGTACATGTTTCTTTTTTTTTTTTTTTAATTTGAACTAATAAACTACAAAATATGTAGTATCATATCTAAAATCTTCATAAGTTTTAAGAAATATTTGAAGAATTCCAAAAAAATCTCAACCAATAAATCTTATTTTTGCACCTTGGTGGGGCTCTAATTCCAATCTAAACCTTTCAATTTCTTATGTAAATAATTGATATCAAGATGTTTTTGTTTTGTATCATAAATCCCATAAATTCTGAGAAACATGTGAAAACAGAAGCATATCTAAAACCGTGATGTATTTGTGCATGCGGTATACTGCATAAAAAAAAGAAGAGAAAAGGTTCTAATTTTATCATGCTTCCTCGCATGTTTGTTTGGTGCAGGGAATAGTGTTTGAGAGTTCCGCACATTTTAAATCATTTATTTGCACGAGTGAGGAGGGGGCATTGGAGTTCAACATCTTTGGGGGGATTCATATTACCATCATTTTCTTTTCACGGATGGTGCACAAACGAGTCCTTAATGCTCTCATTTACCCATGTGATTGATGCTTCCAAATGAAAATGATAATATGTTCCACATACATAAAACCTACATTTATAACCTTACATGTGTAAACCCCATTTTCATATATGATGCGTAAAGGCAAATGACCCTTAAATTTAAAGCATCAACGTGGACCTCACATGAGGTAAATCACAATGATATATAAAGAAAATAATGAGAAGTAGAAAGACGAAGAAAAGGAAAGGGACTGCAACAAACCTATGACCCAAACGGCCAAATCTAGTCTAAAGTAAGTTGGGCCTAGATGGAGCCAGTCTGGCCTGACCTATGTGCACCCCTAAATAGAAATCATAAGAGGATGGAAGGTATTATTATTTCGAAACCTCAAATATGTCCAAACTTATGAGTTAAGTAGGGATAGATCCATGCATCCCAATTTTGCATGAACAACTTAATGGGCTAGTGTTAAGTTAGGGAATGGCAGATTTGTTAGGACTGTCAGAACCAAACCCAAGGCAAAGTAGTGTCTCACTATAGCGAGCGTTGCAGTAGGCTCCTAGTTCGGTCCGAACTCTATGAAAGTGCTTGAAAAGATCTTCTATTCCAAGTGGATTATTCTTAGAAGTCTCTTGGACGAACTTAGGGCTATATATAGGGGGTGTTGCTCTCAACCCTAAAAGTTACCACTCATATTAATCCGAGTTAAAGATATCTTAGAGAGAGATTATTCTCTAGAGCCATTGAGAGATCGTTTCGAATGGCTGCTAGAAGGTCATTGTTGCTTTTACTTTTTTGTAGAAGATAGTTCATTTTAACTGACAAGGTGTGAGGAGATCAAGTAAGGAGAATGGTACACGGTGGATGTCGTATTAATGGATTATGTGCAATAATAACTCGGTCCTTAGGTCGAGGTACAAACTGAGGTAAATGAGCCTATAAGTATATCTTGTAACTGTTTATGAAACTTTGATTTATAGATCACTGTTTTTCTCTCTGAAAAGGGTTTCCACATCAAATTTGTGTATGCCTTCTTGTGATGATTGTTTGGTAAATTTATTTGTTAGTTATATATTACGTAATTGATTACATCCGCTGTATTGATTTGATTAATTAGATTAGCATCCATTCTAGTGGGTCCTGTAAAACCTTGAAGGTTCAAGGGGTTTAGATTAATCATTTCATCCCCACAACAGCTGCAATTTCATGTTTAATCATAGTTTTCCACTCTCATGAGTATGATCCTTGAGTTAGGCTTCCTCCAAGTGAAAGGAGCGGAGCTCACAGTGAAACCCACCTATTCAATATTCAAATTGTTGAAAGTGAACGTCTTAGCTTTCGATAGGGTGTAGGGCTGCAAATGGGAGGTTCGGATCGGTTTAACACTAAAACCAACAACCAAACCAAATATGTCGGTTTTTTAATTAACCGATCCGATCCGATCCTACCGATGGAGAGGGCTTAAACTGAACGGTTTGGTCCGGTTCAGTCGGTTAAACCGTTGTTTTTTATTTTATTTTTTTGAAAATCAAACAATGAAAATTTCAAAATGATGATACCCCGACCTTTGCATTTATTCCAATGTTTAGTGCAAACATAAAAATCCAACATTCCAATGACCCATATAAAAAATAATTCTACTCCACAAAGAGAGTTTGGACTAAATGCAGCGCACAAAAACGAAATCCTAAGGCTAAAATGGTAAAAAAACAATACTTAAGTTATTGTATAGGGTCGGTTTGGTTTAAGCGATTAACCGTCGGCTCAATCTGATAATCGACCGATATAAGCGGTTTTTATGATTTCAAACCGTTAACCGAATCGATCTATTATAAACCGATCCGAACCGCCCAGTTCGGTCGGCTCGGTTCGGTTTTACGGTGATATCGGTTTTTTTGTACAGCCCTAATAGGATGCCCCAAATTTGATTGAGCATACTATTATTCTTATAGTAGAACTATCTCTTATTAACCTCCAACGTAGGAAAAGCTCCGCTCAAAGATGAATTGATTGGTACAATGTGAATATAAATCCCATATCGGGCAGGATTTGGCTGTCAATGTAGACGTTGAGTGGATGATGAACAACTTAAATATTCTTGGATCACATATCAATCAAAGTTTTCCAAAACCATCCCCTTTTATATTCAAGACAAAATCCCTTTCAATTAACATTTAAATTAAGATAAAAAGATCTTTAATTCTAATCTATCTTAGGCAAAGGATCAAGATTTTACTTATAATGCTAATGGGATGGCCTTTTGAAATTGGTAACCAATATAAAAGATTTGAAGAATAAACAACCATGTATGACCCATACAAGCTAAATTTTCTTTTTAGAAAGTTAAGACATTTATTTTAAGCAGTTTAATATTTTTTTTAAAAAGTGGGCCCAATTCCACTCCTCTTATTCACGCAAATCTTGAATGAACCGCTACTGTGGACTGTAGAGTTTGCATGCACATACGGGGAGAGAAAAAACCGGATGGAACGGGTATATCCGGTAATCTGAGCGGTCAACGCCAACTGGAAAATATTTTCCCAGATTCTACCGGGCGCCTACGTGTCCAGTAGTCCATATAATTCGGTGCACCCTCACCCTACCAAATCATTTCTCCCGGTCAAATAAGGGAAGCAGTGACAAGGGAGGGAGAGTTTTAAGTTTCCAGTTCACATTTCAGACAACCGCAGCAGCAGAGTCTACCTCAAGCAAATACAAAACTTAAAAAAAAAATATATAGATTTATTCCAAAGATGTAAGAGAGATTTTTAGAGGACAAGAAAAGAAAGAGGCACTACAAATTGAAAGATCACAGATCTCACTTTCCCAGCCTGCTATATTTCAGTCGCACCAAATAACCGGAAACAGAGCAGAGAGTTGGTAGCTGTCTGCGTTCGGACCGCTACCAACTCCCGCGCTTTAATTCCATCAACTTCGTCATTAACGCACTCCATATATTGTTGGTTTTGATGGCAGTAAAATGGAGTGCGTCGAGGCTGGTAACAAAACCAGAGATAGAGACGAGAGGAAGAGGAAGAGGAAGAGGAAGATGAAGAAGACACTGACGACAACACGAAGAAGAAGATGATGAGGACGAGACATCATCCATCGTGCCATCTACATACAGCACGAGCATAATGGATCTGCAAAAGACGGTCTTGCTGCCCTTCGTCCTCTTTCTCTTTCTTCTCTGGCTCGAGTATGCGGTCGGGCAGTCCGGGCAGTCTCCGGCGTTGGAGTTGGCGGCGGAGCGGGCAGGTCTGTTTGCGTTGAGATCTTCGCTGGGGCTGAGGAGTCGGGACTGGCCGAGGAAAGCCGAGCCGTGCTCGGCCTGGTTGGAGTCCGGTGCTCCGACGGTCGGGTGGTGGCGCTCGACATCTCCGGCCTCCGTCGAACCCGCCTCGGCCGGATCAACCCGCAGTTCGCCGTGGATGGGCTTGCGAATCTCACGCTCCTCTCCTCCTTCAATGCCTCCGGCTTCGCTCTCCCCGGCGCCATCCCGGTCTGGCTGGGGCAGCGGCTGCTGTCTCTCCGCGTGCTTGATCTCCGCTCCGCCTCCATCGTCGGGTCGATTCCGGCGAGTGTCGGTAGCCTGCAAAACCTCACCGCCCTCTATCTCTCCGGCAACGCCATCACCGGCGTCGTGCCTGAAACCCTAGGGCAGCTCGAGAGTCTCTCAGTGTTGGATCTCTCCCGGAATTTGCTCACCGGGAGTATCCCCTCTGAGTTGTCCGGGCTGCGCCGTCTTGCCGTCCTCAACCTCTCCGTCAATTTCCTCTCCGGCGCTATCCCTCCCTCGCTGGGGACCCTGTCCAATCTAACCACCCTGATTTTGGCTAACAACAGCCTGTTGGGGTCGATCCCGGCGCAGCTCGGCAACCTCTCACTGCTCATCGAGCTCAACGTCGGCGTCAATTCGCTGTCCGGGCCACTGCCCGCTGATTTGGTGGGGTTGAGGAATTTGCAGAGGCTGGACGTCGGGAAAAATGTCCTCTCCGGTCCCTTGCCCGAGAATTTTTTCAATAGTCTCACTCAATTGCAGTCGATAATGCTGGGGCACAACAGTTTCACTGGTGCTCTTCCAAATGCTATATGGGTTCTTCCCAATTTGCAGTTGCTCGATGTCTCCTTCAATAACTTCACTGGGACCTTCACTAACTTGGTGACGTCACTGAGCAGTAATGTCACTTCTGGCTTGTTTAATCTCTCACACAATCTATTTTATGGATCATTGCCTTCACAATTCAGTAACTTCAGATTCATTGATCTGTCATATAATTATTTTGAAGGTAGAATTTTAGGTGTTAGTTTGAATGCTTCTTTTGATGAGAACTGCCTCCAGGACACACTGAATCAGAGGAGTTTCAATGATTGTGTTTCATTTTACACTTCGAGAGGGTTGATTTTCGATGGATTTGGAGCGCCAGCCCCAATCCAACCGCCACCGCCTACTGGAAAAAAAGAACAAGAATTTGAAATACATATTGGGAGGGGTGTTTGGAGGCCTTGCTTTTATTGTTATCTTGGTGGTTTTGGTAGTGTTATTTGTGCGTAGGCGAGAAAGGGAAGTCTCTAGTGATCAAAGAGAAGTTCAAACTCACCCGGTATCCTTAGGGAGCGGGCCGTCACCTTCAGGGATCAATATCAACTTTTCAACTCTTGGTGAATCCTTTACCTATGAACAGCTGGTCAAGGCAACTGCAGACTTTGGTGAATGGAATCTTATCAAACACGGGCATTCGGGGATCTCTACCGAGGGGTCCTGGAAAGTGGGAGTCAAATTGTGGTGAAGAGGATTGATTTGCGGAGATTTAAGAAGGATGTGTATATGTTAGAATTGGACTTGTTCAGCAGGGCTTCTCATACTAGATTGGTCCCGCTCTTGGGGCATTGTTTGGAGCATGAAAATGAGAAACTCCTTGTATACAAATATATGCTGAATGGTGACTTATCTAATGCCTTGTATAGAAAAACAATCCAGAGGAAGATGGGTTGCAATCTCTGGATTGGATACTAGACTGAAAATAGCCACCGGAGCGCTGAGGCTCTATCCTATCTCCATCATGAGTGTTCTCCATCTCTTGTTCACAGGTATTTCATTATGTCTCCCTATCTCACGAATTATGAATCTATTATTGACATAATTATTGTTTGCTGTCAACTGAGTGTTATATTACTTGCTGAGTGTCTCGGGAATCAATTTGGCTTCAATAATGGTTTAAGCTTGAATGCCTAGCCCTGGAAAATGGAAATGCAATACTTGAATGCACGATTTTCCGGTAAGGTTAGCTTCAGCATCGTATATTAAGGTTTCCTCGTGGTTGACTTTTATCTTGAGAGATGTATGCATGAAAACACAAATTGGAGTTCCAATTGATGAATAGAAGTCATTTTCACTGATTTTTTGAATGACTTCAAGAGAGAAGGTGATATCTTTTGTAATTTCCTGTTGCTTGCCATTTTAATTATGGCATGATTCTGGTACAGCTCAACTACCAAATTAGGCCTCTCTGATGCTTGGGTTGTTTTGGGCTATGATGCTCAGATACGGCATGGATACGACGACAACATGCCATGGACATGGCAGGAACACAGATTTTGCATATCAAGTATAGTGCATCATAGGTTTTGGGCATGCTAATTGATGTGAGTTCAACTTAATTTTAAATTATAGATGACACTAACAGTGCCCAAACCCCTATGCCATTGCCTCAAAGCCTCAAAAGTCAAAGGTCTGTCATCATACTGCAGCTCATTGTTGCCTATAAATGACAAGAAAGCAGTCCAAATTAGGGGCTCATAGTCAAACTTTCCACCTATAAGTTGAGCAACCTGGTATGAGAAATGACTGATACCATAGGAGTCCATAGAGATGATGTTATAAAAACTGTAACCCCATATTTCAGGCACTTTGTTGAGGAAGATGAGAATACAGAAAGAACGTCAACTAAGGCATTCAAAGTACTTATAATAAAAGTGCCCGCTTTTCTTAGAAACCCAGAAATCATAAAAAAGGAAGTCAATAATCATCCATATAACCCCCATTTTGTTAATTTCATTACCCCAAATAAAGTTTAAAATCTATTAAAATTTACTCACAGATCTACTAATAGCCTCGTGGTTCAGTGGGACTGAGTTATACATATTTTAAGATGTCTAAATGTACTTAATTCTCTTGCTGGTTCGTTATTGAACATCATGAAGTCGGGTAAAAAATAAGAACTCCCTTGTGCTAGAAATAGGGCAATTGTGGGGTTACTAATGAATAATGATAAAGACACCCTGTGCCAGTTGACTACCAAGGTCATTGTGGATTTCTTCCTTAGATCCTTGACCCTAGTGATTACGCCTTGGGCCGTCTTGATTCAAGAAATTAAGCGACTTTGCACCCAATCCGCTCACATTTTGTGCACCCTCTGTAATGTTGATCATCATCATCATCAAAAGCCTTGTCCCAACTATGATGGGTTCGGCTTCAATGAATTTTGTTTTCTCCATTCCGATCTATCCTAAGCCAAATCCTAGATAAGTTGCACTTCTTTAGATTTATTTTTACTACCTTCATCCACATCCTCTTTGGCCTACCCCTTCCCTTGATGGGCCATAAACTTGCATAGCCAAACTTTTTCTTACCGCCATAGTTGCTGGCCTACGTTGGACATGTCCAAACTATCTCAAACGGGTTTTCCCTAATTTTACCCTCTATTGATGCTACCCCTAAATGCTCTGGAAAATCTTACATTTACCCCCACATTGTTACAAAAATCTTAAATTTGAGTCATATGTTTCAAAGCTTATGGAGAATATTTGAATCTTATGATTCCATCTTCTCTCCAAGAATCATATGATCCTTTAGTGATACAAGTTCTGATTCAGATCTTGAGGTTTGTTACTTAAAATCACAAGTCCTTAATGAGGATGAGTGTTGTAAATGAGCAAAACTGTAGCTACTAGAGTTTACTTTTCTTATTTTTAACTATTCACTTTGATTTTGGAGTTTTCAGGGTCTTTATGTCCAAAAACTGTACTAATTTAGCTAACTTCATCTGGATGGATTGATTTATCACCTATGCTTTTGTGCTGCTAACATAGACAATCCATTTTTTTTTTTTTTTTTTTTCAGTTTCCATCTAGCATAACATCAAGGATTTCCTATGCAGAATTATCGTATTAAGACTAAAAAGTTTAGCCAAAAAGAATGTTCTCTGATGCATAAATGTGGGCAAAAATATGGAATAAAATTTTAGCATCTGCCAATATGGAGAATACCATGGTTGGCCACATCCATGGTTTATTCCATATTTTGATCAATTCAGTTGTGAGACTAGCAGTGGATGGATCAGGGGATTGTCATCGATATAAAATCTTTTCAATTAAATGACCTGCTAGTCGTCTAGTCCTCTTTTCAAATGGCCCTTCTAAGCCTTGTTTGTTGGCAAAAGTACAGATAGTCAAACAGAAGTCATGTTGTGAGCTGAGACATCTTGCTAAATCAGTCGCATGCTAGCATCCCAGCTATGATTATGCAATAGACAGTCAAAACAAGTCATTGAATGGCAAACGATTCACCTTTTGATTGAACGATGGCAAATCTCATTGGGCTGACTTTTCTATGGATGACTAGTTCATGAACCCCATTTTATCTGGTCATTCTGGTGTACCCTGGCATGTCATGTATCCCGCTTTTATAATGGTTGTATGACGTCATACACGGGATGTAACATGATTGAAATTTTTTTCTAGTATATTTAGCATATATCAACAAGAAGATACATGCTGCAGATTTCATTGCTGCCATCTGCTAGTTGCATTATCAACTCTTTATTTATTGTCTGCTATTACCATATGCTCTCTCTCCTCTCTCTCTCTCTCTCTCCTCTCTCTCTCTCTCTCTCTCTCTCTCTAGAGAGAGAGAGAGACAATGTTGCTCTTAGATTTGGAGAGGAGAGAGAGAGAGAGAGAGAGAGAGAGAGAGAGAGAGAGAGAGAGAGAGAGAGAGAGAGAGACAATGTTGCTCTTAGATTTGGGCCGCGAGTCTCCCCTTTCATGGTGGTGAACTGTTACATATGAACCTTCAGCCTTGATTTGTAACGAATCTGATTATCACATTGATCAAGACATAATTCACGAACTCAATAAGACTCGACTCGACTCAACTCAACTCAAGTTGGCAGAATCAACCCAATTCAATGAGATTTGGAAAGTTGTCCTTCAAAATTTGAAGTGACATGACTTGGTCAAGTTTCATCTCATCTAGTCTAAAGCTCATATGAACAGGCAAAATTTGATTGTTTTAGTAGTTTTTATTATGATTCAACCAAGACTAGGTCGAGTGTTTGAGTGAACTTGGTGAACTTTTGGGTTGACTAAGTGTGTGTCAGTGTAATATTTGGTGTTGGATTAAATCATGCCAATAGACGTGAGTATTAAGCTTCAGTCACACCTATTGTCATGATTCAATCCACTAGTGAATTTACCGTGATCAATGTGATTTTTAGGTCCATTACAAACCAAGGCAGGAGGGTTTGTGCCATCAAAGGTGTGCTCCATGGCCCAAACTAAAATAACTTTGTATAGACTACTCTATGTAAACTCCAAAACATTTTAGAAGGGGCCCCAAAATTATTTTGGACCATGGACCCACTTAGTCAGAAAACAAACCTCCCCTCCCCAAATCCCCCTTCCCGCCCTCTTCAAGCTTATAAATCCATAGCTTTGAGGTCCTTGGATCAAGCATTATGGATCATCTTATTTGTGATATTTGGCGAACCCCTTATCCACATCAAGTCATCAACCCTTTCCATCATCCTCCCCACCGTCCACTTCCACCACTAGTTGGGATAAGGCTTTGATGATGATGATGATGATGATATATTTATTATGATTTAGTATGTCTGGTGCAAATGCTAAATAAGATTCCATTTCTTTTTGGTTGAAGAGATGTTCAAGCAAGCAGTATCCTTCTCGATGATAAATTTGAAGTACGTCTTGGAAGCTTGAGTGAAGTTTGCACTCAAGAAGGGGATTCTCATCAAAATGTCATCAGCCGTTTTTTGCGCTGCCACAGTAAGTTTTTGTTTTGTTTTTTTTTTTTTTGGAGGGGGTTTATTATTTCATGATTAAATGTGTCATGACTCAAGAACCAGTAAAAAACATTTTCATTCCTTGTTATTTGAACATCTAATCTACTTCTTAGTTTCATTAATATTTATTCCTATGCTATTTTTATTGAAAATTCTGGGAAGTGATTGATTCTGATTTCAAGAGCAATGCTACTGGCGCTGGAGCCTAGTTATGTTTTCTTGTTCCTTGCGCATTGTGCCTCACTATGTGGTGGTCCAGACTGTTCATCTTGTAGATTTCTCTCTGGATGTGCTACTTGCATAGACCCTGGGCGATAAAAAATTCTTGGGCTCATGCCATTGATATAATGTTTTGAAAAGAAAAAAAGAAAAAAAAAGAGGAAAATTTTCATTTCTCATCCTGATTTTGTATACAGCATGTGCATTTGAAATCTTTAGTCAAGGAGACAGCTTTCAACTATACTGTCCAGGGTAGTCCCAAATAGAAAAAATGATGTGGTTCAAAAAACTGTAACTAACCAACCATGCAGCAAGGGCTGCACATTTCTCTGCTTTCAGTTTTTGATGTTCCATTACACTCACTAGGTTGTCCATTACTTTTACCAAAAAAAAGGTTGTCCGTTACAAAAGATGATGATTCTTTTTTTATAAATATCCCCAAAAAGATTTCATGATGTGCTCATTCCCACCCGCCTACGAGGAGACCTCACTTCTATGTGCTAATGCTAGAAATAAAGTAATAATTGTGAATAGCTAATATTCGAGTTTTATAGTAGATCACATCAAGCCCCAGGTGAAACAGTGACAATGTCGATGAGATGATGACTAAGACTAGTCCATATGTGCCACTATATCAGCC
Organism: Litsea cubeba; assembly: GCA_012931725.1. Taxonomy (NCBI): domain Eukaryota; kingdom Viridiplantae; phylum Streptophyta; class Magnoliopsida; order Laurales; family Lauraceae; genus Litsea; species Litsea cubeba. The sequence continues at coordinate 89,292 of WHSA01001014.1, forward strand.
ATAATGGCTGGTATCTGGGGCACGCATTGGAAAATTTTATATTCCACTTCTGGATCAGTTACAGAATGAATTGTTTGCATGTCATTTGAGAGGACAAAAACTATTATATTTTGGCCATTATGAAAACAATGTTGCTTTGGTGAAAAAAACACGATTTTGAAGACAATTTGTTATTAGGAAATCATCTCCTTACATTCTATTTTAATGAATATTTGAACGAGAAGTTGCATGTTTGGTTTGTGAAATTGGTTCTGAAATCAGTAACATGAAGTTTGAACTGTCACTTTATTGGATAATGCCTATTTCTATTTTAGTTTTAGATAGGCAATTTATAATAATATAAAAGGAAGAAAGAGAGAATAATCTATGATATAATTTGAAGTATCAGTAAATTTGCTGACCTTGAAAATAGACTTGTCTGCCATTCTTCTCATTGTTTTATGTTTATGGACATGTACTAGTTACTAGTATTTGTTATTCTGACAAAATTTGCCTCTTTTTGGTGATGTGCAGGACCTCCGAACAAGGTCTTTCTGGTACGTGACCTAGTCTTGTTTTTGTTCTTCTATAAAGGCATCAAAACTCAGTCAAGTCAATCAGCAGAATCTAATCATTAGACCCTAAGAAAAAAAAAAATCAATTATCCAAACACCACAACCCCATATCAGGGTAATGTTTTAATTTTATCTCCTTTAAAACACATCTCAACTATCTAAAGACCAGCCTCCTTATCATCCAAAACTCTACACCATTTGTGTCTCCAGACTCCCTAAACATAATGTTCGGGTTGTTCAAGATGTGGAACTTGTTTAGACTTGCCTTGTCACACCAGGGCCATTCAAGACTAAGGTTCTTCTATACCCTGGCTTGGGCTATGGAGAGACAGCTCTACCAGTGTCCTTCCATTTCACCATTCTTGTTGTTTTACATTTCACCAAGAGAGTGGGAAGGATAAAAAAAATTACAAAGACAAACTAGCTTTTTGGGGTATCTAGTTGCCATTAAACCTGTTCCATATGGTAAAGATAACAAAGACATGACGATATTATTATTTTTTTGTTGCACATGGTCAGGCTCTCCATCAGCAAGCTGTGCTTACGATGTCTACTGCTTGGGGAAGGTATTGCTAGAGCTGGTGACTGGTAAGCTGGGCATCAGCGGATCCAATGATGCCAGCACGAACGAGTGGTTGGAAGATGTGCTACCATACATAAATGCGTATGAGAAGGAATTGGTGACGAAGATTGTGGACCCATCTCTCATTGTGGATGAGGATCTTTTAGAGGAAGTGTGGGCAATGGCTATTGTGGCGAAGACGTGTCTGAACCCCAGGCCTACAAAACGTCCACTGGCAAGATACATCCTTAAAGCATTGGAGAACCCTCTGAAAGTAGTGAGAGAAGAGACCACCAGTTCGGCAAGGCTGAGGACGACATCTTCCAGAGGATCTTGGAATGCAGCATTCTTTGGCAGTTGGCGTCATAGCTCATCGGACATAGTGGCTCTCCCTGGCTCCAATAGGGAGGGTGGTGGTTTTAAGCCATCAGGAGGAGGGGGCTCCCAGGGCAATGGGCAAGGTGGCGAGATGTCGTCTTCCCACAAGAGGCTCTCCAAGGAGATTTTCCCTGAGCCAGCTGCACAAGACATTGAGAGACCAGATGAGGATTAGATGAGAGTTTCTAATTCTTTGATAATAAGTGTTGCAGGCTCCCCATTCGAGTGCCTGCTCTACTCATCATCAATATCCCTTATTTTTATTTAAAAGATGCGGGGAAATCAGAGAAAAAGGCATGGGGGATCTAAAACCCATTGCGGTACATTTAGTCTCTCTCTCATGCCTGAGAACTTTTTGTGGGGTTTTTTTTGCAATGGCTATGATCCCACTTGGAGATGATGGAAGTCGCGGCCCATTGACAACAAAAAGAGGTTTTCATGATGCTGCATGAGGCCAGTCTACTTGTGTTATCTTTAACTGAGGGAATTGAGTGATGCTGCCGGATTCTTAATTGTTTGCAGGATGTTTTCTAGTAAAACTGCAAGCTGGAAATTATTTATTTCCTGTAATTTATCCCTATTGTCCTTGCATAATGTAAATTTCCATGTTTTTCTTATTCTCATGATCAGGTGCAGTTTTGTGAAGAAAAAAAAAAAAAAAAAGAAGCAAAAGAAGTCAAATGGGGCTGTTCACTTGGCAAGAAATGTCAGATTTCTCATAAAATCTGAAGTCATATTTGGAGTAATTCTTCTGGGTCAAAAATGAAAATGAGTCTTTGATGAAAAGAAACATCAACTGCCTGCAACATGACTTGAGCACTGAGTTAGCTCCTCCCTGTCCAAACAGATTCTGAGACTGAGTCAGTGAAGATTCTGACTGTTTTTTTTTTGGTCTTAGCCTTAATCCAGAATGTAAATGCGGAAAAAGAAAATGATCTCAGATTTATACTGAAAGATCACAATTTCATGCTGTTTGGTATTTTTGGTGATTTGGAAAAGACGTTCATGCTTCCATCCAGTTTCTCAAAGAAGTCATGATCTTAACCGAACCAAAAAAGGAAAAAAAAAGGATTTTTGGAGATTTCAGGAGAGGAATTTCAGGCTTCCATCTATTTTCTCCAGTACTCATGATCTCAACCCAACAAAAAATAATATTTTTTTGAGATTTCTGAAAAGAATCTCAAACTTTCACCTACTTGAGATTTTCCAATAATTTATGTTCTTAATCCAAAAAAAAAGGAAAGAATTTGAAACCAAGGCATCCAAAATTTTCGTTGGACCAGAGTATATTTTTTTTGGTATTATGGAGATTTCAGGATAGAATTTCATGGCTCAATCTAGTTTCCCAAGAACTCGTGATCTTCACCCAACAAAGACTTTGAAGCAAAGGATTCAAAAGCCTAATTGTAATGTAATGTAGAATGAAAAAAAAGAAAGAAAGTGGAATAAGGTCCCACCGAGATTTGAACTCGGGTTACTGGATCAGAGTCCAATGTCCTAACCACTAGACCATGGGACCATTTGCTCAAATGTGGGCAAATTACTTAATTTACTCTGTGTGTGTACGCCCCTTTCTCTCTTGAATGAAAAATTGATTTCTCATTTTTTTTTTTTTCATTTCACTGGTAACGAATCCCACTAGTTTGAATAGAATAAATAAAAATTCATGACCTTTTTCTAAAGATTATTAAAAGGAGAGAAGTGAGTGATACACGAGTTGAGGGATGAAAAATATAAGCCAATGATTTAGATTCAATCTATACTTTCCTAGAATTCAAATCACTAGGTAGTGGTTTGATATTTACCTCCTACCATTTCTTGACTCATTATACATATTACAACCAAGCATTTTTAATTTAATTTGGCCCATTTTTGTAATTTGACTGTAAGTTATTCTTACATTCTTCTAATTTGTATGTTATCTATCATTTCTCTTTTTGTATTTTCTTAATTTGTTTTACCACACTTCTCCTCTTCCATTTCTATTCTACCAACTCTCAATTAAAAAAATGGGTATGTTTTTGTTTTCTTTTTAAAAAATGGACTAATGTGCAATATATTTGGGTTGCTATTCAAGTACTCAATGTTTGTTTTTCAATTATTGTGTAAGTATTTGATTTGCATTGTATGATGTACTTGTGCTCGGCATGAGTTGCTATGCTAATATTCTATTAAGAGATAAGAGATGAGAGAACTTGATGATTATTTTTGAAATTTAAAATTTATTTTTTTAAATTTGAACCACTTAAAAAAAACAAAAGTCTTAACAAAAGATGAATGAAATTAGCTTCTCATAGCATTTCATCAATGCAAAGCTCTTTTTTTTTTTTTCCTTTAAGAAACTCAAAGATAAAAAATCTATTTTAAGAAATCAAGAGAAAAAAAACGAAGAGAAAGAACAAGATAAGATAATGAAACCCACCTCAAAAACATTTCTCTCATATCATGTGAGATCTTTTCAATCAATCTAAAATCTTTTTTAAGAATAAAAAAACTACTTAATTCCAATTCAAGAGATTAAGAAAAAACCCATTCCAAGAAATCAAAGGAAAAAAAGGGTGAAGAATAAATGATAAAAACCTATTTCAACAACTTGTGAAGTTAATGTGATGGCATGAGAGCTCGAGATCAAGATCTGATTTTTCAATCCATTTCAAAAAGGGCTGGACCCTCTTGTCAGAGGAATAAGAAAACCAGTCCGTCGAGGCGCACGTGAGAGACTGATGAGCTGATCGAGCAAGAAATAAAGAAACACTTCACTGATGGCTGCATATAGAAAAGATTGATCGAGCAGAAATCTCTGTTTATTCTATCGCGCACCGAAGGTGAAGAGAGGGAGAGAGAGAGGAACCCGACCATGTGGAGAGGAAGAAGGACGGCGTTTTCCACGCTCTCTTCCGTCTCCAAATGGGACGCCGTCGTGGTGGGCGGCGGCCACAATGGCCTTACGGCGGCTGCCTACCTGGCCCGCTCCGGCCTCTCCGTCGCCGTCCTCGAGCGTCGCCACGTCATCGGAGGTGCCGCAGTCACGGAAGAGCTCGTTCCTGGCTTCCGATTCTCCCGCTGCAGCTACCTCCAGAGCCTCCTCCGCCCATCCATCATCAAGTATGCCTTTACTCATCCATCGCTCATTCAATCCCAGCCGTCCATCTTTTCCCAGATCGATTCCCGATAATATTTAATTTAATCGGGGTTTCGGGTTGGGTCATGCACCCGGGGCCCTAATTTGGATTAGATTAGACCGTCTTAGTCCCTGACCCTGACATCTACCGCTCCCGCGTGGGCAGTTTGGTAGTGAACTCTCGGTATATGAATGCAAACCGTGTTCCTAGTCCCCTAAGCTATCCCTCGGCGTTGAGCCGGATCGAGAGTGTAGTAGTTCAAATGTAGTGCAAGGAAGTCACGTGAAGCCCAACTTGGGGCCTCATCAATCATGGGGAAGGTGTGGAATCCAAAGATCTTGATGGGACCCATTCATATAATTTTTTCTTATTCAATCCAACATTGTGCCCCATTCAGATCGGTGTACAAAAAGATGAGGGTTGGTGTTTTTGGAAGGGCTGGATGGATCATAGTGGGCCCCACCCACGGATTACAGTATAATAATGAAATATATGATAATAGTATGCCTGGCCAAGTTGGCCTTTAGTTGGGTCAGGAGTTGGGCCTGGGGGCCCAATATATGTCGGGTCGGTTTACATTGAGCACCAATTGGGCCCTTCTCCAGAATGGACCCAATCTGTTATACATCCTCAATTTGGTCAGCCATGCTTGACATTTTGTACAATTGGTAAGATGGGAATCTGGATTGAGGTTATGTGGTGGCATTTTTTGAGGAAGTTAATTTCTTCTCATTGGTATATTTATTTATTATTATTTTTTGAAATGGTAACAAGGGTCATACAGTGAGCATCTTCCACCTTTGCTATGGGCTCTTGTCAAATATTTGACTCAAAGTTCATCCTTGAATATATTTTGTTTGTTTCACATTTCACTCATCATTTTGATATAATTCATTATACATATTCTAGCTGCTTTTTCTGGCTTAAGTTGTAATGTATATGTAGTTCTTTCTCCATATGATTTAATTGTTTTAGTGGGACTTGCCAGTATTCTCCCAGAGGCAGTGATGAAGTTGGAAACAGCGAATTGAGATAGTGAGATTGTGTGTGTTACTCTTAATTGTTTAGTCCAGTGGAGATTTTAGTAATTTTTTTTTTGTCATTTAGCAGCTGATTTATTGTTTTTTTTTTCTTTTTACTTATTAAACTGTGTTTGATTTTTTTTTCCCTATGATAAAAGGGAACTAGAGTTAGGTAGGCATGGGCTGAAGCTTTTGAAGAGGAACCCTTCATCTTCACTCCTTGCCTTGATGGACGCTACCTTCTTCTGGGCCCAGATGCAGCCTTGAACCATGCGGAGATTTCAAAATTCTCCAAAAAGGATGCAGAAGCCTACCCAAGGTAAAGGCCTACACATTTAATATTTATATATATATATATATGTGTGTGTGTTTTCAAGGATCAAAATAGCAGTTGTGGTGATCGTAGTGGCCAGTAGCCAAAACACTATACAATGGGTGATATACATAGCGGCTGTGATGATATGTAGTTTGTGCAGCGGTGTGAATTTTAAGTGGTCAAAAAAATCTGAATCTTGTATAACAACCAATCTTATGTTTTTTAGAGATAACTTTAGGAAAGGCTATTGAGGAGAAGAAATAGGGAAAAAAATATTTAAAATTAAAATTTCTTGGCTTTATTAGGTTTGAAACCGTAGCGCCGCTATTTTCAAAATAGCGTAGCGGCCTCGACTGCTGCGGCCGATAGTGTAGCGGCCGCTATTTTGAACTATGCATGTGTTCATTAATGCTATATCTGAATTTGAACTTTATAGTGCTGTACAATTTTTGTTAAAGAACACAACTTTGTAGTTTCTGTGGTCAAGTAAATTCAACAACTAAATAGAAGATACGACATAGTGCTTTTGTCTAGCTCATCTTATATGTGTAGATTTGTTAACAAAATCTAATCCTCCTCTGTTTATCTCAGTTGATCTTTGGTTACTATGTTCACAACTAATGTTTTCATTTATTTTTATTATTTTCATATCTGTAGATATGAAAAGCAGCTTCAGACGTTCTGTAACTTCATGGATTCCCTTTTGGATTCCCCTACTCCTGAGATTAGGCATGATGTCGAATCCCTTACTGATAGGCTGAAGGATAAGTTACAAAAGTCTGTATTTTGGAGTCACCGGCTTCAGCAGGCACTCTCTCTGGGACAAAAGGATATTGTGTGAGTCTTATTACTCATTCTGATTACGACAATGATCCTTCATACTTTGCATATGCATGGTCTCATGTAATGTATTTCTATCCAAGAGTCCCAGTTTGATCCTAACTTACAATTCCATTTCTTATTATTTGTTTATTGGTTAAGAGTTATTTATCTGATCCCTATGTTGATGCGTTCTTGAATTATTTTAACAGGGACTTCATGGAGCTATTAGTATCTCCAGCATCGAAGGTTTTGAATAACTGGTTTGAGGTGGAGTATTTTCATGATTACCTTGCATATTGTAGGAATCACAAATTTCTTCCACTGATTTCTATTTATTATTATTTTTTTTTTTTTTACAACATCATAAGTATTTGGGGTTTTTCAGGACCCTATAACTTTGTTCAGTTTAACTTGATGCGAATTTTACTTCCTTAAATTAGCCTGACCCCTCTGCGCCTCTGCCTACTCTGAATGTGGGGGCTGGTTTCAAGGTTGATTTAAATAGGCTTTCCTTGGGCCTAGCCTGATTCAAACGTAGTCTGTTGACAGCCCTACCTTGTAGCTATGAATTTTTAGAATTTTAATTATGTAGAAAAAGTTCTAATGACTATTAATATGGTTGCTTTTGTTAATTTTGCAGGGAGATGTGTTGAAGGCAACACTTGCAACAGATGCTGTAATTGGGAGTACGGTAGATATTCCAATGGCTGTGTTTTCCCGTGGAAGAAATGAAATAATTTGATTTTAGGGATGATTATTATTACTGTAATAATTATTATTTTTTCCATTTGAACATTACATATAATTGAATAGAACATGTGCTGAAGTATAATAGGTGTGGTTTCTAATTTGAACTAGTTTAGCTATTTATTTTGGGTTTAATTTCATTGACTAATATCCTAGATAGAGTTACAGCAATTGACAATATCATCTTTGGGAATAATTTGACAATATAGTTTATTCTTGTAGCTTCTTTCAGTATTCTGCTCTAAAAGAAACAAAATATGAGTGGGAAAACTTGTCAAAAGATTTTTTAGATGGTAAACATGGTAAGGATGAGCACAATTTGTTATTTAGGTTGCACTGTGGAAAACCTATTTGCGAAGCTCAGAGCAGTTCGAATTTGTTGATTTCAACGTCTTTTTCACTTGTGTTGCAGGCAAGTGTCCACACACCAGGTAGTGGGTATGTTTTGCTTCATCATGTAATGGGAGAAACCGATGGCGATCGTGGTATTTGGTCGTATGTATCTCATTTGCCTTGTTCTCTTAGATGCTTATGTTAAATAAAGTATAAAACAGCAGAAAAAATGTTGATATAAAGATAGTACATTTTACTTTTACTATATGTGAAAGTTCTATCTTCTGGTATTATCTAAAGCATTGATTGACACTAGGATCTTTTAAAATAAACTGTTAACTGATGTTGAACCAAAATAATTTGATGCTAATAAATAATTTATGGAGTACAAAAGAGATCAAACAGGAAACCAAACCAGGCAATCCAGGTAATCTAATCACATCATGATCCTAATCTTATCTAACTGCAATCTTGAGGGATTATCCTCTCATCATTACTCTTAACTATATTCAAATCTATGTTAACAACCTTTACAAAAAAGTTACAGATTTATATTTTCTACATTTGACATAATTTAATTGTTTTGATTGGCTGTCCTATTTTTACAAATAAATTAAATTTATGCTTCTTGTTCCTGGTAATTTTATGTTATACTGTAAAAGTGGTTGCCTACCTTTTGGTCTCTGAAATCTTAGTTAACAAAAAGCATGACATAAAGCCGCAAATTTCAGGTATGTTGAAGGTGGGATGGGTTCAGTATCCTTGGCTATAAGTAATGCTGCTAGAGAGGCTGGGGCTCATATTATAACAAATGCAGAGGTATGTCCTTTTTCGCAACCAGCCTCTTCAAATTAAGAAGCCAATATGGATTTCTTCTAAAACCTAGCTATGAACCTTCAGATTCTAGTTTGTTGCTAACTTGGTACAGCATCAAAATTACACCATGTGGCATCTCTTTTTCCCTCTTTTTTCTAAGAGTATAAGAATATGACTTTGTGGCTATTTAACTCGTTATTGGTGAGTCTTGTGAAGATATCTTCTTGATGGTTGCATTGAGATCCCTGGGATTGAATTCTGTCCAAATAATTAAGAGTATTCTTTTGAACCTTTAAAGTATGTCTTACAAAGAAAATCCAGAACTCATGTTCATTGCAATTTTTTTTGGAAAGATTAGTTATTATAGAAATTGTTATTTTTGCAAAAAATCCCACTAGACTGGGTATTGGTGGGCTCACCAAATTAGTTACAGTGCTCTTTTTCAATGAGCATGACTTTTGCAATTAGCTAGTTATTCAGCTGGGTAAGTTTGAATTTGTGAAGGGAAATTGCATTCCACTACCAATCATGACTAATTTGTAGCTCTGCAGTCCTGTGTGGGCAGGTGGGTTTGGGTGGGTTTGTGTGTTCTTATTTTGCAACTTGCACAATCTCCTCTTCTTTGTGTGTGTGAACGCATTTGCTTGCGTGCATTTGTAGGCTTTAGCTGTGAGCATGTATATTTGTTACTATGTGTTTGCAGTCATGAGCGAAGCTGAGACAACTTTTAAGGGCCTTTCTTGTGGAACTTCTTGAGTTGTTTGGGGGTCATCAGGTCATGTCATACTGATCAGGACCGTCAGGTTAGCCTGCTGGCCTTTTGATTTGGTAAGTAATAAAATAATGCATGATACCCTTTAGGCACTATTTTTTCTGGATTTAAGGCAGTTTTCTTGTGGAAGTGGATTCTGAATTTTGGTGGAATCCGATTTTTCATATAAGCGGAAGGGCTTCTCCTTTATATATCTACTCTGTGGAGTTAAACCTGCAGCACAGACCCGTAAATTGATTAATAAACCGTTCACTGGCCTTGTTGAGCCAACCTGGTCAAATTAACGCTGAGGTCAGGGTGTGAAAAAGGGTGGAAGCAGCACAAAGAAATAGGATAATAATAATAAAAACAGATGATGGATAGGTATTGTTCCATGACAAACTCGCTTGGAAGAAGAGAGAGATTGACAGAGATCTAAGGCTTGTGGAGCGAAGAGTTCTTTAGAAAGGGTGAAACCTCAAAATTTGAATGTAGGCAGAACTGTTGAAGACGAGAGTAAGAGCTGAATATGTATTATGAGAGAATGGGTCAATTGTGAGAAGTCTTGGTTTAGGGTGAGAAGGTGTTAAAGAAAATTCAATTGGTTTTAGAGGGTGTATTCAATTGCAATTTTCATTTTCATCCATTGCTATAGTGTATGAAGAACTCATAAAGTCAATGATTGCTGCACAGCTGTATGTGAACCTCGCCATTTTTCAGTAACCCGTTGCTTTAGTTATGGTCATAACTCATAACAACTAACTCAGGCCACTGTACATAGTTCTTGCAATTTCTGAAAAAATGGGATATCGGGTTACTTCTCTACACAAGAACATCCCGCTGAAATTTGTTCCAAATTTTGTTTACATAAGCTTATACAGAAATAGTCCGCTGTTGGTTCTTATTCTGGATCAGATCGACTATTGCAACAAACAGGCCTTTAGAATTTATCTAATTGTCAACTTGACGGTCCTATAGCTTTCTTTTTTAGGTGGCACAGTTGATGGTTGATGATGGAGGAGCAATAAATGGGGTGAGTCCTCTCCTTGAAGATCCTGAGCTGATTGCATTTTGTAAAGCACACTGGAATGACATCTCTTCACTGCATTGGAATGTTTGGTGTTATTATCCAGGTTATGCTGGCTGATGGAACACAGGTGCAGTCTTCTGTTGTTTTGTCGAATGCTACTCCATATCGGACATTCATGGTAATCATATTCTGCTGTATGTTTCAAGAAGATTTTTTTGTGTTGAGGTCAAACGCCTCAGGTTTGAGCTGCTCAACTTGGTCTCACAAAACTATTAGATCTTTGATCCTACATAATGTCTTATTCAGGAATTATTGCCTCAAAATGCTCTTCCTGAAGATTTTCTCTGTGCTATCAAGAACCTAGACTACAGCTCAGTAAGTCCTGGACCCGAAAAAAATACTGTTTTTCAAGTATGTGTTAATGTTTTTAGTTTCGTTTTACTATTTGGAACTGAATGTCAACCATCAAATATGACGACTCTTTGCAATTCTATATTACAACTTCTGAGGCTTGAAAGATCTGATGTGTGTGTAATAAACTCTTTGTTGGATACTCATATATAGAGAAATGGAAAAATAAATGCACGCATTATAACTTTTTGTTTGCAATACTTGGAAGTGGATAAATAAATGCATTAAATATCAAAATGCCTTCCATTTCTGAAATGGCAATCTTTCGTAGAATACTGCATAGTCCACACCAATGGTGGGATCTCGATCTTGTATCCACTGTTTCCACCTATTCTAGCTTTCAAATTTGTATATGTACCTACCAATGTGTCATCTCAGATTCTCCAATATGACTCATCTGATGAACTTTACAAAGATCCAAAATGAAATGATCAAATACCTAGTTTTTTGCCCTTTAATATTAATCTCCTATGAACTCATCTACTCTTTATCTTCTCTAAGTCAAGTTTCTTTTTCTATGCAAAACTAAGGCTACCTTAAGTTATATGACTGCCATTAATTGGAGTGAGGACCAACACAAATTAACATAGCAGTGGATAATTGCCCCAGTTTCTTTTACTCTCAAGTTATGTGGCTGTAATTGATTGCAGCCAGGAACAACAAAAAATTAACATAGCTGTGGATAGATTGCTCCAGTTTCTTTTTCATACTCTAAGTTACATGACTGACATTGATTGGAGCAGGCAACAACAAAAATTAACATAGCTGTGGATAGATTACCCCAGTTTAAGTGTTGTAAGACTCCTCTTCTTGCAGCTGGGCCTGAGCATGTCGGTACGATACACATTGGCGCTGAAAGGTATTGCAAATGATCCAGTCTGTTCATTTTGTTTCTCCATACTCTTTCATGAATTCTGTGAAAATTATTTTGATGTAAATTTGGTTGCTACTGTTATTGGATTATAGTTTTCCACTTGCTCTGCTTCATTACCAATACTTCCATCTCATTGCATGAAGTCACGTGCTACTAAATACTGTTCTTAAGTACTGATTCAAGCAATTCATTCTACTAGATGTAATGGATTGTTTGTTTTGAAAACATTTTTTGTAATGGAATATGCCATGAATCCAACTACTTGTGCTGAAAGAGGAATCTGTGGTTCTGTGGTTCAGATCATAGATAGATAACACAGTCACATATTCAGAGAGTGCTCAACTGTCAAATAAATTACTGTATAACAGTAATATTTTGATTGCAGGGTCCTTTTCTCTTTAACTTGAATAATCAAGGAGATTAGGGTCTATACTCTTAACAATGGCAATCTGAAGGCACCACATCTCACATACACCAAGTAGAAGAGGGATCAATGAAAAGAAAAGCCACCGCAGAGTTTTAACAAGAGAAATAACTTGACTGTGATTCAATATACTAGTGTAAACTGTGCAATGTTCCTCTCAGTCGACTGCAACCAAGCATACTTAACCCCCAAAAACCCTCATTGAAAGATCTTCCCAGTCCTAATACATTCATACTTAGTAAAAATCCCTGAAACAGCAATTGAAATCAACTCTTGCTATATCTAACCACTACTTATGTTCAATTAGGAAAGAAATCAATTGTTTCAAGGAAATCTCCAAAATATGGTTGTCTGGAGTCTACAACAAACTCCTGTCCATGGGGCCCACATGGCCCATCTGATCTGGTGGTGAGCCCTGCCTGGTGAAACTACACCTAAACATTCATATTGGGCCATGCCGTGCCATGCCCTGGCTATTAGGGCCTCAGCCCAGCACGGCCTGCATGCACGACCACGTGCGGTGCCTTCCACAGTACAGTCCGGGTGCGCTGTTTCTATTGTTGAAAAAGTTCCCACTATTAAGAAGAGTATTGAGTCCCTGTCCAACTAACTTACCTTGTTTGAAATTTCTCAAAACCATTTTTTTGCTATTATTAGTATGCATGGGAAATTGTTCTCCTTACACTTAGCTAGCTGTTGAGTTGAGAAGTCAAGAGAGGATTCCTTGAGAAACCCCATGATTAATTCCAAATCTACCCTGCCACCTACATTATTTCCTTGATTAAACCAAACCAAACCAAGCTACCTCTCACTATGCTATTTATTAGTCCTAGGATTTTATATGAAAATTCAGACATTTTTCTAAACATCCAACTTTTTATGCGTCATCTCTTTTTGTTGGTCTTCAGCATGGAGGAGATCGATTTAGCTTGTAGAGATGCTTGGAATGGCTTACCATCAAAGCAACCGCTTATTGAGATGACAATACCATCTGTCCTGGACACTACTATTTCTCCACCTGGTACATAGGGGTTCCATCCCTTGTCATTTTCTTTCGTACGCCATCATTTTACTATTAATGGAGTTTTTTTCATTGTAGAGAGAGAGAGAGAGAGAGAGAGAGAGAGAGAGAGAGAGAGAGAGAGAGAGAGAGAGAGAGAGAGAGAGAGAGAGAGAGAGAGAGAGAGAGAGAGAGCTTGTTTTTTCCATTGATATTTATGGCTTTGAAATCCTCACCTATTTTAGCAAATTTATGTTTTTTCTATTTTTTTTCTTAATTGTAGGAAAGCATGTGATTAATCTCTTTGTTCAATACACACCTTATAAACTCTTGGAAGGCAGCTGGGAAGATCCTACCCTCAGAGTGAGTTTGATTTGTTTCTGTAAAATAATGTTTATGTGGGTCTAAGATGAATACAACATTCTGAAGCTGGCTTCTGCTTATAATGAGTTTAATCTTACTGCTGTCTATAATTTCCTTCACAATTTTTAAATTTTAACATTGTCTGGTTGTGTCTGGAAAATTTTTTTCATATTTGAATCTTACAATCTTTCATGCCAAGTTGTTGATGTCACCTCATCCTATCTAGGTTGGCTATGTAAGTTCTACTTGACAGTTGGCAACATTCATCCCTGTTTAGGATAAGTTCTATCACCCCGAAACCTAAAATGTCAGTTCAAAATACTTCCTTAAAAGTCTTTATAGGCCTCCTCTTAGTGCAGCCGAGATATTTGGATGGAAATAAGACTAAAAAAAAAAAAAGAGAGGATGAAGGAAGAGAAAAAGAAAGAAGGGAAAACAGTCAATAGGATGCTTAGTACATGCTCATTTTCCTTTGTATTAGGCAAGGAGAGTATCGTTTGTGACAATTGGTATATCATTAACAGTAGGAGACTCTATTGAACAACACCAAACAGTTTGGAATCATGGGCATCATATGGTGGTGTGAAATTAATTGCTGGATCTTACTCCATATTTATCCTTCGGTGTATGTTCTCCAGTCTTGCAATTTGTTTTGGAGGAAGTTTAGAAGTTACTGGATTGGCATTATATAATCATGGAAAAAAATAACAAAAAAGAAGAGTCAAGTATAGGCATAGGAAGGGCAAACTCATTATATTTTGCTTCTGCTAAAGTGATGGGTACATGAAAGAACTCAGGCTTAACATTAAAACAAGACGTTTTCGGAAAATATGACATTCATAGAAATAAAGCTTTTCACGATTTTCACCTAGAGCATAACACTTGGAACCCTTTTCGGAATCAGCATAACCTAAAATTACACGCATAATCGCTTTGGCATCAAGTTCTAGCTAATAATTTGATTTAAATGCTCATCGTCTAACTAAACACCACCACACGAAAGGATATATTTTTCTGAAACCTGCCATCATATTGTCCATAACCAAGGCAAATAAATAAGGGCTTCAAGCTGACCCTTAGTGCAATCCAATTCCACCTAGAAACTCAGCCTCCTAACCATAGTTCTTACAGTCCTTATTGTCTTTAATTCAAGTGGAGTTTAAGGATGTTGGGCTGTCGGCTAATTGCTTTGCTGATTAGCCAAGGGGTGAACAGAATCAAATTCTTTCTTTTTCATAGCTTTCACTTTGTAATCTTCTTTTTTCTTTGGGTACAATGCTTTTGATACGGTATCATTCCAGTTATTTTGACTGGCTGGTGTATATATTTCCTTCATCTTGACCCTATTTCTATTCTGATAAAAGAAAAAGAGAAGAAGAAAAAAAAGAAACATTCTTTGCCGCCCCTTTCATTCCAATTATAGTCCTAAATTTTCCTTTTCTTGATAACCAATATATTTACTGTTAAGACGTTAGATTCACATATTCTGGGCATTAGAATACATATTTTTCAGCACCATACTTGTTTTTTTGTCCATGTTAAGGGATCATCATCCAAATGCAGTCATGTTATATCTTAAATTTGTCGTCTTCTTTTTTGTTTCCCCAGGAAGCATTTGCTCAAAGATGCTTCTCATCGATTGATGAATATGCATCAGGCTTTAGCTCATCTATTATCGAGTATGACATGCTAACGCCACCAGACCTTGAAAAGGAGTTTGGTCTCACAGGTAATTTCCTTTATATTTTTCATGTAACTGATTAAGTCACATGGTTTCCCATGTTTACTGAATTAGAGAAGACATATTCCAAACTCATCATCATCATTAAAGCCTTATCTTATTAATTAGTCAACTATAAGAGTTTTACTGTTGAACTGGAAAAAAATATGACAAATAATTCCTAACAATGTGCATGGAAGTGCTGTGCGCACGCTAATGAGCACACAGGAGACTTGAGGAATGCAAATAGAAGAGGATGACATATAGGTAACACTCTAAAAAGGGATCTGATGAGCTACTACATGTATCCCCTTAGGACCACATCAAGAGTATGGGGTACTCCGTACTCTTTAACTAATATTCATTAAGCATTGGTAATATTCCTGGTAGACTTGTTAATTCTTCAAGGCACCAATGACATCATCATGACCTTTCTACATCTATTTAAGCTACTTAGGTTTGCCTTTGTGATTTTTGCATTTTCAGACCAACCCCATTAGAGCTATTATCTTATAGCTCGACAGTGTGACATGACTTTCCTCGCTACTTCGCCCACGGTCTTCTCTGGTCTCATCTTTCTCCAAGTTGCTTTAACTTGCAACCATTCCATAATCATACATCACTTGTTTCTGACCTGCAAATGTGCCCAAATTATCTCAACTGGCATTTCAGTTTTGACTTGAGCACCTTTTCCACTATGCCGTGGGCTCTTTTCAACACATTAATGTATTTGTGTATTTTATACTTCTCCAATTTGCTTCTTTCCATTGATTTTCTTAAATCTCTTTCTTTGTGAACTATTGTGTCTGCAAAATAATTTTTCTTTCAATATCTGCTGATAAGGATTAGTACGTTTTCAATGATTACCTTGTTTTTGAAGTTACCTTGTTTTAGAATACAAACCTTTAAGATATTCAGTTAAATAGGTTTGGATCAAACTTCACGTAATCCAACCAGATTATTAATCAATTAAAAGTTGGTGCTTGGAGCTTACCAGATTATTTGTTGAAGCCAAAGATTGGATCAATACCCAATTTTGTCGGGTAGGATCCTTTGAGAAATATGATATTTAAGTCCTGCAGACACTATCTGGAATTTCATAAGCCTTTTTTCCTTTTCGAATTCACTTCAACTTGAGCGTCTGATTAAATAAATTCAACAGGAGGGAACATCTTTCATGGTGCTATGGGGTTGGATTCCTTGTTCCTAATGCGACCAGTCAAAGGATGGTATGATACTTAGTATACGCAGTTCAGCATTGTCTAGATTCAAGTTTTATGTTTCATAATTTTTTTTATTCTGGTGATTTGGAAAAAACCATATTTTGTATCCATACAGGTCAGATTATAGGACGCCATTGCAGGGGCTATATCTCTGTGGGAGCGGCACCCATCCTGGTGGTGGTGTAATGGGAGCTCCTGGGCGAAATGCGGCCCATGTGGTCTTACAAGATATGAAGAAACTCACTGCTTCCTGAAGATAAAATGCACCAGATCATTATTGAAAACAAATAGAGGGTTCTCTCTTTGATACTGCATGGCATTGTTTGCCCTTATGCTGGCATTTAACTGTTAAACGAACTCATCTAAATGCAAACAGACAGTTGCAGGAATGCCATTCACCATTTCTAACATCTGAGGAAGAGATTCTCTGCAAGTGGCATTTTTACGAGGTCTTTCCAACTGACAACAGAAAACTAAGTTATGTGTTTTCCAGTATGCAAAGCTGACCGAAATGCTACTTCAGCTTATTGGGTCCTGATTGAATCTTTACTTGTGTCTCAATCAGCATGCAAGTTCCATGTTGACTTGAAAACTAGCCTTAAATGAGCTGATTTGCATTTGCAATGTATCTAGCTTTACTGGAAGGTCTTAAGAAAATTGTCATTAGTTCTGACTATTGTTTCTCCCGGTTTCCTTGTCGTACCTATGCATACCAAGATAGTATGAATTTTTGCTGTATTTATCTTTCATGATTTCTCTGTTTTAAATCCAAACATGCTTTGGAACAGATGTTTTGATCTTTTCTTATTTGTTCAAAAACGCAAATTCTGTCAGGGTGCTACAACGAGTTTAATGCTTAAGCCTCAAAAGTATGCTCATGTTTGTCTCACGAAAAGAACTGGATTGCTCATGAATGTTGCCAATTTTAAGATTTTTTTTTTTGTAAGAGTAATATATGCATGCACTAAGAATAATTGATCTCCATGTAGTGGGCAGACCCTACATTAGATGGCCCATGGTTTCGTCACTCTCTCACTTTTTCCCTGAATGCTTCTAATTAACCATTTGTCTTTCCACTGTCTGATATGAATGTTATGGGATGGCTTGGATTTTCTGAGTTGTGCCCTACCGTGGGTGGACCCAGGTACTGGGTATTGGGGGCACTCACCCCCGCACCCTCCAACGAGGGAGTACTGAAGAAAATAACATTATGGCCATCTTCCACCCCCGTAGAAGAGTCCTGCTACATGAACTAACCCATGGACCGATCCATGGACTAACTCCATAGTTTTGGGGGGAAAATCACCTGACATAAGGTGATTTTCTCCCCCAAAACCATGGGGTCTGTCCATGAGTTAGTCCATGTAGACTTTATGTTTCCATAAAATAGAGGGGTACTGTTTCTGTAGGCACGTTTCCATTTTCCTTGAGAATTTGAAATGGTTTCCTGAAGTGGGTTTTCCCATATTTGGTGCCTCCTTTTCTTTTTAATAACAATAAACATTTATTGCTCCCAAAAAACGTAAACAGTACCGTCATAATTGGATGGTTTCATTTTTCACAAAGCTGAAAGAAAACCAAGCATCCTCAAAAATGACCCATACAAAGTACATTTTTCAGCCGCCTGAGTCTCCAGAAAATGCTTATTTTCAAACTCTAAACATACAGCAATCATCTCTATATTTTATTGTTGAGGCTCACATTTCATAGAATCAGCTCTCATGTACTAATTAATCATATTCAAATTTATCTAGTTCACTGAAAATCGGCCGTGGCATTTGATTTAAACTGTAAGCAAACGAGGCCTCACAAAGTAAAATACTCTGGTCGAGCAAGAATTCAATGTTTACAATTCACGCAACAAAAGATAACGCACACATTTCAAGTATATGTAATTGTGGCCTAGCTTTGATTTCAAATTTGCACTTGTTTATCGACCCTGCCTGCCTGAAATGGACTTGGGAACAATACTAATTGCATTTGATGACTTCTCTAACCTGCAAAAGAGACAGCGGGTTTGACAATCAGCCATTACTTCTAGGCATGAGAGAGAGAGAGAGAGAGAGAGAGAGAGAGAGAGAGAGCACCTGGTAATCTCATCAACGGCCTTCATCACTTCCTCAGAACTTGTTTCCATTACCTGACCTCCAACTACAATCTCATCTAAGATAGTATGCATCTGCAAAGACACATCACACTTGATTGGAACAACTTACCAAGGATGGACATGTCAGTGGGATGCATGCACGCTTAAAACTAACTGATGAAATAGATGCACAAGATTGTTCAAAAACTCAGATTAACAAAAAACTTGGTCAAGTCGGCTCTGATTTGCCTAGGCCCAGTTGCTTGTCAAATTGACATGACTTGGCCAGGTTTTGCCAACATCACCTTATGAGTTTCAACAGTTTAGAAGAAGATAATGATGCGCATAAAGAAACATACGTTGTTGACCAGTGTTGATAATGGTTACCTTGTTAAAATTGAACACAATGTCAAGCTCACAGACATTTTTGAAGCACCTGTCCAGTGTCTCAACAAAAACTGAAAACCGGTACATTTCAAGTAAGTTGATCATTCCATGAAGGAATACCTAAAAATAACCAGTCATGACACAGACCAACAATGGCACAAGAGCATCCCATCTAGGTTTATTTTTAGCCATGTCACATGCATTTCTCAATTATTGATCACATTTAATTTTCTTTTACCCCTAACTTTAGGTGCTATGACGCCCATATGACAAAGGCACGCCATGGGCATGGCACAAACTTGGATTTTACACAAAGTAAAGCATCGGCTCGATAAGACATTATACATTGCCAATTTTGAAGTATTAGGGAATCATAGTTTAGGTGTCCTTATATTTTGTTTTCTGTTAGCATACAAAGCATATTCAAGTAGCTGTATCCAAAACTGATTTCCCAGTGTCTAAATCGCATCGCTCCCCCAAAATCCATCAAGACTTAAGCGGTGAAGGATCAAATTAAGAGACAAGAAAAGAAGAGGGGTCAAATAAAAAAAGTGATGGCCTTTTGTCATTTAGTGGTATAAGAATAACTTTTTGACTTAAAAAATAAAATAAGAAGAGGGCCTTTTATCATTTAATGGTATGAAAAAGTAACTTTTCGACTTTTTTTTTTTTGGTAAAAAGTATAGGTGTTTTTTGAAATATGGTACCTTTTGATTAGAACTCTCTTCTTTTATTGTCTCTTGAAATGACCCTTTACCTTACTTCACTAATAAAGTCAAGTTACCAAACAAGAGTTCAATATAGTTGCTTTTAAACATTAAAAGCACATTCTATAGGTTAAATATGCTACTTGCCATGTACAGCAAGCACATAGGAGCTTGCACAAGAAAATTAAAACTTCTGCAATGTACCTTGAATAAGGTCGAGCATAGCTAACTCATTTTCACAGCTGTCAAATACAAAGACGAAGTAAAGTGTTGCAAAGTGCTTGTACACCAACCGGGTATCCTGCAGGAAACATGAATGAATAAGCATGGAATTTGCAGATCTGCTAAAAGCTCAAACAACAACGAAAAGAACAACCCAGTGCCAACAAGCATCAGATAATGAAGGTCTACAATAAAGTGCTAAATAACAAAGAGATGAAGGAACAAAAAATTGCTTCTATGATAGGCCCTTCAGTATTAGGACTACCATTGCCGAGTTTATTTTATCACATTTGAATCATATGAGCTGAGGGCATTTTTCACTCAAAATTGAATAAGGCCAAGTGCATATGCATAGGCTAAAATCTTGGGATCCATTCAACTTAATGTTTGTGTTTTGCCAAATAATCATCAGCCACTATATATAGCCCTGTGACAACTTACAAAAGGATTTCTATATTTATAACATTTTTACTTTATCAAGCAAATGTACCCCAATCCTTACTCCATGTCCCCTATTAGAGGAAATTACCGGAAAAATCACGTTAGATGTCTAGTGCACCAATAGGGCCCTTATAGTTCCTTTGTAACAGTAAAGGCCCTCCCGCCAATTTTCCCTTTTGTTTGTTTGAGTTCGCTCATCTGTACTTCTTCTTTTCTTCGATTGAAATGAGCGATAATATCTACCTCAGTTGAAATAAACGACGATATTGTCGCTCAAACAAAAGTGAAAAATGGTTGAAGGGCCTTTATTGTTACAGAGAAATTACAAGAGCCTTTTTGGTGCATCGAACATCTAAGGTGATTTTTCCGGTAATTTCCTCTAATAAAATAAAAAATTTTCAAGTGCAATTTCTTGTCACATCAGGCAATCTTTTGAGCTTTGGATTTTACCGGCCAAACATTCATGAAATATGATGAACCTCATAGTGGAAGCAATGTATTAGGGTTCAAGTATGTTGGGAGTGAATCTTAAAATACGACTTCGCAAAATTCCAACAATTGACACTCATCCTACTCAGATTCAATGTTGAGTTGAGACACCTTTTAAGACTTACTATATCATTCTTATTGAAACCTAAAAATCCAAACCAAAAAAGAGGCAGTTTGAAGTCTCTCGAGTCATTGACATTGGTGACCTTCCTCATGGAAAGGTGAGACTTCGGCCTATTCCAGACAACAAGTGCCAAAATGGAAAGGAAAAATAAATAGAAAAAAACTTCTGATGCAACAAACACAATCAATGAATAGGTGGCCCTTGCTAAGGATCTTGCCCGAAGGAACAGAGCACTCTCCACATTACATGAATCCTTTCAATATATATATATATATATTTTACCTATCTCCTACTTTTTTAATATTTACCTATCTCCTACTATGATGACACATGAGACCCCACCCTACCCACATTACACCTTACCCGAAGGAACAGAGCACTCTCTGCATTACGTGATGCCTTTTAATAGTTTTTCCTATGTCGTACCATGATGCCACAATAGACCTCGCCCTGTCCACACTACACCTTACAGAGCTATTATCACTCATTCACTCTCTTTCAAAGGGGTCTTCGTGTAAACAATTTTGCAGTAATATGCAGTAAAAGCATGATTGAAAACAAATAGCATGAACATTACATACACAGTACAAAATCTATAGGGAATAATGCAATAGATACTTCGCAGTCCACAAAAGGCGATTGCAGGGGTGGGGAAGGACAAACATCTTTTAAACCACACACAGGGAAGAAACAGTGAGTCCAGGCATACCGGGCCAAAAATCAACTAAATGCATCATCATCAAACTTCAAAGTGAAGAAACAGTGAGTTGGGGCATACCGGGCCAAAAATTGAATCCGCTTCAATGAAATTACTGACATTCTCTGCTCTGCTGCACAAAACTGTATGTGATTGAAAATGATGTCAATTAATCCATAACAATAAATTAAGTAGACATCAGCATGTAATGATGCATTCAAATAAGGGCTCACTTTCATTTACAACTTGCATAAGAGTTTTGTTTTTTTTCCCCCCAATTTTGATGTCTCACATTGACATGGGGGTACATCCATCATTAGTAGTTTCTTACTTTAAATATCAAACCATGAGTGAATCTGGAGATGGCATAAAATGGTAGCTCCAAAAACTGAAGGAAGCCCAAGGAACAATTGGATCTAATTACCTACCATTTTTATGGAGATCAGGAGACAGCATAAAAAACTACCCATATGAAAAACCATGCATTCATTGTTTTGGTAGCATAAATAATAAATGACAAAAAGAAAAGTAGCATTCTTGCACCTTTCTATTGGAATTGGTAGAACTAATTCAAACTCCTGAAATATCTAGAATTAGATCCTTTTTGTTCTTCTTCTTTTTTTTCAATTGCATTCATTAAGCTAATCAGGAAAAAAGAAAAAAGAAAAAAAAAAAAAAACCAGATCTACTAAACCAAAAATGACAAGGATGGTGAAGTGGGTAAAACCTCCATAGATGCTTCTTATCAGCTCTTGCTGCTTCTCCACAGGCTAACCTTACACAGTTCAAAATCCATCATGAAATAACTCCTATTAGATAAAACAAAACTACTTTAAAAAAGACAGTGAGTGAATACCGTATCAAAATCAACGGAAAAAAAAATACGAGCATAGATGAATCATAAGCTAAGCAAGATTCAAATTTGATCCTACAATGCAAATCACTTGATTGAAAGCAAAGAATACTTCCAAGAATACCGATTCATCTGGAGAAAGAAATTAGGGAAAAAGATGAGGACAAAAAGAAGAAGAAGAAGAAGAAGAAGAACCTGGAAATCGTAGAATTTGGCGAGGCGATGCTTGCCTTGGGTGTTGATTACCATCACCGCCCGAATCATCCTCTAATTCCCAAAACAACCAAATTTGCTGATACCCAAATCACCCACCCAACTAATATTGCTTTTGGCGACCCCTGAGTAGGTACACGTACATATCCTACCGGCCCTCGCATGTGGGGCCCACCAGGACATCGTAAGGTTCTGGATGGGCTCCACCCGATATATTTCAGTCGATCCAATCGTCCAATTCATTCCATTTAGATGGGTGCAAGTCCAGGGATCCCATGACAATCAAATTGAATCCCTACGTGCTGTCCTTTCTAATTGACTATCAAGTGGGCCCCACTATAAGGTGGGGGAACGAAATCCACTTTACGCACTTGATATCGCTCCGAGCATGTCTAGGCACTGTGACCATGAGTGGACCACTCAGGTCTACGCACTTGATAGCCGGTTTATATATGAGAATTGATTACTTTTTTCTTACTTCTACAACTACCTACCTTTCTAGTAATTTAGAAAATATGATTCGATCACCTTGACTTTCAATCAGATTTGATTTCTTCAACAGCTATTTACTCACCGGTTGATGGAGCATGGGGTATTTGTCCATGAAAGAATGGACAGTTTTTTAGATGTTGCTTAATTGAAAACAAATTGAGTGTTAATCTTAGTCAAATTGATTTAAATAATGGCATTTTCTACATTACAGCCTTGGATTTAGTATCAAGGAGAAACATCTAAGTGAGTTTTAGTTCTTTATGCAATCGATTCATCGATTATTAGAAAAAGTAGTTATTTGATGGTCAGGGTGGTCGGCTAAGATTTTCCAATCAATAAACGTGGTGATTTGTAAGAATTTTTAAGGTAGATGCTTGTTTATAGCCTTCAAACACTACAACGGTTTAGGACCACAATTTGCACCCAGAGGAGGTTGTAGGTTCGAAACTGCACTACCATATTGGAGTCACATGAGAGTTTATTCGGCTTCCCACTGGCCCCGGAGGGATTAGTCTAGCCCAAAAAATTGAAAACCCTCATATAGCAAAAAAAAAAAAAAAACGCTACAGTGGGGTTATTTGTAAACCTCCATGCACTGTTTGGATGGTTGTTGGAAATGGAACCAAGTTCCCTGAATTTCTCCAACTCTAAGTGAAGGCAAAGAAAAATGCCCTTTTAGGTTGTGTACTAAGTTTCACCTAATTTCCCTCCAAATAATCACTGCTAAGCATAAGGTTGCCCACATGATGGGCCACATTATTTGTGACCCAGGCCATACATTATATGCGTTGTTTTTATTTATCCAAACTGTGTGAAATCTCAGAGTTACATTAACCACTAGATTAGACCAATTTAGGCACATTTTCAGTGCTAATTAACCAACACTCAATGTTACTCTGATAACTTGAATTTCAAGGCATTGGTTCATGGAGGGAGGACTAGAACTGAAAGTTTCAATTCATGTCATGTTTGATCAAATTCTATGCAAAATTTTGAGTTTTATTGAGAAAATGTAATAAGTATGTCATTTAGTTGTGGATTTGTTTAGAATTTTGCCCAAACCGAAGTGATCTTTGTAGTGAAACATGAACTTTTACATAGATAAAAATAAATAACTGTTATTTTTCAAACAGTTTGAATCTTCAAAAAGTGGACCTCACATGTACAATTTGTTTCAATCTTACTAGAAAATATGGTATGGCCAACCTTATACAATCACTCCCATCTACATAAATCTAAATATCTGTAATTCTATTTTACCTTCCTTTGGCAAGAACACCATGGCTGTGACCGAGTTGTAACACATAACCCTGATTTAAGTGTAATACAAGTTACTGGGTCTTAAAAGATCCAAAAGGGATACAGAGATTTTGAACTCATTTTGTGTTTCGCTCCCTCTTTAGCCAAGTAATGATACCTTTGAAGAAAAGAAGCATGCTTTAAAGCATTGATCCGTACAGAATAAAGGAATACATGGGACAACTTCTTGAACGCAGAAATGGGCACCAGAGGCAACAACACCATGCCATGCTGCAATGACTGAAAGCTTTCCTTTGATTTTCTCCAAATTCATATCATAATTTATTTTGCTCGTTTGGCATATATGGAAACATGCATAGGGGGGGCTTACAAAGCAAAAATCAGATAATAAAAAAACTACCAAATACTGCATATTGAGAAAATGGGAGAAGCTGCTGATTTGCCCGGTTCTTGGAGTTACCATGTTTCAAACCATCCAACTGATACTCAGATTAATTAAGGTGAAATACTGAAACATTACTAGTTCAAACCCATGAATTCTTAAAAAAAAAACCCTACATCAGAGTTCTATTCAGGCACGGGGGAAACTCTCATATCATCCACATTGTAATGTACTTTAGGAGACAGACTCTGCTTCAAGAGCTGCATTTGTATAAATCGGGTGAAGCACATGGCCTTCCTTGGGATCAATATGCACCCACTTGCGGCCACTAAGCTTGTGGCGATCAAATCTCACACGCCCTTCTTTCAGAGCATACAGGGTGTGATCCTTCCCTATCCCAACATAATCTCCTGGGTGGAAACGAGTGCCTCGCTGACGTACAATGATGTTCCCTGGAATTACCCTCTGCGACAGCAAATTATGTGTATAAGCAGACTTGAAAGAATCTGTCCATGCTTAATTATCAATGACAATGGGCTTGGGTTTGAATGGGCCACAAGGGATCAATACTTGATCCCACTTAACACTAGTCCCTAATGAGGGTTTAACATGTGGTACCAAACCTGGTCAATAAGTATGGGCGTCCCTTCCTCAGCATGTGAGGCATTTAATATGGTCATCCCTTTCTCCCATGTAAGACATATAATAATATTAAGATAATAATCCACTCTTGGTACTTAACAAGGGACCCATTATTGGTACTTAATAAGGGATACCATCCCCCCAAGTTTAGAACTCCCATAAGGGCAGGTTACCCATTCACCCAACCCATCACCATTCTATTCTCAATATCCGTGCCAGCAGACAAACTTACCTCTCCTCCAAATTTCTTTACACCTAGATTCTTTGGTTTGGAGTCTCGACCATTCTTAGTGGACCCAGCTGTCTTTTTTGTTGCCCAACGTCTGAACATCAAGCCCAGACCTCCACCTCCCAATGTGTCTGAAATGCATTGGCATTAAAACTCTTAGGTGACTACACCCAATACTGTAAGCCATCAAAACAAAAACCATTGAAAACAAAATGATAGGTTTACCACTAAGACCATTGTATAAAGGAACACTTGTAACAAGCTCCTTGATGTTGATTCTTCTGCAGAGTGTAGCCAAATTCATGGTAGACAAACCTGAAAACAATTTCATATAAAACATGAAAGCATTAGAAGAATCAACAGTAAAGATCTTTACATCCTAACAATCAAACTAGACAAAAATCCTGAATGAAAGCGAAAGTGTCCACATCTCACTATTTATCCCCATAGAATGATGCATTTAGGATAAGGGTGTTGATCCGACATGATATTGGCTATGTACATGTACGGCTAGCCACCAATCTTCCTTGGGTCTCTATGGTTGCATGAGTAGAAGCACACAAATGAGGTCACGGGTACAAGGATTGGCACACCCTCTTCTTCATTAAAAAATGGTGTTTGGCTATCCAATTTTTAAATTTAGCATTTTGAAGATGTTCAGTCCAAAGTCCAAAAGGCTCTTATTCAGCTTCAGCTTAGATTCGGTTGGAATAGAGTTTGATTATTTTAGTGTGGCCATTGATAAGAATTGAGGAAAATGAAGATGTGAAAAAGTGAAAAAAGTGAACTCTGGCCCTCGCCTTTCTCCAATACTTAACCAAAACACTCAATGCAATACCCTCAAAACCATAATCTTCTTTCCAAATGGATGCATTTTAAGAGAACAAACTACCAACTGCTGATTCTAAAGCTCGCTATCCATTATGGAAAAACCACATGTTCTTGCTTCAGAAAAGAATACATCTTACAATGCATAACACACCAAATAAGGATAAAAACCAGCTGCATCAGCTGTACATAAGTGAACTACTAATTATTTGTGTACAAAAGTACACATTGTAGAGTGTTCTCCTCTTTCTTGGGATTCAAGATCAAGGATCTTTTAGCCACTCTAAAACCCTTTTCATCTATATCAGTATCATTATCAATATCATGGATATTTGCTACTTACTAACCCCAATGGCAGATAGAGATTGAAACCCCATGCGAGGCCTTTCACTGGAATCATTAGGCTCCTCAACTGTGCAACCAATGGGAGTCTCGACGTCTGTTTGTCTGTGGCGTACTAGACACATGAAACCTACTATATCAGTGAGAGAACTCACTCCTATTAGTTCCCCATCCCTAATATTATCTTAAATCATATATAGGAACAAAAGATTGGATTTGATAAATGATGCTGGCCACTGCCACACAAATCTACAGCAGGTACAAAAAAGATTTGAGTAATTTGAAGTTATGATGGGAGTTCGGTGAAAACAATCATTGATAAAGCACTGTTTTTTTTTTTATTATATTATAATAGAACAGAATAGCAATTTGAAACAAGCATGTAAACAAGGAGAAACTTAGCTAGTTAGCTTACATGCCTTGGCGATCAGTTAGTTAAACAGATAGTTCTATAGATGCCCCCCCTGCCCTGCCTGTGTCTAAGCTAAAAGAAAATATTTAAATAAGCCGAGAATGATCAAGGATTGATCAGATCAAAATAACAAGCACCCCCCAAAGGAAACTAGTCTTTCAGGGCCAGTTGTACACGCATGGCAAACTCATATAAACCCTAAACAGTAACCTATAATTAAAAGCAATCAGAGTGCAAAAATCCAAATGAGCTCTATCAAAGACGAAAAAATAGACATATAATAGGAATGAGTCAGCTGCAAAAGTTTCCTGTGGGAAAGAGAATCCAAGATTCTGCCCATTTTGAAATCTATAATTTAGTATACATTTATGATCAAATGCATCACACATTGTTCCAATATTTTAGTTGTTGTTGTTGCGGATGCTATAGCCCTTCAAAATCCAGACATTTCAAATCAAATGATGTGTATGAGTCCAAAGATTTGATATTGGCCAAAACTAACATTTAACCCATCCTATAAGTATATGATCAAATGATTATCCTATCTGCTAAAACCTCTCTACTGTCATGGTGCAATTATCAATCAATAAATTTTGAGACCTCAGGTTGCCATCAGCTTCCACACCACAGAAAGTGGCAGTTTGGCAACTAAATCCAGTTCCCACTCCTGTCCAAAAGGAGGACCATGAAACAATGGTCCACAAAAAGCTGCAAATTTCTGTCTCAAACAGACCATCCAAAAGTGACGATCAACATGGGACAAGACCCAAATGAAAGGGAACTACTTCAATAGTAGCCACCATATCTTACTCATAGTCATGCATACCACCAATGACCAGACAGTGAGCCTGGTTTCGAATAAAGCCGAACAACACTGGAAGCAGCTAGAACACCTGGCCCTGATAGACTGTAAAATTCACAAGATCTATGGATAAGTAAGCCTGTGATGTTCCTTAAAATGGGACTCTCAGATGATTGTTGTTTAAAGCAAACCCCATTTCCTTTCTGGGTCTTTCAGATCTTACACAGAGGACAAAAAGGAGTGAGGGATTTTACAATGTTTCTTACAAACATTATAACATACATTTGATATGCATATTTAAATTCCACGATACATTCATCATTCACCAATAAATTGCAATCAATCAAACATTACAAAGATAAAATTCATACCAGAAAATCGATTGATGTGGTATTTGCAGAGTCGGAGAGAGTTGTATGAAGTACCAACCAAATGAAACCCAAACCTGAAATCAGAGGCGGACCCATGATTTTTGTTTAGGTGGGGCTAAACTTTTGCTAGAATTTTTTCACATCAACAATAACAAAAGAAAAAATGTATTCCATGTAAATAGACGCAAAATATTTAACTATATCAACTTAATATATTCCTTGTTTGAAATGATGACTATTAATTTCTCCAAAATTTACAGTATAAGAGAAGTATACTGAAAACAAAAAAGTCTCCCAAAATATGAGGGCAAACCAATCATCCCTAAAAAGAAAAGGTTCACAACCTCCAAAAAATTCGGGTATCAACCTGAAGAAAGAAGTACATATTAACGATTGGACATCAACTAACATACACTTCTCTCATCAAAAGTCATCTCAACTCCAAAGAAGTAATACACATTATCATGTCAAAATTAGTACCTTGTTATTATTTCCTTAAGCTCCAAACAGTTCCTTAATCATATGAATCAAAATGAGAGCACCTGTATTTATAATTTATAGACGAACATTGTCAGCATAATCATAAACATCATATTGCAGGCCAAGAATAAAGTTTCCAAAATGAAAAAAGAGAAGAATTAAGTAGTTAAAGCTTAAGCATAGATCAATACAATTAGATAAGACATGCTCACAACAATTCTAGATCTATTCGAAACCAGGACATAAAAATATGAACAATTCTAGATCATTCAAAATCTTTAAAATAAAATTTAATTTACATATTCCATAGTTTTAATGATCATATTCATATGTTTTATTTGTAAAACTGTTGTTAAGTGGGAAGCTCAGATTGATTGGCTGGTGCTCTCCAAAACTCCCAAAATTGGTCAGATAGCTCATCCCATCCGTCACAAATAGATTGTTAAGTGTGTGCTCTCCAAAACTCCCATCACTTAGAACCAGCTTGTTGGGTGGGTTCTCTCCAAAACTCCCAAAATCAGCATACAAATAGGGAGGTTGTTCAGGAAGGAGTCCATTGAGAGGCAGTTGAGGAAGCACTCCATTGGCAGCCAGTTGAGGAAGGATTCCAGAGAAACCACCCTCCATTGGTAGGGGTGTGTTAGAAGTCCGAAAAAAGGGTCATGCCATAGGGGAGAAGTTCATAAATGGATATGGTGAACTGGTGAAGGGTTAGGGATGATGGGTTATTAACTACATTCCTTTCAACATTAATGCTCAATGGTTGTGCTTGAGTTTACTGGGGCACACTCATAAACTCACTGATTTTGATTGAATTTTTTTTTTTTTAAGAGTACACATGTTAGCTTTTGCATATAGGTTTATTTAATAACAATAAATCTTGATTTTGGATGGGAAGCATTATGTAGGGGCTCATTTGAATGTTAGGATTTTTAAGACTTCTTAGGCCTTTTGTCATTTTAGTGAAATGGCCAACCAACAGACCACCAACAAGAAATCGTCTCTGAATGCACCTACTGGTAAGTGAAAGTGGATTGTCATTTGAAGGAGAGGGAGATTGAATCAGAAAGCAACTGAAGTTTCTCTTCAAATTTCCTCATCAGTTCAAAGTGAAGAAATAAAAGATGTGCTATAGAACATCACATGCATCTCCTTATCTCATTTACCCAAATCAAACCAAATCAAATAAAAAATCACAACTAAAAGAAGAAACAAAAGCATAAATGTGATCGAGTCAACAATCAAATCACCAACCAAAGACGAAAGGGTGACTGAAACGATATCTCGACACTTTGATTTCCCTCCATTTATCAGAGAAAGAGAGACAGAGAGAGAACATAGTCTTCTCAATCACCCTTTTCTCATTTTTAATAGAACAGAGGGCACTGAAATAATCACTTCAAACGAAAAAGAAAACTAAAACTAAAAGGAAAAGAAGAGAGGAAACTGCACAAACCCTAGCCAGAGAGGGAGAGGGAGAGAGAGTTACCTGAAGCTCAAAGATCCTCATAGATGTCCGACGACAAGTGTGAGAGATCCGTGCTGTGTGCACTCGAAGGAAGGGTTCAGGTCGTCGAACCGTCCAAGGAAGAGGGTAGGTTGGAAGAGGATCTTGGGGTTTTTTTCCTTTCCTTCGACCTTTTTGATAGTGGGCGAGGATTTTACTTATGTGGGGCGTGGGCCAAGGCCCAATACTATTCGAAGAGGATTTTGAAATCAACAACTAATGGCACGTTTGGTAACGGGAGATGAATCTTCTTTTCAGATGATTCCTAGGTGCCATGGAATTAGGTTTTCCTCAATGAGAAGTTATGAGGGAAAGGATTCATCGGATTCCACGTTTGGCTAGCATAGAGGAATTTGTGATGATCTCTTCACATTCATGTTTGGAAAGCATATCAAATTCAACGGAAAACAAAATTAATGAGAAAAAATACTTATTTATTTTTTAGAAAATCTTAGAAAGATTCAATTATACAAAGCAAACAAGATCTTAATGACACCAAATCATAAAATATAACCCATGACACCACCCTTTAGTGACACCAAATCAATATTGAACTCATGACACCTACAAGCATGACCGAGAGAGCAAATCATATACAACATCCATTCCCAGTTTCTGTTATAGAAACAATATGATAATTGGCTTCTAGAAAACTGATATAACATAAGTTAATGCAGTCGGATATGTATGGATTCATGTAATCCTCAATACAATACATAAGATGAAAATTAATTACTCTGTAGCACTACTATCCAGGATAACTGGGGCACATTCTATCCAGGATAACTGGGACACATTAATAGATGGCTTCCAATAATGAGCATGCAATAACCCTAAGCACAAATTCATTCATATCCAAATGTTATAATTCTCTAAAATAATCATCCAAATTTAAGTAAAAGAACCAAGAACCCAAATTCAACCCAAGATCTCTGATGAACAAATGGCATCAGATTCTAATGATCCTTGCAAATAGGGCTAGGCGACAGAGAAATGGAAATGGGACTGGAACAAAAGATGAGGGGCTGGGTTTCGGTGTTAGGTTTGGGTGAGATAGAGAAGGGGTTTCACATTGGGGCTGGGTTTTTAGAGAGAGAGAGAGAGAGAGAGAGAGAGAGAGAGAGAGAGAGAGAGAGAGAGCTAGCTAGCTGGGAGCTCTGGATTTAGGAGAGAGACCTTGGCAGCTCTAGATATGGGCGAGAGAGAGAGGGAGTTCTGGTATGTTGGATTTTGACTAGAGAGAGAGGGAGAGTGAGACAGATTTACATACAAACTGGATTAGGCGGCGTTGCAGGAGGCAGAGGAAGGAGATGGAGCCGCTTCACTTGGGAAGGAGATGGTCTCACAGGTAGGGCACGATCGATTTGATTCGCTGGAGAAAGTGGTTTAAATAGTCCGTTTTTAAAGTGAAAGTCTGAATGCACCGAAAATATGGCCTGAAAGGCCCTGGGCCTTAGGATCCTTAGGATCACATTTGATCCAAGGGTCCAAGGCCTGTGATCCTAGGGCCCAGGGCCTTTTAGGCCCTTTTTCAGGGCTTTTTTTCGGTGCATTCAGCATGTCTTGTTTTTAAAAGAGAAATGCTACAGAGCCCGGATTTTTTGCCCGGGCTCTGGCACGGCTCCCAAGGGAGCCGTTGGATCCCATTTGAATCTCTGATGGAGGGGAGGTCAGATTAGGAAAAATTACCAAATTTGGATTTTCCGTGCTTGCGAGGAAAGATAGAGAGGATTCCTCTTTGAGGATGGTTACCGACATCGGGCCCGTTTGGCATTTTACTATTAAAGTCAAGTGGAGTGAAGTGAAATGAAAAGTATGAATAAAATATGTAGTGGGTTATGATGGTATTTTGATTTTAGTTGTTTGAGATGGAATGTTGTTGACTTTTGGTATGAGAAATTGAATTTTTTTGTCTTTTAGTTAATAAATGTGGTTATTTTTTGACTTTTTGTTGTAAAAGTTAGAGGGAATTTTGAGAAAAAGTGATTTTGATGTGATGTTTAGGATGACTTAACTTTACTTGACTTTACTAGTCAAGTTACCAAACGTGCCCAAATTTTCAAACCAATACCCCAATGAAAACCCAACTCTCAAATTAGTACATCAATCTCTAACCCAATACCCTAATGAAAATTGAAATCTAAAATCATGGATGGCCAGATTGATACCTGAATCCCAGAGAGAGTAATACCTAGGACTGAGCATCGATCGGTTTTAGCGGGAGAGTAGTATTTCTATTTGCAAACAATTACATATGTATTTAGAATACTATGTGGGAAGGCTGATCATCTAAAATCTCCACAATAGGGCTGGCCTACTGAAAGTATAAGTCATTCAAAATAAATGCCCTCTCACAAAGACTACATTTCAATGGGAGTTGAGTCCTACTAATAAGATTCACTGATTAACTAAGAATATGATTAACACAATGTATATCCGTTAATCGCATTTATATTTCAACGATCAATCTTGTAGTGGAACCAACTCTTATTTGGATAAAATTCGTGTAATACACCATTGAGAGGGCTATTTTAAAAGTTCACTCCTTTTAACTCAGGATAAGTGCAAGGTTAATCCCATATATATATATATATATATATAAACTAGTGTAAAGATTTTATACCAATATTAACCTTCATCAAATCATCCTAACCCCGTAATCTATGACCAGTTCAGATAACACTGCTTTAACAGGGAAGGCCATTTACAAATTTATACTGTGTCCATTTTAGATTTGTTTCACCGATCATAGCTCGGTTTTGGTACTCATGAGACCTTATTCTGGCAAGGTCAACAGTGACTAATATGCTTTTAGTATTAAGGCCTTATTTCCTGTTTGGAACCAGACAGGGAAGATCCACCACGTTCATCATCTTCCCAGAACACATGTTAAGATTTCACAGAACCCATTTTTATATTTTTCTCTGAGATTTAATATTTTTAAAGTGGGGATAAGAATCCATTTCATTAACTGATCCATTGGCCCACTTAGAGAAGAAGATATAGTTGACCTTGTTTTGGAAGATTAACAAATCTAATGGTCACATTTCAATTCGGATTTTGTGTGTGACCTGTATGAAGAGAGATGGCAAAGAAATGATTTTTTCTTAACGGGAAACATTAGTGGTATTGAAAGTAGCCAATAGTTTTATTAGTTTGTATTGTATCATTTGTAAATTTGTTCAAAAAGTGGTTTGGTCGGTTCCTGTAGTAGGTAGGGAGGGTTCTTTAGTCAATTGGCTGGCCGAGAACAAAAAATTGTTGTGTTATAAAAGAATTCCCTCAAAGTAGAACCCATTCCAATTGCGGCAGGATACTTTCTATTAAAGTATAGTTGGTATATCAATATTGATTGAAGTGTGAGATCTTTTATTGATTTGTTGACCCATTTCACCATCAAGAATTTGGTTCTAATAAGTTCTACCAGCCCATGCCGCATATCTTTGCACTTGGATCACATTTCAATCCTTTATCTTTATCCAAAAAGTTTCTAGACCATTCCAATATATATATTCACCCCTCGTAATTTTTTTTGAATTTAGATCCAAACAGGATACAGTTCCCTCAGCTGTTCAAAATAAGTGCCTTCTCATATCCTCTTCAAGAGGAGAGGAAAGCACATTTACACCATCTTATGCATATCCACTAATCACATTTTTTTATCTAATGATCAATCATACAGTTGAACCAGTTCTTATTCGGCAATTATTTGACAGGCAGACTCCACTACCGTGTTTTACTCTTTTTGACTCGGGATTTTTCAAAGTCAAAGCCTCATAAGATCCCACTCCACAACATAAGATAGATCAAAAGCACAAGCAGCCGTGCAGAATGGTACACTAGTGATCAAATGCTTTGGTTGTTGGTCCCAATTTTACATCTATAAACATCAACTCTATGTAGGAATGTAACTGGATCTCGATTCTATGATTACTCAGATATTCCAACCCGTTAAAAATCAGATTTGGGTCAGGATCTACTTTCACTTTGGTTCCGACCTGTGGACCTGATAGATTACCTCAATTTTCAACAATCCCTCCATTTCATTATTATCTATCGAGACTCGAACCTGAACTTGTCCCATATACAGCACCAGTTCGGTTGCACCCAGTTCCAGCTCTGGGTCCACCATAGACACGGAACAAAACCGACCTGTATACAGCACTGGTTCCAATTGCACCCTTTCATTAACGGTTCCTGTCATTGAGAGTTCCAGCTCTACCATAGACACGGATCGAAACCAACCCCGTTTACATCCCTACCTCCATCCTCTCCAAAGAAAGTAGAGATGTTCACAACACTTACGCACTCTCGCAGGATCCCATCAGAAAATGGTGCATTACTTTTGGTGACCGGTAATCAATCATTCATCTTTTTTACTCACCATAGGTTGGACCCAAGGCGATTGAAATGTTTGGGATATCAAAGACATGAGTCGCCTCGCAGCAAATTCTTTAAGCTAGCTACTCTAAATGAGCTTTCTTTGGTGGGGGATTGTTTTGGCAGTGACGACTTAAAAGGGCAACCATAATCATTAATGAACACTTGCAGAAGAGACCTTCATCAAAGACACAAAAGAACAAGGGGCCAAGTATGAAGATAAAAACCATGTGGTCAACAAGACCAATCAGACTGATTCAATCTTTGGAAGAGATCCACCATTAAGAGGTTGCATGAAGAATTGGGCAAGGGCAAAAGGCTGAATTTCATAGGAAAATGGAAATTCAGTCCCATTCCACCCATGTCACATAAGGCTCACTTCAAACGTTGATTTGGAAATTTCCTTTCGCAATAAAATTCTTCGACCAATTGAGAAAAAAAAAAAAAGACAAAACAAAGGCTGCATTGTCTTGCATTTGGGACAAAAAAAAAAAAGTAATCAACTAAGCCCGCCCCTCCTATGTAGATCAGGTAATAAAAATTGACAAAACTCTTCCCACACCTCTGGGAATCAATCACATCCGTTTTGTGACATAATTAATATCCTTGTCTATTAAAAGAATCATTTGCACAACAATTCCCCCCAAGACATTGCCAGGAGACAAGATGGCTCAAAGAACAAGCCATTTGCAGGATGCGCACATTGAAGGGCCCCTCCTACTGAATTCCAAGACGACATATCGGGTTAGTCTTAATGAGACTGAGGTCCACCTGCACAGACAAAAGGACATTAGAATCTTTTATCACCTAACCTAACCTAACCCACCATTTTGCAACTTCCAAAGTAAATCTAAGCAAGCTGACAAATAGCACCATGGTCAATGCATCCAAGTCTCTCTGTTTTTTTTTTTTTTTGTTTGGAGCGGTAAAATGCATGCAACGGTTGCCCTGATTAAGTTAAAAATCATGTTTATCAGCAGGAGGGAAGATACAAATCTAAGTACATACCTTGGGTCCAAAAAGATCTCGGATGTTGTCAATTCCATACAATATCATGGTGGGTCTGGCACAAGTTAAACAAGAATAAATACATGTCAGTGTGCTTTTTTAGTCCAAAGAAAAATGAGGGAACCAGCTCAAATTTTAATTAATCTTCCGTGACCTTAAATAAAAGGACAATCTCCTCCTGCGCTCTTGCGTGCTCCATGTTAGTGCCATTCATCACATGGGACCCGGCGAAATTTTGAGGGGTCCCGCCTTTGGTGATTTGTGCTCTCACAGGAGAAAATTTTACCTTAAATTGATAGTTCCATGATGACATCTTTCCATCCCAACCAACCTCTTTCGTTTAGCCGACCCCAACATAGTTGGGACAAGGCTTTGATGATGATGATATGTGGTTTGAGTTTGGGGAAAAAACATCACATTTCAAATTCAAATGATGGAGTCCCCTATGAATCAATCCACAAATATGAGGACTGATTTTCAAAGATGAGAGGAGCTACTGACGATAGGGGCCAATTTCTCATGCCAAGTCATTAGATCTCAACCTCCTCATGATCGGATCTAGACTGTGAGTCTGTGACCATTGATTTGAGATATGCCATGAGGCCTCACATTCCCATATAGTTGTGGGAGTTAATCACAAACTTAAGCGATGGTTCAATGCCAAATATCACATGTATACAACCATTAAAAAAATTCACATGTATACTGGTGATATTTGGCTTGTCACCTAAGATAGAATGACATTGAGATCCAATAGTTTGTAGCATCAGCCATACACTTCACTGCACAGATTTCGCCTGACCATCAACATTTCAATATAATCGAATCCATTTAACCAACAGAATATAATCTTAGTGGAAGTACATGATCTTTTGTGTGCAGATCCATCAACTAATGTTGCCTGGACATTGGACGCCTACCTTGACAATGCCCTGGACTGAGTCATCTTAGCTCTTCCAGCAGACATGTTAATTTAATTAGCATGTATGTATACATATATATATATATATATATAGAGAGAGAGAGAGAGATGTTCTAACCTTTCAAGAGAAAGGCCGCATGCAATTACAGAAACATCTTCAGGTGGCCCCATCGGAAGCAACATTTCAGGCCTAAACACACCAGAGTTCCCCACCTCCACCCATTTCTTGAAACCCTCATGGTAGCTGATAGATAGAGGACATAGAGGATTTAAGTATTGGAAGATGCAAAACTATGAATATGCATTGGATTTGGAGGCAGAAATTAACAAATGTGAATAAGATTCATTTTATGAAGCAATTCATCTGGAGACTGGGGAAAAGATATTCCAAAGCAAGAGGAACACCATTACATCATAAGACATAAGCAGAAGACTCTTGCTATAATATTTTGAATCAGCGAGCATGATTACATACCTGAAAATTTCCATGCTAGGTTCTGTGTACGGATTGTAAGCAGGTTTGAATTGCAGCTTTGACATTCCTAGACAATGCAGGAGAAGGAACACGAACATACTGAGGATCTTTCCAAATAAGATTTAAAAACAGATGACAAATACAAATAATAAAGGACACATAACAAATATTCTCAGTGAATGCTCATAATTAATTTTACTTGGGCTAGAGCAAGTTTACCATGCCAAATCCAGCAAGTCAAACACAAATTAAACACATTTTTTCCTAGAGTAATGTCGGGCAAGATATGGTTGACGCAAGGCTTAAACAAAGTAACATTTTATTAAGGTAACTTCTTACCCAGGCGTTCAAAGAAATCGCTCAAGACTCCATTCAGATCACCAAGTTTAAGCCCTCGATCACAGACAAGACCTGAGACCATGAACAGAAGAATTGAAATAGGTCCATTATGTGAAACAAGCAGAGAACTTGATCTGGGAAAAATCAGTCATTTCCACGAACACCAACTTCATTTGAGAATGGAAAAGTTTTTACTATTGGATAGGTGCCTTCAATTTGGTGGAACTCTGCAAGATGGGTCCGATCAACTGCTTCATTTCGAAACAAGCGATCTATAGAGAAATACCTTTTTGGGGCAAAAGGTTTCTGAGCATAAAATTAATAGTTAAGCAAAAGAAAAAAAAAAAAGGGTCTATAAGAATGAAGACACCTCAAACTTCTGAGGAAAGAAGTGCATTAAATCTTTATGTCGTACTTAAAAAAAACACTGAACCAAGTGGAACTGTCAATATCCCAGCTCTCATTTACAATCAATAAAAACTATCAATCACGTGAAAAAGAAATACAGCATAAAAGACGGGGGAGCCTCCTCAACATAAAGAACTGATCCCAACACACAAACTTTGACATTGTGGAAGAATAAAGAAACAGATAATGGAGAAAAGATGCATAAATGGCAAATTTGTTTTATAAAGAAACATGCCTCGAGCCCCCAACCTTGCGGTGGCAACAGCGAGCACTTTCTATGTTCTAACTAAGCAACAAGTTCTTGTCAAATGATCACAATGTTTGTGATACACACTAATCACAGCATATATTTATCAGGGATGCTTTCTATTTAGTCTGTCATGGCACCATAAAAAAAAAAAAGGCCATTTTTGTTTTCCTTTCAGTAGGCATAAGTGAGAGAAATGTTTGCCGCCTAAAGAAGAAAATGGTAATTTGCCTGAAAAGTATGCAGAGAACCAAGTCAAATAGAGACTTCATTGCTGTCAGTACCTGTGCAAGCAAGTAAAGCAACCTTGAGGAAACCGCAGTTGTGTGGGTCCGTAGCAAATTTTTATCTGCTTCCTCTCTTTTCCAATCATATACATACCTACAGATAGAAGGGCATATGAGTAGTTTCAACAATAGGCCGAAACAAGAGTACAAAATGCCATACCCTTTGGAACCATAACCACCAGATTCATGAACTCGCTTTACCCTCTCAACATAATCTTCAGGCAGCTGCCTTGTAGTGGAAGGAACTGCAAGTATGGTTTTCATATGATTAATCTATTGAAGGATGCGAAAACAATCAATTCTTGAGTAGACTGCTTGCGGGTACTAGACAACCTTTTAGAAAGAAGGTATCATGTGAATCACGAGCAGGGTGTTGCTGTGGCTGGAACAGGGCATCAAAATTCCAGAAGCTGCAACAAAATCTTAAACAACAGGGGTTGTTTGGTTGGTGTGAAAATGATATGCAAATGAGGAGGTGTGTAATGTTTACGCATTGGTTATGTTTAGTTCCACTCATTTATGCATCACATGCATAAATTTGGTGTGAAAGGGTGTGAAAATGATGTGATTTTTTAGCCCCAAAATTTCACACCTGAATAGATGTGAAAGAGAACAGCAGGAGATGTGAAAACTGGCAAAAAAAAGGCGCTCCTACTGTGATTCCTCCTCATCAACGCCCTATCCCCTTTTTTCCAATTTTTTTACTCATGTGGGCCCTTCAATCAAGATCTGAAACCGTTCAGAATCTTTAAAAGACCAAACACGGCCAAGGAGTCAAATTTTAACGTTGATTCATCACAGATTTTGAGATATTTGCAAAAATATCCAAACTGTTAAATCTGCCATTCTAGATTTCTGTAGGGCCCATTTTCAAGATCCGAACCGTCAATCCTCTTTAGAAGGCCAAAAAGGGCAAGGTGTTGAAATTTCAGATCTCAACTCTTTACGGATTTCAAGAAATCTTTAAAAAATGTACAACTGTTGGATTGAACCAATGTGAATCACATGTTATGGATGTCTCTCCACTAGCAGTCCATTTTTCTCCATTTTTTGAATTGTGTTGGCCTTGTAATCAAGATCTAAACCGTTCAAACTCTTTATAAACTAAAAAGCAGCCACGTGTTCAAATTTCATTCGTTGATTTTTCACAGGGGTTTTTAATATGTGAGAGAGTCCATAATAGAAAAATCTGCCATTTTGGACTTCTATGGGGTTCATTTTCACGACCGGAACCATTAATCCTCTAAAAAATGCAGAAAAAATAAAAACAAACTAGGAAACCAAATTTTAGATTTTGATTCATCATGGGTTTTGAGAAACTTGAGAAAAACTGTGAACCCTTTGATGGAAAATGGCGCCTTTTGCGTGTGGTTATGAGGCAGTCTGCTGTTTTCAATTTTATATTCTTGTGGGCCCCTATTTCATGATCCAAACTATTCATCCTCTTTAAAATGCTAAAAATAATTGGGTGATCAAATTTTAGCAGTTGATTTATTATATATTTTGAGAAAATTATAAAAAAAAAAACTCCAAACTGATATATTTGGTTCTTTGGACTTTTGTGGGCTACAGAATCATTATCCAAACCATTTATCCCCTTTGGAAGGCTAAAAATAGTCAAGGGGTCAAATGTTATGCCTTATTTCATTGTAGATTTTGAGAAACTTGAGAAAAATGGTGAATGGTTGGATCTATTGAGATTCACATGTGACAATGACAAACAATGGAAAGTGTTTCCATGGGACTAAATTGCATATGGAAATGGATGCACATGTGAATCATTTTCCTATCACATATGATTTTGCCAAACAACCCTCAACCACATTCAGGAAGTACAAATTCTGGAATTTGATTGAATGCGAGTCACTGTAATAGAAACAACAATGCAAATGAAGACAACAACAAACCTGCTTTCGACAAAGTTATTAGTTGGCATCTCCTCGAAGCTGCACATCCATTTTCAGAAATTCAACCGATGATCAACTCCAATATTCACTAACATAGAATCTATAAACGGTTAAAAATAATCAGCTAAAATAAATAAACTATCGTACCCCATTTCAAGGAAGATCCGTCGGAACATTTCCCGTACCTGACATGACGATGAAAAAGAAGTTAAGCGATGTCAATGAGGCAAGCAACAGTTGCCACTTGCCAGTGCCTTAAATACTTGCAGACCATTCATCTAATGCTGTTTGCCTACCCATTAGGCATCCTAAGGTTGAAAGTTGCAACTATTTAGTCTAGACCAAAGCTTGCTGAAGCCCGTACCTTTTATACTGTTTTATTATGTCTGCTATTTGGGGCCCAACTCATAGCATTAGCTTAAAGTCAACTAGGAGCCTAACAATTTGCAAATCACTTAGTCCACCTGTTTTAAATGCCAGGCCAAATTGGCCTATCTAGTTGGGCCTTTGAAGATAGAAGGGCGCACATGCTGCCCATTTTGTAATTGGTCAACAATTACTCATGGACCAGTCCAGACCTAAAAGCTCAGCCAAAATCCTGCCCAATGTGAGACAGGCCCAAGCCACTCATGCACTGATATTCTAGAAATCAGATACGCAGTACACCATGTGGAAAGGGTGCTTGAGATTCACGTCTCAGAAAGTACTAGGATTCCAGCAATGAAGCACTTGATAATTGCAATTAGAGAACAAAGCACTTATCAAATGCATAAGATCTAAAATGATAACAAAAGATAGGAATGGAAAAGTGCACACCTTGAGAAGAGGATGCAAATGGCCAGCTTCCATGGGTGGGCCAAGAGCTCTGAAATTATACTCCTTAAATTTTAAATCCTTCCACTCGCCGCTTTGCCAAGCAATCAAATGCTAAACTATCAGCAAAATAACTAGGAAGTGATATCGAGACTTATCTATGATAAATAAACAGATAAGCAACTAATCTAATGCCTACACGACCATCTTCTGGCATAGGCATTGTCATCATGTCTGTGTATTCACATTCACATGTGAACAAGGTTTTAGAATTCAGACAAGGGGTACAACTTGCTCTGTATGTATGTGCTGGGGTTAGCAGTTGAACAGTCCCATGTAATTTTATACAGTACAATTCTAGTAGGATATTCACATCATCAGGGGAAAAAGTCAAAAAACTGCTTGGCTAACCATAGCAATCGACTTAAAAGGTCCAAACTTAATGGTTTCAATTTAGGGAGGTTGCTTACAATGACACATGTCAGTTTGATTACTGTGAAATTTGGGCACATGAGGGGTGATTAATCCAATGGGAATCCTGCATGGAAGTTGTGCGGGATTCACAGTTTATGCCTTTAAATCAGGCGGGATTGAGGAAATTTTGCAGAGTAAGAGCATGATTTATTTATTTTTTTATTTTTATTATTATTATTTTTGTGTGTGTGTGTGTGTGTGTGGTGGGGGGGGGGGGGGGGGGGGGGGGGTTGTGGGGGGGTTGGGTAGCACAAAATTTTCAATACATTCCTATGGGCCATATTCCGGACCACGAACCAACAGAAGGGAGATGGACATGTCTTATCGTGGATCAGTGATGGCCAAATATGAGGCTGGCTGGATGATGATAGCGATAAATTTTGGTTGTCTGAAAGATCTAAAGGTGTAAGATTAGGGTAAATAGTCTAATAAAGATTATCACTATGATCAAGAAACCATTTAGTACTTCACGTGGATTAGGTTCCTGACCGGTGGATTGATCCCAAGTGGGCCCCATGCAAAGCTGATGTGTGCAAGCAATTATAGTGTGACACACAAGTAACCTACGTAGTGAACTTGTCCTGTGAGTCCAGGTATACCATTAAGTTCCCAACAGATCTCTACTAGGATAACCACTTTCCTCCTTCAAACATCTCCTCTTCCCACAAATGGAGGTATGTCACTATCAAGCTGATGGGTGTGATATAGATTGGAAGTGTAGATGATGTGATTGATGCAGTGCACTCATCAACTATTGCTTCAATCCGATGATAAATGCATTTGCATCAAACTGATATTTCAACATGTTTGCAGCTAGACCCTCCTCGAAAATTTTATTTTCCATGTGTATACAAGATAAACTAAGGGCACGTTCGTGTAAGGCGGTTTCCGCAAAAAAGTGTTTCCGCTTCTGAAAGTGTAACTAACATATGGTGCATATACGCTTTCCACAGATAACACCTAAAAAATAGCATTTTTTACGCGCCAAACAAGATTTTGCTTTCCCACCTACCTCTGTTGGAAACGTATTACCGTGGAAGAGGAACATATCTTTCCTCTTTTGCAGCTCTACACAAACGTCCCCCAAGTGAAAACATACACTTCTCTTATTTCTATGACTCAAACCAACAACCTTGTAGTTGCAACAATGAGCACCTTCCAACTGTGCAAAGGGCTCTTGTCAACAGCCTAACCTCATCATCATCGTCAAAGCCTTGTCCCAACTATGTTGGGGTCGGCTGTCAACAACTTAACCTACCAATTTTCCAAAAACAAAACAAGGATGATATTGTTATGGGTATTCACAACAAATGATAAACGTCTCTTTTTATGACTCTTTACGTGAAACAATTTACCTATAATTACTTCACTTCTATGAAATTAAGCATGTCTTTCAACCAAACTCTGCTGTAGGGGATTAACTGAGAAACACCCATGAGTTCTGTTCCGAACTTAGAAAGTCCTTAATGAATTAATATTTTTAAAGCACCACCTTGACCTAAAAAATATTCATGACTGTAATTTGATTGACTGACAGTATGCATAGTGGCTGTCAGCGAAAGGCTTTACAAGTTCGCTCTAGCTAGAGTTGTAGCACTTATCTGGATTAAACGTCTCTTTTATCTCTATGCCTCCCCACATAGTGCCCCCACCAATATAAAATGATCATGTGGGCTCAATCCATCC
This sequence comes from Litsea cubeba, assembly GCA_012931725.1. Taxonomy (NCBI): domain Eukaryota; kingdom Viridiplantae; phylum Streptophyta; class Magnoliopsida; order Laurales; family Lauraceae; genus Litsea; species Litsea cubeba. The sequence goes on from WHSA01001014.1 coordinate 132,672, forward strand.
CAATGATAGAATCATGATGGACCCGACCCCTGCATAATGATGAAATCATGATGTTCCACCATTAGTCTATAAAGACCAGTGAGGCCCATCATGATTCCATCATTGGACTGGGTAGGGCATACATCATCCTACAATGAGGTGGGATACAATATGGAGAGAGAGAGAGAGAGAGAGAGAGAGAGAGAGAGAGAGAGAGAGAGAGAGAGAGAGAGAGAGAGATTTTAAATTGTGGAAAAGAGCTATGAAAATAGAAAAAGCTAACACTTGCTTGATAGTTACAATGCCTATTGTCAGTTGAGGGATTTGGTCATAATTCATAAATTCGTTAAAGATTAGTTTAGAATGTTCATTCATCAAGGACCTTTTTAAACTTGGAAAATGAAGTCAACGATCATATAAAAAAAATTCTCCAGGCAGCCAAAAGCACATACCAGACCATTAAAAATAAGGAACTACAAATAACACCGCTCAAACCCATGAAAAAGATAGTGCCAAACAAACACAATGCCAACCGTTCGCAACCATTCTTCCATAGTAAAATCTCCACATAGCATTATGAATTCAAATACAAAAACCTAAGGCAACGTAATTTAGTAAGTTCATTTCTTCCAAGTATCTAAGCATTCAGCCCCATAATTGCATTGCAACATGATTGGCATTATAATTGAACCACTAGCGCACTAGGTGGGGAATAATGAATTCCCAATTTGCAACCAGAGTACCAGACCCTCTTTGCATGTGCGTATAAAATAAATGAAGGCAGTAAAATATATACTTCATCAAGAACATATCTTGTGGGGATCAAAATATTCAGAAATTAAAGAAGCTTTCTTAAATTATATGCCTGTAAATTATTTATGCATTTGGAGGCTACATAAGCATAACCACAATCTGCGAAGTGAAAATATGAATATCAGTATAGGTAAAGGAATAGAGTGGGGAAATGTGGATATGAAGCAATTTCACAAATTACAAACAACACATGGATGATTCTGGCAAGGTATTCATAACATAAGATAAACATCTAGTTTAATGATTTATTTTTTTTGGAACTTATTTTCCTTGAAATAGTAACTGCTATTAAAATAGGTAAACAGCAAAGGAGACATGTACTGGAAAGTTACAAGGGTGAAAGCCCACCAAAGTTTTTATGATTGTTAACTCTGTCTTGGGGGATTGATTCAGAAAAAATCATGCATTTTGTTTTACAGGCGTGAAAGCCCACCAAATTTTTTTATGATTGTTTAACTCTGTCTTGGGAGATTGATTTAGAAACACCTATGAATTTTGTTCTGAATTTAGAAAGTCCTTAATGAAATGATACTTCTAAAATAACCCCTTGACTTAAAAAATATGCACAACTCATTTGACTCGCAGTGTGCATAGAGGCCATCAGCCAAAGGCATCACAAGTTTGCAACATGAACATTTTCTCTTGTTACAAGTTAGAGAATAGGACTTATTCATAATATGATGGGACCTTGGTGTAAATATCAGAAACTTGAGGGGCTTATTTGTAATTTGCAGAAACTGAGATCTAATAATATAAGAATGGTCGGTTGCCCGCACTAATGGTTTAGATCGTTCTTCTGTTTCTCCCTCAAACTCCTCTCTCTCCTTTTCCTTTGTTTCTTCTTTGGTTTTTTTCTAAGAGACTAAGTTAAAACCATAGATCAAATCAGGTCTAGGGTTTCAACATGGCATCAGAGCAGAAGGTCGAGCGTTCGCGTCCCAAAATTGTGTTGTGCCTTGGTGCCCTGTATTCTCCCATCAAGGGTGTGGTGTGTATGTTCCCGTGCAGAGCTTGCACCTGCGGGAGGTTGTTGACATGTTGTGCCTTTTGATATAGATTGTTATACCATTCTCTATCAGCTTAAGTTTTTTGAGTAAGTCAACAACTCTTGCTAGAGCTATAGCACCTTTTTTTTTTTTTTTTTGTGTTTTAACACATCACTTTTATAGTTTTATCCCTCTGTCTTCCCACACAGTGCACCCACCACGATGGAATGATCATGTGGGCCCAATCCATCTCAATGATAGAATCATGGTGGTCCCCACTACACAATGATGGATGGAATCACAATGTTCCACCATTAGTCTAAAAAGACAATTGAGGTCCACCATAATTCCATCATTGAACTACATCAGACATGCATGATCCTACAATTTGGTGGGACACCAAATAGAGTGAGGCCCACACCATCACCATACTAGGTTAAACTATATCTACTTCCCCCCACACGGCGGGCCTCACCAAAATGAAATGATTGTGCTGGCGCAATCCATCCCAAGAGCTGTGCCTTTTTCCTAGTTTTATAGAAGTCATTGATTAACTGATATTTCTAAACTAGCTTCTTGACAGATAATATTTATGCCCATCCTTCCATTGATGGTAGGCAGCGATGTCAAAGGTGTTAACTGATGTGCAACATAAGCATTGTCTTTGCTATAGTAGTAGCACTTATACATTATGTTTTAACATCTCAATTTTATCTCTCCACGTGGTTGGCCCCCACCAAAATACATGGTCATGTGAGCTCCATCCATCCCAACGATAGACTCATGGTGGGCGCCACAGAGAGGGCCCATCATGATTCCATCATTGGGCTAGGTTGGGCATACATGATCATATCATTTTGGCGACAACCACCATATGTAGCAGGTGAGAGAAGCACGTTAAAGCATGTGAGAAGTGCTACAACTGTAAAAAGGGAAAAGGACAATTTATACACCAAGTTATAATGCTTTGGTTGACATTTACACTGTGTACTGTTAGTTAAGGGATCTAGTCACAAATACCTAAAAGACAAATTTAGAATGTTGGTTCGTCATAGACATCTTTGAACTTAGACCAACAGAAGGTAGAGGTATTGTGGGGCCCGCTATAATTGGGAGGGATGGGGGGGAAGGGGCTCACATGGTCATATCATTTTGTGAGACTCAACACATGTAGAGAAAGAGAGAAGCATGTTAAAGCACGTCAGAAGTGCTATAACTGTGATGCGGTGGCCGGGGAGAGGGTATTCACACACATACAACACTTTGGTTGACCGCTATGGCGCACCTACCCATGATAATCACAAATACTTTAAGACACACTATGAAAGTTCATCACAGACATTTCCAAAAATTAGAAGAAAAAAAGAGGCATTTTAAGGGGGGAAAAAGGAAAGAAAGAAAAAGAAAAGAAAACCATTTTCATGGAAGCCAACTGCCCGGACCGTTAATAGTAACAGGCAATCAGGCATAAACTAGCTCAACTTGAGACCTCTTCCATGGTAGAGACCTTCCATTTGATAACAACAGAATCTCTTTATAGAATTATAAGTTCAAATACACAGAGCCAAGGCAGCATAGTTAAATCAGAGATTCCTACAAGTTCACCATCAGTGTTTAGTACCAAAATCACATCGCATAGGTTGAACATGGTAATTGAGCCATGCACAAGGATTCAAAGATTCAAGTAGGCTTGATGGAAAATCAGCCATGGGGTAAGATGAGAGGACTTGACACAAGGTATTGCCTGAGAACATCAGACACCTGTGGAAGAATGTCATCACCTCCTTTGTGCGGCCCAAAGCTTATGGCAATGTGTTGTAGACTTGTAGAGCTGGGATAGAGTTTGATACATTCGTCCTAGAAGCCACGGACATAGAAACCTAAGGCATGTAGGTTTTGTGTGCTTCAAAGCCAGAGCTGAGGCTGAAAGAGCCATAGATCTGATAAATAGCAGGTTATAGAGAGGCAACAGGATTTGTATCCAGTTCTTAGTATGGAGATTTTACGAAAAACCAATCCAGGAAGATCCTAAACCTAAGGGTTACCAAGGAGGCAATAAAATATCATCAAAGCCTTGTCCCAACTATGTTCGGATAAGAATGTTGTTGAACCCCACCCTGTTCAGCGTCAAAGCTACAGTGCCTGCATAACTACAGTACCATGTGAAAACCAGTTTACAATTGATGACTGCTACAACTAATTTGAGGGAGAAAATTCATGGAACTCCATTTTCCAAGGAATCTTCGTAATGAATTGAACAGTTCAAAGGTCTCATTCAATTATCTCATTAGGTGTATTACTATAGAGCTGGATAGGACTTACGAGTATGGACGTGCCATAGGAGTGATGCCTTTTCAAATAGACCCATTTTTTTGTTGTTATCAAGCTACTCAGATGAAGGTAATGTTGATAGAAACCCATTATCAAATGTGTGGCCTATACAAGTTCATGGTACAAGCCTCCACAAAAATAGCCCTTGAAGAGTGGATTCTGACTATGGATAATCTATAAAAAGGTTAAAGGTAAACTATTATTGTTAATGATTTCCACCGTGCTTAAAGGCAGAGGGGACGACATCTCACCTTCTACTTACTTCAGTGCTCATATGATCAATCAAATGGCAACCAAAACTAGCATGGTATGATTGCTCCTGGGTGTTCCTAAATTGGACTGATTACTTCCTTATTGCTTGACGAGGCATGGCCCTAGCAGGGACAGGCAAGATAATCTGGAACCCTATCTCTTCTGCAAATAATTGGGCTATTTGGAAAGAAGAAAACAACAGATGCCATGAAAACAAGTTGCTTACAATGGTATCTCTAGAAGCTTGCATTTATTAGCCATCACTACCTACCGTGTGCTCATTTGTCTCTATTTTTTGAAAAAAAAAGTTCTTTCGGTTAGACCCTTTCATAGATAGATTATAGATAGTTTGGTATGTCTGACTCAATTTAGAAAGATAAACTTGTTGCATGATAAAAGTTATACAAACAAAATTATCATATAAATAAAGAATTACAGACAAATTTATTACAAAGTAAAAGTAGTGATGGCAAATTTATTATATTATAAAAATAATATAAACAAACTTGTAAGAAAGAAGAGCAAAGAATGTCTTCATTACTCCAATTAATTTTTAAAAACTTAAGAGACAAAAGGTTTGAAAGTTGTAATGAATCGTATATCTAAAAAAACTAATTAAATTAATCTAAAGCACTTAAACATCTATTTTAATTAATTATATATAAGTTAAATAGACATAAAAGTAAACTTGCCAAACTAGATATTCTGGTAAGGACCCTACTGGACCGGAGCTGGACTAGGTTATTAGCAGGGTCTGAAAAAGAAAAAAAGAAATTCCATAATTGGAAAATTTGTTCTTGCAATCTTCTGATATATATAACTAATTAATAGGAAATCCATTGACATCCCTCCAGTACACTGGCTTAAAACAAAGTTTATAATTTAATCACCAGTGCACTACTGCACTGGCAGGAATTTTAAAATCTAAGTACGTTTTCTCCGACAAAAATCCCACAGCTTGGGCCCATGCCAAAAGCCCATATTACACCTCTACAAATACGTTAGACTGCATATCCTTTTCTCATTGTATCCTAAAAAAAAAAAAAAATGTCTCTTCTTCTTCTTGCTGTTTTCCTGCTTCTCCTTTTCTACTTTCTGTTCAAATCAATTTATACATTCATATGGAGGCCATTGAAGCTTCAACTCCACTTCCAGAGGCAGGGTCTGTGTGGCCCGCGTCGGCGTCTGATCAATGGGAATGCAAAGGAGGCCCGAGAGCTGATCGCAAGAGCTCAATCCGAGCCGTTGCTGCTGTCCCACGACGTCGTGGGTAGGGTGATCCCACAGTACTACCATTGGTCAAAGCAGTATGGGAAGACGTTCTTGAATTGGTTCGGGTCGACGCCCCGGCTCGCCATAGGAGAGCCAGAGATGGTCAAAGAGGTGTTGGTGAACTCGAGTGGTGCATTTGAGAAGCGGTCACTCAACCCACTTGCAAGGCAGCTTCTTGGCAATGGGGTCGTCAACTTGAAGGGAGATAAATGGGCTCACCATAGAAAGATTGCTAACTTGGTCTTGAGCATGGAACGAGTCAAGGTATTTAAACTACGGATGGACTAATTGATTTTAGTACAATTGAAATTTCGAGAGAGATTGGAGATCCAATACTTTGCATCATAGCACAATTCAGACCATCTTAAGCGTCTGTTTTTTACCCATTGAAATACCTGATGTGTGTAACTGTTACAGGGCTGGGTGCCTCTAATGGTGGATAGCATAGAAAAGATGTTGGAGAGATGGGATGAGGAGGGTAGAGATCATGGGCGTGAATTCGAAGTAGAAGTGTTCAGAGAGCTCCAGAATCTCACATCTGATATCATCTCCAAGGCAGCTTTTGGAAGTAGTTATGAAGAGGGGAAGAACGTCTTCCTATTGCAAGGCCAGCAAACGTATCTTGTGTCGCAAGCCCTTCGGACCCTCTACATTCCAGGACTCAGGTATGTACGTAATAAGAACATTTTTTTTCAAATACCCATCATTTTAAAACAATATTGATCTGGTACATAGTGCAGTTGGTCATGACCTGGCTAGCTATGTGATGCATTTTTGCCTGACCATCTTCAGGCAGGAGTTGGAACTTGGATAGACTGTTTTGAGTCGTGCCCGTTGAATAAAGGGAAAGGCCTGAGCTTTTATTTCAAAACATGTAAGCATGGGCAAGCCAGCCCATTTAGTGTAACCCATTGTTTGAAAACTAGGGATGAGATGCCAATGGGCCCAAAGCGTAATTTCAATGATAAATGGGCTTTAGACCTTCCCAATATTTTAAAAACAAAATGTCAGGGCAATCTAGTGGACTGTGGATTGGACAATTTAGTTCAACCCCCCAGTTTGACAATTCAATTTAACACGGCTCAATCATGAGCTAAAAGTAATAATTTTAAAAATATTTTAAATCAAATAATGGTGGGTCTAACTGGTTCAAACACCAATTTTTACTGGTTACCCATGAAGGAGACCAATTTCAATCAGATCTGATTTGACCGTTGCAGAGCTTTTGCCTCAGGTGCCAGATGGAGGTTGTGGGAGGAAAAGTGAGTAGGTGAGTAGCTCTAACTAAGTGATCTCCTCCACCAAAAGTAGTATTTAGATTAAATTGAACTTTGATGTGAGTGTCTTCTCTAACAAAAGCAGGAGCATCTAGACTGCATATCCTTTTTATGACCTAGTTTTGAGGCATGTATCATGTGCTCTTGGGATTTTTTGCCATTCTTTTGGGGTGCCTTTGTGGAGGTATTGTTTCTTTCTTTTAATGGAATACAAATAAATCACAATAAGGAAAAAGGATCCATACATAGCTCTACTCAGGAATCCTAGATCACCATTAATGCTAGTGGAATCCATGTGATAAGTGCTCTGTTCATCATAAACAGAATAATCCTCTAAAATAAAGTAAATGAATCATTTATGAATACAAGGAGTACCTCTGCAGATGCTCTCGAGTTAAATCAGTAGCAGCTTTCACCCTCTTTGGAGCATAATTGGGACCCTTCTGTAGTGAGTAGCCCTTCCATGTCCTTCACATCATTAAGGTGTAAAATATTATACACAAGTACATAAAAATTATAGAGTATTTGCCCATATCAAGTTGTAGGACTACAAAATGGCAATCCAAGTAGACTAACGTAAACAAATGTCTGTTTCCAAAGAAAAAGGGTGAAGTATGCAAAACAGCAACTGTAGCCAAAGCCAAGCATTATATAAAGAAGATGAAAAAGAAGGATGAGAGAACCTACTGTAAAGTGATAAGCTTTCTTTTTTTCAAATCCTCAATATCTTTAGTGTCAATGACCTACAACAGCATAGAAGTTATCAATATTATGATGACAATTCAAAGAGGTGCTTTTTTTTGTTTTTTTCACTATGAACAAGTACAATGCAACATAAACCCAAGGTTCCATGAAAGGTACCACCTTGGGTTGGCCAAAACCAAACCCAAAAGTCAAATAATGTCTAAATGACATTAAAGTAGGTGGAGAAAAAGCGACATTTGGCAAAGACGATCCTCGAAATCCTGAGATGAGAAACCCTTCTTCTTCTTCCTCTTCCTTCTCCCTACCCCCTTTCTTTCCCTCTTCTCGTTTTGTTTCTTTTTCTGTGGACAAAAAGGGCCAAATGCCCTTTCAAACGTTTTCATTTTTTTTTTCTTTTACATCCTTTCGATTCGTGTCTTCACCTGAGATTCATGGACTCCACAGTGAGACCCACTTATTAGAAATGTCCCACTCATATATGGGCCCTAGCCAAATTTCACTCTAATAGGAAATAAGGCCCTGGCAAAAACCCTAGCCAAATTTCACTCTAGGAGGACATAAGCTCACTGTCAAATTGATCAAGTATAACCTTTTATGAGAAAATTGCAAAAAAAAAAAAAAAAAAATCTTTAGTACTGCTTGAAAAAAAAAAGAGCAAAATCCCAAAAGTTGGCCACGTAGAAATAACATATTGCACTATTGATTTAGTAGAATAAATTATATGTATACAATTTATATGTTATTTTAAAATTTTCCATATTTATATGTTTATATTTTTCCAAAATGCAAATTTGAAAATTTTCATCAAATTTCCGAACAGTTTCAAGGCCAAACCAAAACAGGTGCCTAAACGAAATTGACAACTATGCCGCTAAGAGCTAGTGTAGGGGAAAAAACCACCAACTATAAACCTGTGCAGTAAGTGTTTTTTTTTATTTTTATTTTTTACATTTTGAATAGTAGTTCCTGAAAGTTTATATGTACAAGTCAACACACTGAAGCTAATAAGCGATTGATTGAAAACAAAATAATAATAATTTCATACAAACAAATAGTAATCTGCTAACAATCAACAGATTATGCACCTTTCCATCATGTACTTTTTGAAGCAAATCCTTCACTCGGTCTTCAACGTGCTCAACCTACAGAAGGTGAAAAAAGTAGTCATTTGGGTAAACTAATGCTACCATGTATATTAAATATTAATCACAAAATGAATAAGGAAATACACATCTCCTAGACTCCTATTAACTTGTTCATATACACACATATAATCATATATAGGGGCCTCCAGCAAAGGTAAAAGACCCCCCTCACTAAGTGAAGAAAAAAATGGAAAATGAGGCAGGAAACAAAACGACAGGTACATTGGAAATGCATTTAGAGAAAGGAACAAAAAAAAATCTGAAAACCCACATGGAACTAGTTGAGCTTTTGAATGTAAAACAATGGTCAATGCTTTTCTACAGCATAACCTACACACAATATTATTCCCAGATGAGAAGTCAATTTCATCCATTTTCTGGGATCAAACAAACATGTTGCTAATAGCAAAATGAGAGTTTTCAAATGTCAACAGTGATTTGCATAAATGGTTTACTTACAAATGACACTGTAACATTTTTCAATTTAACAAACATGTTATTAATAACAAAATGAGAGTTTTCAAATGCCAACAGTGATTTGCATAAATGGTTTACTTACAAATGACACTGTAACATTTTTCAATTTAACAAACATGTTATTAATAACAAAATGAGAGTTTTCAAATGCCAACAGTGATTTGCATAAATGGTTTACTAACAAATGAAACTCGAACATTTTTAAATTTACACATTTATGGGAGATATTATCATTTCCAAGCTTCACATTTAATGGATGTAGAAGAACTAAAGAATTTTTGTGGCAGTTAAATAATATGAGAAACTATTAAACATGACCTTGCCTACATGGATCTAACGGAGGATATGGCCCTAAACAGATTTGATTGGCGTCGTCAAATCCATATAGCCGACCCCACCTAGTGGGAAAAGGCTTGGTCTGGTTTGGTTTATATAATATGAAAAAAAGAAAAGAATGTGATAAAACCAAAAACTGGCTTAGTAGCATTACATGGAAAAGTTTCGATAGTAGAGGATTTCTATCATTATCTCACAAAAATTCCCCACCCCCAACCAAAAAAAAAACACGCACAAACACACACAGAGACAGGGAGAGAGAGAGTTTATACACGTACTAGAGCTAGAAGAGAGAGTGCCCTGACTGCAGACAGAGGAAAAAAAGTAGAAAATAAAAATTAAAATATCCAAATTGCTATACCTTCCCCGACACATGCGTCTTTCCCATTTCAACCCATTTATTTTTTGTCGCCTGGGAACGACCAATTTTGTAAACTGCAGGGTTGACTTGTTTCTGCATCAAACACAAGAATTTGATGCACAAGATTAGCAATCACTGAACTATTAATCAAGAATCATTTGTGATGGCTATTTAACGACATAAGAAAATTAAGTAGAATGTAGCACAGATGGTTTTATCAAACACAGTGCATCTTAGCAAGGTTGTTATTCAATTTAATCCAAGGTTGGAAAGTTATGGAGTTGACTCCTAATGCACCTGAGTCAATACTCTATAAAGTAGACTAGTAGAGTAAAAAAGTGGACTTGGACTGTGCAATAGAAAGTGCAACTTGTGTGAGTTTCTTCAAGGTTTGGTATTATTCAATGTCTCATTAAGAATAGAAACTTTCGCGAACAGTATAACATCTTCTTTTTCCTTATTCAGCTTCCTTCTGCATGCTCATAGATATATATGTATTATTTTCTGCATATTAAAATTAGAATCTTGACTCATCCAAGTCATTAAGTAGACTCATTGGTGTCGAATTTTCTAAATATAAATACAAGTTCAAGTTTCGCAACCATGGTTTAATCTAAGGCAGGACCTGATGCTACCAAGCATGAATTAAGCAAGATGTAGTATAAAAATAAAAGCACCCCAGCTTAGCTTAACCCGAGCATGGCCAAAATGCAATAGAATTTCAGGATTTAACGCTTAAAGCAAAGAAGATTGAGGGGATTTTGTGCAAACCTGCAACTGTTCGTGAGAGATTCCTTCTGGGGGCACAGCCAAGAAGAACTGCACCTCGGGCGAGCCTGCGACCACATACGACTTCCCTTCATCTGTAAGTACCCATCTCTCCTTCTTGATATCCTACACCCACAAAATCGTTTCCATGACCATTGCAGAAAATACTGATTAAGTTGGGGTTTGGGTTTGGGTTCCATATCAATCATTTTCGAGGTGGGGTTAATGGGGTTTCTAGTAATGATAGAAGAACCAAATTGGGAGAAGAAAAAACCCTAAATGGATTTGAATGGAAGTAGAGATGGAGAGAGAGACCTGGGCAACGACGAATTTGAATCCGTGGAGGCTCTTGATGGCATTCACGATTACGTCGTGATCGATTCCTAAGCTCGATGCGAAATCTCCAGAATTCGATATCTCCTCTTTCGATTGAAGAAACCCTAGAATCTCATCTTCCGCCGCAGTCGCATTGCTACGCTCCATCTCTCTCTCTCTCTGTCACGCACTGTCCAAGCTTCCTTTACATGAGTCTTGAGGACTGCAGTCAGACCATTGTATATGTACCAACTACCAAGGTTATGAAAAATGCGTGACTAAGGAGTTACTCCGCAAGTTACGGCTTGGCGTGACCGGCTGTAAACGGGCTTCATCTAAACGAGTCTGGGTCCGTATCTGACTTGGTTTTCGGATCCGAAACGGACCTTAAAACCTTCCACCCTTGTCCACTCATTTGAAATAGGATTTTTATAAATAAAAAAAAAAAGCCGCATATATTCTCAGCAACTTCGAAAAGGACCATATTTTATATATTTACAAAAAGCCCCCTAACCTGACACGATGACGTATGGCTAGTAGTTTTATAGATAAAGAACAATAGGCATACTTGAATGCATGATGACTAAGGGAGACATGGCTAATACCAGAGGCTTGGATGCAAATTAAGAAAATTTGTAACATTGAGCCATTTAAATGATCTTAGTCTTTGGTTTTAGGCCCTCAAAATTTATAAGACAAGATTTTCTTTTTATCCTTTTAACTCAATGGGTAAGTCATTTAAATTTTTTTTAAAGGTAAATCAGTCAAGAAAAGGAAAAATTGGACGGTCTAATCACTTTTCCTACAGTTAGACTGTTGGTCAAGATAGGTATTACTCAACCCACAAAATATACGGGCCTTTATGAGGTTATGTGAAAGTATAGGGGGCTTTTTTCTTGTAAGAGAAAAAAAAAAAAAAAACTCTATTTGACATAAATGCAATGCTCTACCATATAAGCACAAATAATTCGACAACCATTGATGAGTGAGAAACAATATTATTCCAAATCAAGAGCACGATTGTACGGTGACCGTTTTATTAAAAACAATCAAAGATTTTAGTAGATATATGTCATCTGTTGTCTGGTGTAAATATTATAGTTTTGGAAACTTTTAAGTATAATTAGATCATGCCCCATCATCAAACCAATATCAGAAGATCCAAGCCCTAAATCAGGATAGGTTAAAGAGCTGTTTTTGTCCTTGCATAAGAAGCTGATTGGAGAGTTTAAGATGTAGTGCATAATCTACCTAAAGAGAAGCAGCAAATCTGAAAGCTCATACAATCAAATCTCACATCTGCACACACAATATAGAGGGGGGAATCATCACAAGTTGGCCAAAAAGCAGACCCTATCTATAAAGGGGGGGCCACTCTCCCTTGTGACAGAGATATTCCAAGTCTAGGTAGAACCCATCACCCAGGAAATCTTGGAGATGGCTTGAGTAAATTGTTATTTCCTCATCAATATCTTGCTACTGCCTGATCTTTGATAAGTTTGATTCTATGACATTTGAGTTGATATAATTCATTATTCTAATAGTTAAAAAATTAGAAGGGTTGAAAATTAGGAATTTCTCCAAGTTTATACAATGTATCCTAAGAGGTACAAGGATCCAAGCAGCAGGATTCAATTACAGTTGAGTAGAGTTCCAATAGTGATCACCAATTCACCCAACAGATGTAACAAAAACAACATAGGCAGTAGAACTAGAGAAAAGCAGTAAAAGGAGTGTACGCCAAAATAAAACAAATTCAGACTTCTCAATCATGCAGACATTTCTGCTTTTATTTTATGTCCTCTTAACAAAGTAAAGAGAATTGGTGAATCAGCGGTAGAGGCTTTCAGATCTGAGATTCTCCGCAATCTCTGTTTCCCATCGATCTCCATTCTCGAGCAGTTTTTCTTTGTCATACAACAGCTCCTGCAATGAAGGGGAAGAAATTTGCAATTAGGTTGTCTCCAAATCACAGAGGAAGAGCATTTGGAATTTGGAAGTCTTCAACAAACATGGAAATTCACCTCATGAGTTTCTGTGGCAAATTCGAAGTTTGGACCTTCCACAATGGCATCAACTGGGCATGCCTCTTGGCAAAAGCCACAGTAAATGCATTTTGTCATGTCAATATCATACCTGCAAAATATGCAAAATAAGAAAGTGATAGAGAACAAGGTAAATTGGCAACTAGCAGAAACCAGCTGCATCGGAACTACCGACAAATAAAAGGTATATATATAACCTTGTAGTCCTACGGCTGCCATCCTCTCGTTCTTCCGCTTCAATTGTGATAGCTTGTGCAGGACATATCTTATCACACAAAGCAAACTCATGAGAAACATGAGTAGAACAAGGTTTAAAATATCAACACAACTCAATTGAACATTTGTTTTGAATGCTTATCACAAAATCACCTCTCTCTTCTTTGGGTTTTCTGGTGTTTCAATTGAGCCATTCATTTTTGGATTGGCAATAGAAACAAAACAAAAAAAAAAACAAAGAGCCGAAAAGGGAATGCTTGTGCATTTTCAAGCTGGTTTGTGCAGAAAATGGAGAGGTGAAGACTTTATTAAAGAGGAAGAACCAAGTTTCACAAGGGTCCAATTTCATTTTCTTGGGGTAGAGGTGGTGACCTATTTTCTGACAAAAATTGACCATCCACTCCATGGTTTGTCTCATAATTAACATCTGAACTCCTCTACTTTCAAAAGAAACCAGATGAAACTACATGTAGAAGCCCTCACTCTTTTTCAAGTTTCATGAAAATATAGATATCTCCATAACATGGTCTACGTTATGACTAAATCAAATCAATCCAACAAGTCTCTTCAATGAAGTACCAAATCAAAATTTTAAGCAATGAATTAGGCCTCTAAAAAATAAAGATGTGACAACCAACACCACAGACATGGCATTTTATTATCAGCATGCTGTGAATTCCTAAAAGCTAGAGTATGAAACCACGGCAATCTATTTAAGCATCGATCCAGTCTTTTTTCATTATATTTATTTTAGAAAGTTACCACTTTGCCTTCAAGCTACCACCTTGCCCTCTAGTGTTTACTCTCTTTGCCCATCTCCACCAACTAAGCCCTTACGCGTGATCACTTACCCCCTGGCTAGTAGTTAAGATTTATGACATCATAGATTATTATGGAGACTATAGTAAAACTCTTTAAGCTGACCCGGTTTGATGGGAAAAGGTTGCAACATTGTTAATGATGATGCTGATGTCCACTAGTACTTTATAGTATTGACACATATTTTTCTAATCCACTTCTGTTCACCTCAGATTGAAGCATTCATGTTTGGCTACAAAAAATATCCATGATAAGAAATCCTGCTTAAACTAATCACATGATAGGGAAAACTTACAGCTTCACATAATTTACATGCAATACATCGCTCCTCTCCAGTTGGATAACGTCGTAGAGCATGTTCTCCTCGGAATCGAGGGCTCAACGGTCCCTTCTCAAATGGATAGTTAATCTGTAGCACAAAAATGATCATCGAGGATTTACAACGTCAACCAATGGTGTGAATAGAAAACAACTGTAAGAATGCATAATAATACTTACAGTAACTTTCCTCTCAAAGAAATATTTGAGTGTTAACATTAGACCCCGCACCATTTCAGTCAGAAACAACGTATTTATACTTCTCTCAAACACTGTATTCCATAAAAAAGAACATGTAGCCATTTACGAACATGCAATGAAGCTTAAAAATTGTGGATGATCCAAGGATTTAAATGTAAATTACTGATCCATCAAACTGAGATTTAATTCTAGGACATTACCAGAACTCCAATCCTTTGAGATCTCCTTAGCAAGCTGTTCTCGTTCCAAATCATCTGCAGGTTTGTAGATAACAAATTCAATTTACAAGGATTTTAAACTGAGCAAGAATCCCTTATCTTCAATTTTGCCTTTCTAATATTAACTCTATTCTCAATACAACTAAAGGAAATACAAAGTGCCCATATGCAGACCATCGGAATAGGAGAAGGACAGACCTTTTGTAACTCTAGAAAAAGGGTGTGAACTGAACTGTCGTCCATAATTACGTGAAGCTTGTAGAGACTGTTCAGCTCCAGCCTAAATCAAAGTTAAAAATCCAATCAAAGTCCCATGCTAAAAGCAAAGAACATGATAAATAACCATCACAACACTATACAACTACAAACAAGAAACAAAGGATACTCCTACAGATACAATTCTTCTTAAGAAGAGAACATTTACACGGGGAATGGAAACCCGTTCTTTCTATCTTGCTTTTTTATTGATAAATGAAAATCTTCATTTGCAGCCAGGAGCATGGAGAGAAATTGTCACCAAGATGTCAAACAATAAAATCTAGCAGAAAACTAGACAAGAAATGCAGGTATGTTAAAATTTTATCACTTTAATAGCAAACATGACCTTTTTCTCATAATCATGAGATTTCCAACGTGACATGATAAATTCCCTGGTTTTCCAACAGGAGATGAATCACATTGTGACTCCCAACAGTAGATGGGTCTTGCATGAATGTAAAACATTGTATGTGTCTAATCATGATTCAAACTGTAGATGAGCTCCACTGTAATTTCCAGGATTACATGGGTCTCAGAATGATTTACCCTTAGATGGGTTCCTCCTTCATTTTATTATTTATAGAAGGGCCTTTACCCTTTATTGCGACTTCCAACTTCAATGTGTCTAACATTAAATGGGTCCCACCATGATCTAAATAGTAGATGGCTCCAACCCTGGATTTTCAACTTCAGAATTCAAATAACTCAATGTGATCCAACAATGAATGCAAACTAGGACAAGTCTGAAACCTTAGATGGCTATTGGAGTCCAACCGTGATTTCTAACAATAGATGGGCCCTATTGTCAATTTCCAACTCTGGGATACTTCTAGAAACATCAACAACTTCTTCACTGTTTTAGATCTACTTGCATGAGTTGTCTCCAGTTTAAAGTACATCAGTTTTGATGTAGGCACCACTGCCCTACCTATAAACTTCAAAGAATGGCATAACAAGGTGATTCAATATCTCCCTGTGTTTGTGGGAAAGAAGAAGAAGAAATAGAAAGGCAGCTGGCATTGACACTCTCATTCCACACTAGCATCCAAATCAAATTTAAATCGCAAAAAAAAATATATATATATCCCAAGGTTTCAAAGTAACGTCAGTCCACAAAGTTAACCATATGAAGAAAATATCTAGGGCATGTTTGTATAACATGTTTCTGCGGAAAAGGTAACAGTTTTCTGCAAAAACACGGCTTTTCCTGCGTTTGGTGCAGCAGGAGTCCACGGAAACCTGTTTCCGCCACGTCAGATTTTTCCGCAGGAAGAGTGGAATTCCAATTCCCAAAGGGGGTATCGGACTTTCAGTTCAACAGAAAAATGGCCCCCCGTATATAAACCCTGTTTCCTCAGTCATCCTCAAAATGGGATGAGAAAAAAACGATTGGAAACTCTTAACGAAAAAAACGAACGAGATCTCCATGCCTAAGCTCGTGTCCATCTCCCTCAAATCTTTCATAGTCGATCTTCATTCCAAATCCAGCTTCTCTCTCTCCACCTTCATCTCCATCTTTCTCTATCACTCAATCCATCTCTATTTGGAAATACCATCTCCATCACCGTTGCCATCTCTAATCCTAACCTAAATCCGACCCCATTCCAATTATTCAATTTCCAAACCCTAAACAGTATACCCATATTGTAACCCTAAACCTAAACCAATTCCAAATCCTTACCTGAACCCAAATCGACCCCATCCCTATCTCCATACCATCTCTATCTTAGATTTGCATTTCTGTTCCGGAGTTTGGGTTGCCCAAGGTAGGGAAGGAAAGAGATGTAGACAGCAAACACTCAACACCGTTCCTAGACATAGCCACGAGCATTGACGAAGGTCTTCATCTCCATCATTCCTGTCGGATTGTAATGTCTCTTTCTTTGCAGAAAAATCAACTGTTGTGTTCTTGTTATGGATAATGTTGAATTTTATTTTTTCTGCTATTTTATCTGTATTCTGCTGTTCTTGTTGTTGATTATGTGGGGTTTGATTGTTCTGCTCTTGTTGGATTTGATTGGGTTCTATTAATTTATTGATTGTTATGTTAAATTTATTTTTCTGCTATTGTTGATAATTTTTCTCTGCGATGTTAATTGGGCAGCATAGGTGAGGAATCCACAGCTACACCAAACATGAAGATCACCATTTCAACAAAGAAAATAATTCTGCACCAAACACAGAATTTTGACGACCACAGAAAACCTTTTCCGTAGCATTCATTTCCATAAATTTTGCTAATGTGGCAATTTCCGCTTTCCGCAGAAAGCACCTCAACACAAACGTGCCCCTAAAAGGAGTGGCCTTGAGAAGGGAAGAACTTTCGCAAAGGTGTGATGCAATAAAGCATCACCATTTTTTGATAGATTGATAAATGCAAACATTCTGATTCGTACAAATTAAAAAACATTAGACTTTTTGCAACTTAATCTTATGCCTTTTTGGTATTTTTGCAACCGATTCTTATTCGTACAATTCTGATATGTTATTTTTGCAACTTTTGTCTAATCCAAAAGTTCCTACAGTAAACTAACATTGGAATCGTACTTTTAGAATTTACAATTGGAATTTTTCTCATCCGACGAACAAATCAAAAGACAAAAGCACCAAAAGTCCTATCTTGACAGGTCCATAGCTTGGTTTCTCTCTCTCTCTCTCTCTCTCTCTCTCTCTCAAGAACGAAAACACCATGAAAATTTTTGAAGACTGCATTTTCCTAATCAATTATGTGCATAGGAAAAATTCTCCAGGCTCTATGAATTCTCACCAGATCTTTTTTAAACAATTAAAGAAAGGAAAAAATTCCTCTGTCCCCAAAATGGAAAGCACCCAAACCATGGTTAGCTAGTTCGTAGTTCCACTGATTTCCATTCGAATTCACACTTCCAAGTTCAACATTTACCTTGATTCGAAAATCGGCTTGTGTTAATTCATTCACATGTGATCAATATGAGAATTGGCCTCGCTCAAGTTAGAGTGAAGATTTTCCAAATGATCATGAATTTCAAGATATCAAGTTTAAAGATTGAAACAGTATTCCCCTGATGGCAGTAGGCGTTCCAGGCCTCGTCTTTGCAGGTATTAAACCTTTCACTCAGACGATAAATAAAGAGGGATTGGGGAGAGGGAGAGAGAGGAGCTTCCAGGAAAAAATTCCTCGTAAAGATTCCAACAATCCAAGACATACGCACGATTCAAACAGTTGGGTTTGATATCACATGATAGGTAAGTCAAGCCTCAAAAGACCTTAGCTTTTTTTTTTTATCTTCCTTTTCTACAACGAACTACTTCCAACTGGGGTTTCTTTTTATCTTCTTCGAATTAGGGCGAGGGCGAATCGAACTGAGAATTGCTCGATTCGAACACCTTTCCA
This sequence comes from Litsea cubeba, assembly GCA_012931725.1. Classification (NCBI taxonomy): domain Eukaryota; kingdom Viridiplantae; phylum Streptophyta; class Magnoliopsida; order Laurales; family Lauraceae; genus Litsea; species Litsea cubeba. The sequence continues at coordinate 151,137 of WHSA01001014.1, forward strand.
CGATTTTTTTGTAAAAACCCAAATGCAATGGCACTTTACAGGATGGGAAAAAGATGGTTAGGGTTTCTACGAAACACGATCGGAAGATGTTTGTTGAAATACCACTAACAACAGAAGAAGAAGAAGATTCGTAAAATAACATACCGTGATGGCAAAATTCCTGGCGCGGAATGCGAGGAGGGATTTGCGAGCCAGCATCGACGCGGCCATATGCGAAAGACGGATCTCGATGTCGATGGTCTTTCTCTGCAGCTGCTGCGATTTGAGTGAGACAAGGGAAGACAGATGCCAGTTCGAACGGCAAATATAGACTGATGTTTTTATCGATTTTAACCCTGCCAGGCAAAATGAGGGTTCAATTCTGATAGTGGGACATGGGCTCCAAGTGGGTCCATTCCCCACCATGGGCACTAAATTTAGAAGATGGTTTCACTTAGAGTAAGAGGACATTCTTACAAATTTTACTTTATTACGATCGGTTGAAATAAAGTCTCACCACTGAAAGAATATTTCTTTTACTTTACCAGCCCTCTAAAAACTTTACTCCATAAAATTTAAGTAAAGACTGTAGAGTGGTTATTTTGCGTTATGTTATTCTTCGTCGCAGTCCTAGGCACAGTCACGTGGGTGCAGTTGCATTAGTCAAACCGGGTGCACTTTCAAAACCTATGTGAAAATTCTAGATCTATTTCTAAAAAATCCAATAAAAATCATGGGTCTACCCTCAAAATCCTCGTGAAAATTTTCGTATTGCCCCCAAAACCAAACTACTTAGTAAGGTGAAAATCATAAGTCTTGGTGCTAGGGAATTCTCACTGCAATCCATGGTTGTGTTAAAAAATGAGAATCATGAATTAATCATATGAGTGGGGTGGGCGGGCCCACATGTCTGATTGTTCCTTATAGTAGTGATTTGCTACATATTTCGGTTCTTATCCAAATATAGGCCTGAGTTGAGGTAATTAAATTGAATTATAGTACAACTACATAATTGATATAAAGTTAAATAAACTAAATACAATTTCATCCCAGGAGCTGGACTCGGCCAAGTTATATATTTTTTCTAAATTATTTTGCAACCTTCTTAAAATATATCCCATATGATGAATATGAAGCAATTCCTACATCAGGTTAATTGCTATTTCTCCTCAAGAAGACACTTGCAAGTATCATCGTCATAGTTTTTTTTTTTTTTTTTTTGCTGGAATAAGGATTTCATGAGATAATAGAAGTTAGAACAAGAGCTAGTGTGGCACTGGCACGATAGGTAGGTGCCTCAGTTACACATGTGTCGTCGTAGTTATTGGGTGTGGCCTGTATTTCAGTTTAGCAGGATAGGTTCATCTGAGTTAATTAGGACAGAGGTTTAAGATTCCAGGATACATTGGTCTTTGACCAATTTATACTTGCAATAGACTCAGGTAATTATCTCCATTGCGCCCGTACTTTCTTTATTTCTAGCCTAAAAGAATAAGTAGACTTCAATAACTTTTTCCCCCACACACTCACGCAACTTAAAGTTTTCCTCATCTACATTCAAAGGGATCAATCTCTGATTATATCTACTGAGAGGACACCACTAGGCTACCTGTGGATCGCTACATAGACAAAGAAGTTTACTGCGCTCTCTCAAAAGCCCTTTGCTCTGATATTGTCCATGTATTCCCGCCAATTTGGCAAAGGTGTTGCCACCGCAATTGCCATATGCAGCACGTCCGGCACCCATGTACATGGCATGTTTCTTTACCGAAATTTATAATTAGAATTTGGAAAGTTGGGGTTTTTTTTAACATGATGTGACATCTTGTCCCCCGGCATTTGAAATGCAGTGTTTATTTCATTAGAGTTTCAAATTTCTACCACTCAAAATACCTTTTGGAATTCTTGGAACTCCACTTTCTATATCATTTATTGGAATTCCAAGTCCCTCTTTAAAGAGGGATTTGAAATTCCACCTAAGGGGACAACTTTTGGAGAATACGAAATTCTTCCAAACATGAATTCTTGGAATTCTGATAAAGAAACGGGCGTAATGATGAAAACCCCACATCCGAATAGCGAGTTGAGATCCTCAAGGATATTTTGCTCACTATTACGATCCTAAATAGTTGTAAGATTTAACTTGACGCGTTCCATCAATCTTGGGGCTTTTGGCGTATTGGTTAAGTCTATATAACATTTGGTATCTGAGCCAACCTCCACATCTCCGGTTCGAGTAACGAAAAAGGCTACTTGGAGTAGAGTAAGAGCCATCTAAAAAACTAGAGAAAATGGCTACCTACCGCTACGGTGAGAGCCGCCGTGGAGAGGGCTACCTAGAGCTTGCTATATGGTTGATTGACCACTATAAAATGACCAATACTTCAAAAATCACACTAATAACATCTCCAACGGTTAGGTCAAATGTCACATGGCAATGGCAATGGTAAAAGAAAATATATGAGGACTCTCCACCCAAAATGCCATATTTGATGTGGCATTGGGCTACCATATTTGGCAAATGAAAAAGCAACATGTCATTTATTATTTTTAAATATTTTATGATGTGCATCCCATAAGAATGCAAAATCTTTTTGAAAAAGACAAAGTGGTCAAAAGAGGTAAAAGATAAAAATCTAATAAAATAATAAATTTGACGTATATTCCTACTTTAGGAGTTGCCAAATTCGAAATCTTCAAAATGCCAATTAAGCCTTCACATATCCAAAATAACATATCCATTGAATCACATGCAAATCGATGACAAGTGAATATAAAAGAGGTAAAAGATAAAAATATAAGAAAATAATAAATTTGACGTATATTTCTACTTTAGAAATTGTCAAATTCCAAACCTTCAAAATACCACATAAGCCTTCACATCTCCAAAATAACATATCCATTGAATCACATGCAAATCGATGACAAGTGAATATAAATTGATTTTACATGACTATGATTAGCCAAAACACCTCTCTTGATAACCGAATAAAGTAATGAATCACTCAGTGCACGTGATTAGCCAAATCACCTCTATTGATAACCGAATAAAGTAATGAATCACTCAGAGCACGTCCATTTCTCTATACAGACGCACATAGTGGTGGACCTAGAATTTTCATTTGAGAGGTATGGACCCAGACATGCAACTGTATTTTAGGAATAAACCCAGGATTTTCATATGAATTTTGGAGGTGGACGCACGATTTTTTTGTAAATTTTCAAAGCAGAGCCAAATTTTTCATTATGGTTCCAGAAGAGGTCCGCCCTCACGTGGACATACTTGGGTCCGCCACTAGACTCACAGGTTAAAATAAAAACCACCGCCCATAAAAATTCTAGCAATGCATGCATTGTGGATGGGCAGTTCTCCATAGCCTAAGCATAAATCCTAGAGCTAGACCACGAGGCCTAGATGAAATACACCATACAAGAGCAGATGCCACTGTAGTAACAAGATTAATTTGAAATAAGAAAACATGATTTTGTGAGGCAAATTTTATACACCAATCAATCTGAAACTTGTTTTCCGAGAGGGTAAAAGATAAGCATGTGCCATTACATTCACCACAGCATTTCCAAGCCCAACATTTTCCAGGCTTGTTCCTACAACACCTGTGGCTTACACTTCTGGACAAGTTTTCTTACAAGTGACTAAGAGAGGCAACTCAAAGAGGAAGGATGTCGAGTTCATGGGGCATGAAATCTTCACTTGGTCTGTAATATTTGTCAGGAGAATACAGGCTCAAGTTTGTCACTTGGCTTGTGTAAAGACATGCAAACCTCTCCACCTGCATAAGCAATAGCAGAACGATGAGCTATGGCATATGAATAACCAATTCAGCAAACTCACACCTCTCATCAAGATTGTAGAACACATGAAAATTTCAAGATCTGAGGCTTCCCAGGCACAGTACATTCTATATATTATTGAGCTTGATCCATGTAAGATGTAATTTATAGAATCAGAGTTTGGGCTCAGAAAATCAGCAAGTTCTTGAAAAGACTTGAGAGCAGAAAGGGGAAGAGGAAAGACCTGATGCGCAAAGCGAGAGTTCTGATAGCCAGTCTTCATGAGCTGTCCCCATACCTTGTGAAACTATACAGGTTGCAAAGTGAAACCGGTTTAGAAATGAAGAAAAGATCAATAGCAATACAAATTTAAGTAAAATTCAACCAATGAAAGGAATTATTTTATTTTGTCTAATTATCATACCATAAATAGTGGAAACAAAAGGATGGTTTCCATTAAAACAATACAGACATCAATGCGGACTACACTAAGCTAGTACACTTAAAACCTGCTCAAGTGTTTATTGCTCTAAAAAGCAGGTAATCGCCATGAAATTTTTGCAACTTAAGCTGGACAGGTGTCCAACAGCCCAAGACAGAAAATGGGTTGCACATCAGAATGAATCCCATCTCTGCTAAACTCACACCACCAGTTCCATCTACAGATGCATAAGGTTTTAGTTTGATCAAAGAGAAAAACACTGGAAAACCAATCTATTGATCTAATGAGTTGTGCATCTTATTTTTTCTTAATTATTTGGGGTTACCATATGGTGAATTTGCCGCTGAGCCTCTTGATGATGGCGGCGAACTGCCTCCCTCTGAGACTATTGTTATAAGAAACGAGAAAAATTGAAATTAATAGTTTGATCAAAATGGAAATACCACAAAAAATATTAGTAAAATCTCATGGTTGCAGAGCATAACAAATAAAAGGAACATAACTATATAACATCGGAGCATTGACTACTGAAACGGCAAATTTCACCATGGAAATTTGAGGTTTTAGTGAATTATACAACCAAGATCCAAATAAAGTTAAAGATGAGAACAAGTGATCAACGGCTCATCGGAAGGTGCATATAAAGACTAATGTCCAAAAAAGTCCATTTGAACCAATCTAAGATGATAACTATACATTGGAAGTCTTAGAAATCAAGGTATGGCCAAAAAAGCATCAATCCTCAAGTCATAAGCTACATCCAATTCAAGAACTAATTTCATGCATTCCTACACTTCCAGATTGACAGATAAGCATGGTTTGCCGACGGTTTTGTACTTCAATTGTTTTCACATTGACCAGATCATTCTAGGGTTAGATATCTGAACATGCGTAAAAGTGATAAACTCTCTGCTATATGAAGATGAAACAAATTCTCGGTAAATAATCCTAATGTTTGTGACCTCCCAATTTCATAAACACTGAAAAAAAATCGCATTTGTTGACAAGAATGTGCTGACCTCCAATTCGTTGAGTTCAGAAGACAATTTCTGCTTCTTCTCACCATCTACCCGCTCAAACCTGAACACACACAAAAAAAAAAAAGTTCAAATATAAGAAGAGCAATATAAATGAAATAACAGAATACAAAGGCACCAGAGTCCAACAAAAAAATGGTAAATTTCCATATCCAATTTGACCTGGAAATATTAGAATTTGTGTCACCTTTAGAAAAAACAATATATGTATGCACAAGTAATGTTGATTGAAATTTTCAATGTAAGATTATTTTAATTGGTCACAGCATCGCCTATAATGTACAGGTCATGATTGAAAACCATGGTTTAAAAAATCGGTCGTATGGGACTTGGACTCGAATCATGTGACTCGGCCGAGTCCAATGCGACTGGACCGAGTCCTAATGGGACTTGGCCCTCCAACAATTTTATAGGAAATTGGGACTCGACTCGGACTCGGCCATGGCCAGGTTGGGTCCCGAGTCCAATTTTTTTTATAGCTTGTTGCAAACAGCTACTTGAAAAGATGACTACCTTGAATATCCAGTGCATGACCAGTACAAAAAGGACTCTCTTAAATAGTAAATACCTAGGAAGCACGGACACTTCTCCGGGGCCAGAGTGTCGGTGTCCGACACGTGTCGGACACGGACACGCTCCGGACACGCTCCGGACATGTGTCGGACACGCTCAAAAGAGTATCATGATTATTTTTTTTTTAATTTTTAATATTTCGGACACGCTGGGGACACACTGGCCTCTTTTAATTGGAAAAAAAATAATAATATTAGAGTAAAAAATGAAAAGAAAAGGGGGCTGTTTGTAAAAGGTCATAACTTATTTGTTTGCTAAATTGATTACAAAATTAAAATAATAAAATTAGAGTAAAAAAATTAAAAGAAAAGGGGGCTAATTGCAAAAGGTCGTAACTTATTTGATTGCTAAATTGATTACAAAGTTAAAATAATAAAATTAGAGTAAAAAATGAAAAGAAAAGGGGGCTGTTTGTAAAAGGTCATAACTTATTTGTTTGCTAAATTGATTACAAAGTTAAAATAATAAAATTAGAGTAAAAAATGAAAAGAAAAGGGGGATGTTTGTAAAAGGTTATAACTTATTTGATTGCTAAATTGATTACAAAGTTAAAATAATAAAATTAGAGTAAAAAATGTGAAGAAAAGGGGGCTGTTTGTAAAAGGTCATAGCTTATTTGATTGCTAAATTGATTACAAAGTTAAAATGATAGTATCTTTTAGTATATGATTAGATTTATTATTATTATTATTATTATTATTATTAATCATTAACGTGTCCCGAACGTGTCCGTGTCCTACTTTTTTGAGAAATGCCATGTTGGCGTGTCCGTATCGTGTCGTGTCGTGTCCGTGTCCCGTGTCCGTGTCCGTGCTTCTTAGGTAAATACCAATACGTTAGATGTCACAAGTCGCAACAACAGCTAAAAAATGGATATTGGTTGATGAAAATTAAGGCAGTACATATGCAAGAAACAACAGATGTCTGACACAAAGAAACTAGCAACCGGCATGTGGGACCCATTTGGATCCACACCAAGTATTTGGGATGAGGGAACACAAAGGTCCATTTGTGGGCTACGGGTGTGCAAAATATGGGGCCCCTCTGATAATCTAAGCCCTTGACTTAAGGGCCACAGTCAGACAATTCTTCAGCCCGCACATCAATCAACACACTTGAGTGAACTACTATTATGATTTTTGGAGGGGTGTTGGGGAGTGGAAGGTGCGCGCGTGAGTGGAGGGATGGGCTCTTAAGGCCAAGGGTGCAGGGGCTGTTGTCATCAGTGGTAGTGTAGATCATAGGTTGGTTCAGGTGGGCCTCACATACCCTAGTACAGCCAGCCATTCTGGATAATTCTGCACTAGTAGTATATATAAACTTTTACAAGAACACCACATGGAAGGTCAGTCCACCAACCATGATACAGGAATCTTTTAATAATGAATGATTCAACTTATAGACCATTAAAAGAGGCTTCAATGAAATTAAAAGGTCAATCAAATCAAGTACACCTCAAAAAAAAAATCATACTGCAAAAGGTTTTTTCAAAGGAAGTAGAGATGTTCCCACAAGTTTACAATCAGTATAGAAGAAAGAAAGGTGCAACATGGATTTGAGTGATTCAGTAGAGCAGTCTAGATTTAGAAATAAGGGTTCTAACCACCCTCAAATAGCATGCATTTCAATCGGGTATAACACACATTGTAGACCTCCATCTGAATGGAAAAACATAAAGTAGCCAACTCTGAACATCACTTTTATATTTATAAATGAATTTTATACTCCTGTCGACAAGTATTGGTTGGTATTCTCAAACAGTCAGATAATGTGGAAATAAGTGATGGATAAATATTAAATATACACGCCTTTGTGCTTGTTCGAAGGGCAGTGAAGCTCAAGGTAAATTTCTATAGAGGTCAAATGCTAGTAGTGAAATGTTATGAGATGTGTAAGCTGGCACATTAAGTCAAATTGACAACAGGAGTAACTAAGTTTTTTTGTGTGTTGCCCCAAATGAATATCCAATGTGTTCCAGGTCCCTCCCACAAGAAATTGGGTATAGTTCTAAAGAAGAAACACCACAAATCCCACATTTCTCAGAACATCCAAATGCAACCTTCGGTGAATTGTGAAAAGAAGTTGTCAAAAGTATCATGCGTCCAATCCATTCTATACTTACTTAAGGGACCACTTTAGACGATGTATTTTATCTTCAATGAGATCACGCTCTTTTCTTAAGCTTTGCAGCTGCTGTAAAAAGGATGAAAAAAAAATTATCTGAACAGAGAAAACTGTTAATCAAATAAAAATTAGGTTATTTCCTCTATTCTTGTTATATTTGAGATAAGGTCATGGCTGGGAATGATTTTCCACTCCAGAGGGTTAGCTGATGTCACATAAGGCCAATGTCTTCAATTACTCGAATAAAAATGAATTATCTCACTTATATTTTTTCAAGATATGGGATCCCACTCAGCAGAAAATACTAAAGCTCCTGTTCAACTATCAAATTACTAAAATTTGGTTAAGGCTTCAATGATGGAATAAGGCTTCAATGATGATGATGAAATTACTAAAATTTGGTACATGCAAAGTACATTTAGCACCAAGGAACATTCTGGACTACTGCTTTCAAAGTTTGAAAAGGAAACATGTAAATATTGAAGAATAAGTAAAATGTGCAAGCTTCACTTCTCTGCCATGTACTAGTTGCACCTTTGATGCAAAAATAAATCTAATATCCATTTTTCATATTAGAGGCCTGCTATCACATACCAATACAACATCATGAGTGGTATGGTTCTCTCATGTGGTAAAATGAAAAAAGTAACTTCCAACGATTGCAAGATCACAATTTACTTGATTCCAGCAAGAACAGTTGATCTAAGGACAATACGCAGGACAGACACAAAAATTAGGGGTGTCTCTTTTCTTTATGATATTTATTACTATTTATACTTTTCGTCCTTCTCTTCTTTTTTGTCTTCTCTGTGCTTTTGGATTCGAGAGTCGCTGGCAAAAAAAAGGGCGTCAAAATCAACTCTTGGTTTACAACATTATAAAGGAAAATAGTCAATTTTTTCCTTAATACTAAATTCTCTGATCATATATAGCTTTTGTGATTAAAAAATTTACTGAAACTTCGATATCAAATTAATCTTATTCATAAATTTGGTCAAATTAGTTTGATTTGCTTTGGGCATCTCAATTTCTCACCCAGCATAAAATTGTAAGATTTTTACTTGTATGGATTTTCACATGATATTATCAGAAAATTCACCAAAACTAATATAAGTGAAAAAAAAAAGTAGGAAAGTAAATAATAGATATATTAGAAGTGCTTAATAATATCTCATCATCATCACCACCACCACTATCATCATCAAAGCCTTGCCCAACTCCCAACTATCTTAATAATATCTAAGTTCACAAAATAGATATTTCAGATATAACTCATGAAAATATCATAATATTCTCATTTTTATAATATTTTGATAATGTCTTAATGGTATACTGTATATATAAATTCATAATTTTAAGCATTCCCCTTAAGGGGGTGGTGCCATCATCCACATGATAGGCACTTATATTCACCATTTTCTTATGTCAATATTGTGATATTTTAAAATTGTGTCAACATTTGTCACACTGAAGGATACGAGAGTAATTCGCTGGCTACAGGTTTTATTAAAAGAAAAAAACAACAGTAATTCCACTATGAATTAATTCAATTTGACATAAGAACCCTAAGTGAGCTCAAATCAAGAATTAGCAAAATGAGAAGAAAAAAATCTGGGCCTGTTTCTTTACATATAATAATAGGAATTGAATGCATAGGAATTCATGGTTAAAGGCTCAAATCAAGAATTAGCAAAATGAGAAGAAAAAATCTGGGCCTGTTTCTTTACATATAATAATAGGAATTGAATGCATAGGAATTCATGGTTAAAAAAGCTCCATCTTTATATTATTATAGAGGTGAGAGGTGAAGGATATGAGTTGAGGGGTGAAGGATAAAGGTGAAGAAATAGATGCAACCCTCACTTTCCTAGGCATTGAATTATGGGGTGAGTTTTTTTTTTTTTGAAAACTAATTAAGGGGTGAGTATTCATTTCCCATCTTCCATTGATTCAATTTCCTTTAAAGGAAAGGTTATTAGATGCTATTTTCTGATAATCATATTTGATATTCACCTTTTATCTTCATTTTAAAACACTAAGGACATGAATTCTGATATATTCTATGCAAAGAAACACGCCCTTTGCATCTTATATTTATTAGTTATTGCTTTTTATTAATATTTCCTACCAATCATTCAACGATCTGGACTGATGGCCTCATTTCTTCTCATGCAGCCTTCTCTTCACATGATACATAAGAAAGAGTAAAACAAAGGTCAAAAATAGAAATCATGATAGCTAATTTTCATCAGCAATATCTACATGTTGCACGAGGTCACTTCCAAGTTACATGGACATCAAAAGTTCCACGAGATAGACACAATGACTGCTGATAGGAAAGTCATTTCCATCAGTAGTATCACTGCAAGAAGTCACTTCATGTTAGATGCAACAAAAAAAACCATTTGATGATAAAAGAGATTATCAATTCAACATTTCAACAATAGAATGTTAAAATTTCTAAAGCATAGAAGTGGAAATTAATAAAAGCACCCCGTCGTGAATTAAGAAAGTTTTGCAAAGGGAAATGATAAGACATCTTTAGTAGCACCTTTCGGCTGTTCCTCGACTCAAAAAGTAGTTCTACTTCTCTTTCAAGCTCTGGAACAACAAGCATAGTTCTCCAACCTGTTTAAATGATGATGAAAACAATTGGAACTCAAACAAAAAATTAACATGAAACAAGATTTACATTAAAAAAAATTATGTCTTCACTGTAGAGAAATGAGGTTGGATCCAGATCCTCTGAGGAACAAACAAAAGCATGGTCTCACTGTTTCCTCGGAGAATCCGAACTATTTCTTCTTCTTTTTAGAACACGATGGGGTTCTGTTTTTTTTGGTGGATTTCTAAAGTGGATTCTTCAAGATGGGGTTTCTAAGGTGGGTTCTGTACTTGGATTATATAGGATTGAGATGGGGAGACATGAAGAGGATTTAATGGGTTGGGATGAAGGGTGCCTTAGAGTTGCGGGTTTTCACATAATGGGAAAAAGGGTGATGTTACCACCAGCAATATGCCTTTCTTCTCCATGACCGTTTCTTTAGCACTATCTTCATAGAACCAGTGTCTCATCTATCCCTTTTCTCAGTTTGCTCATGGCCTTTTTTGCCTTTATTCTCCCCCATTTGTTCTTCTTTGCTGTTCAACTCCCTGAATGTCAAGTCTCCTGCGTATTGGATAACCCATATGACAAAGGACGCCTTATCTTCTTTCTTTGCCACCTCAATCTTGGGTTGTCTAGAAAGCATCTCCTAGTTCCACCTAATGGACCTATTCTGAACAGTTGAATAGAAAGGCCCTGTCCTATTTCTTGAAGGGGGCCCTCAATCGTGGATTCTCCTGCATACCATCTTCTCTCCTTAATATTGAGGGGCTGAGATGAGCAACAACCAAGCACTAGACCAAGGGGACCATTGGTGATTGAGTCGGAGACCCCAAAAAAGGCCAGGGAATTTAAGAACTTCAACAGGCCCTTTTCAGCCAGGTCACAGGAGATAACCACAGCCTTCTAGTGGGAGAAAGGCTCAGAGCTAATCTCACCACCTTCTAATGTGAGAAAGATCTTAGCACACTAACTGAACGAGAGGAGAAATTTCTAATATTTAGTTAACACCAAATTCCTGATATTTAGTTAACACCAATATCATAGCTTGTTAGGGACCCATAACAATCATCACATGTAGAATAGGTTCTTCCAAACAAGCATAAACAATAAAAGAAGAGAGATGAAAATAGTTTAAAAGAAAAATGGTGTGCTCGAGAGAGGAGGATATGAGAGAAATGAGTTGTAGGCAAGAAAAGACACAGAAGAAATGCATATAGCTGGCAATATCGTCACCCAAAGGCAGTTTTGTCAAAAAAAAAATCCGCTTGATCAAGGTATAAGCTTAATTTTTTAACAAAAATCCCTTAGTTTTAATATGCTTGACCAATATTCAAGCATGGTAAATTATATAGTTTATTACTCACAAGAACCTCTTGTGAGGCTACAGGCTAGTCATGTTTCAGTTTAGACTTGTCCCTTTTAATCTATCTTTGAGTTATTTTACATTTCCTTTGCCTATTCATAAGTATGTGATACTTTCAGAGACTTTTTCACCAGTTCAGATTAACTATTTAAGAGCACTCATTGTATCAGAACCAAATAAAGTCATCTGCCAACAGACTTCAGAAAAACAGAGAAAACTCACCCAAAACCTTTTTGCTGCGCAGAATATCTCCATAGATGTGATCTCCAACATATAGAACCTGTTAAAATATCAACAGCACCATATTAAAAAAAAAGAGACGTGCATAAGAGAACGAACCAAAAAAAAAAAAAAACAATAGGTCAAGTTGTAAAAATAATCAATCAAATGACGCAATAAACAAATTCCAAATGCGCTTCCCAACATGACCATATGATTGGAATAAATGTGCAAATGAAGTTTAAAGTTCAACACGAAATGAGACCAAACACAATGATGTACATTTTAAGTGCTAGTAAAGCTCAACATTATCCAGATGCGTAGCGAGTAGAAGATGGGCTAAGCAGATAAACTGTTGTAGTTATAACCTACTATTATGAAAAATAATAATTTATTTTGTACGCCAGAATATCTAAGACATATTATATATATGAGTTAGCAACAACTTCAGTAATAACTTCCATTAAATAACAGGTAACAACTACCAGAATAATCCAACATAGACCATTAAATAACAGCAATGAACTTCAATTTTAGGAAAAAAGAAACACCAGTCTAACACCATGAATATATTAAATTATAAATACATTCAGAATTCAATCAGTGACACATGACATAATAAATGTGTAAGATATAACTTGCTATATTTGGTTTCTTTTGCGCATTAATTACTTTCTAGTTTCTTTTCCAAGAAAGAGGCTCAACTCTTTCATCATCACCCAGATTCCTCTTAAAACATTACTCCAATCTACCATCCATCTTCCAACTTAACTGTTAGTTTGAACCCCTTTGGATAAGATGAGGCACTAGAATTACCTTGAAATTAAATTAAGGGGGAAAACAACCATATCTGCAAAGTGTAAAAGTTTAGTTACTTTTTTAACATGGAAGTACACGTGTTCAAAAGAATTCAAAATCTGTGACTTCCTATTCACTACTTAGCCTTGATGATGAAGAACAGATAAATAATGTAGTCTCATTAAAAGTCAGGAAATGCCCTCAATACAAGTTTAAAATGAAATGGAAATAAAAGGACTACATAAAAAGAAAAGGCATTAAGATCAGAGTATTTCAGCACCTGCGAACTTGATTCAATTGAAAGCAATTTATGAAGATGGCCAACATTCCCTCCCTAAAAATAGAAAATCCAAAGTTAGCAATCAATAACTTTGTCATCTGACAATGAAGGATCAGAATAATAAAATGCATACATCTTCAAATACTAATCATACATAAGTAAATTCTGGAACTCTGGTTAGCGACTATTGGATTCCACTAAAGTATAGGAGAATACCTGGAAAACTCTGCATGCCTTCTTCAAACCCTTCGATGGCAATCTTGGCAAAGTATCCCCAATCTGTTAGAAAAAATAAATAAATAAATAAAGAATTAAGCAAAACAAGAAGAGAGAAAAAATAGATTGCAATCTACATAAAGGTTTAGGATATGAGCTTTTCTTTAAACTAGCCTGAGGTAGATGTGTCCCATTATCAGTATTTAGTAGCATTCCAGACTCAGGTTCCACTTCAAATAGGTTTGCACGGTTCTCATCATGGAAAAAACTTGGCTTTGCACTGTAAGCATTCAATAACAGAGAGAAGCTATACTTAGAGGAAGAAAGATGCAGCTTAATTGACCCAAAATTGGTATTACTACTTGAAAAGGGGAAAATGGGAAAAAAATACAAGCAAAATAACATGAGGTCCATGATAGCAAAGATGTGCACACATATCAGGCTTCAACTCACTTTAACTGACAGGATAAACACGAATATAAGAACCGATGTCCAGTTAAATCATTTCATCCAAAACTTGTTACGTTAAATAGCTTCAACCATCCTACTACATTAAGAAAAGTATGCAAATATGACAAAGGTTGTTACCTAACTAGTTCAGTGAAAAATAAACCATTACAACCAAGTGAATTGATTGCAGCTGGATCAGCCCCCTTAACAGCCATGACGATGATGAAATCTTGAAAATTTGCTTAAACATACAGAGATATTTGTTTAATGGTTTGCCCTATATACTGTCTTTATCCCTCTAAGGTAAGAATTGGTCAATTTAATGGATAATTTAATGGTGTGATGGCTAATGTGGAATTTTGTAAAATCAAGTATCCTCATTCGAACATGAGAAAAAGGTTAAGAACTGAGGGATCTGGACTATGATTGGTGAAGGCAAGAAAGTGACATTATTTTGCAAATTTTAAACAAGGAAATTAAAGTAACTCATATCATCCCAAGGTGCTCTTGTTAAAGTATAAACTTGTATGATAATAGGCCCAGCCCACTTGTATGATAATAGGCCCAGCCCATTTGTATATATGGGATCTAGTCAGAAAGATAAGCTCGTATGTGCTAGGATATATTTTCCTTTTTTAGAGATCTAATTAGATCTTGATTTCATGATTTGTAGTAATTTGTAGCCTAAACTTAGGCATTGTAAAATCTATATAAAGAAGAGTAATCAAAGGATACAGGACATCGATTGAGAATATTTTCTCAAGAATCTTTCTCTAGCATGTTTGTAAATGTCTGTCACCTCTAACCAACAATTACGTTAAGTTAGAAGATGGAGAGTAGAGTGGAGTATAAATTTTAAGAGAAATCTTGGTGATGAAAGAGTTGGGCCACCTTCTCGGGGGAGGAATTGTTGTTCCCCTCTTTTTTTTTACTGGTTTCTCACTTTTCAGACTTTATAAGAATGAATGGTTCTTATCCATCCTGGGGACATGTTATTCCAATGAGCTGATAATGTTCTTACTCGGGACCATTTGATGACAGTTAAAATAATATGCAAGTACCTTATTAAGGTTTCTTTTTTGGTCAGTACATACAGAGTATCACTTACTAAGATTTCTTAACCATCCAGGCTACATTTTTTGCCACTACACAGAGTACCGCTTATTGAGGTGTCTTAAACATCTGCGAAGTTGTGGATTTCACTCAGTTTTACGATATTACGTGGGCCCATATTAGGAGTAGTTTTCAGAGAGATATTGGTGCGGGGGTAGACGGTTAGCTCCAATACGAATCACTGTTCTGGTGAGGAAAAAAACATAGAATGGGATTTTGTCTCGCATGAATTGCTTTTGTTCCCTGAACGTTATATTGAAAGTGAAACTGGATAAAACCATGGCTTCAACAACAGCCTCTCAAAATATTGGAGATAATTATATCTTTCTGCCCTCATAAATTCTGACAATGTGGGCTGTCGAGAGAAAGACAGAGTGAGCTTAGACATGTTTCATCATCATAATCAAAGCCTTGCGTCAACTATGTGATGTAGCCAAAAGAAATCCCTAATTGTAGGAAGCCCAAAATTCCAGCCCTAAGCCAAATCAACAGTAACCAAAGCAAGAAACAAGTAGAAAAGCGACATTACTCACTGAGTCACACTTATTAATGAATAATCAACTGTTTTCTTCAATCCCAAGGAAAATACATCAATCCCAGGAAGACGAGTGTAAAATATTGCATTAAAAGGAAACTTCATTCAACTGTCATGCATTTTACAGAACTGTTGACTATTTTCCTATCTATGAAAGCATTAAACCTCAGAAAACCTAAAAGAAATCTCATCCATCTATCTATAATCAAGCTAACAAAGTACACTAATCTCAATGGGTCCTACATAAAACAAAACAAAGGAGAAAACTAAAAAAACTAACTGTCGAACTTGAATTTGGCAGTTAAAAGGTCGCACAGACATGGGGATGTGGGGGCCAGTGGCTCACTATTTGGACAAGTGGATGCCATCTGTAAATAGTAGACTGATGGGCGACCCTGGTGGTATAAGCACTACATGGGTTTGGGTCCATTAAGACCCATTTATATAAGCACTACATGTTCAGATTTTTTTTTTCATATAGCCCCCCAGAATTCTCTATTTCTTCAAAACAGCCTGTCTTCAATTTCATTTAATAATTAGCGCTCTTTCGGAACCCCAATCTCAATTAATTCTTAATTAAACCCTTGTGGGCCTTCTTATAGCTCTCATAATGGTCCAGAAACTCTTTGGCAAGTAGGATTGTGCCTTCAACTTCCGAATCTTCATCACTATGTTGGGGTCAGCTACATGAATAATGTTTCTCCATTCCAATTTATCTTGAGCCAAATCGTCAGATAGGTTACACTTCTTCAGATATACCCTTATTATATTTTCCGTCAATAAAAAAAAAAAAAAGAGTTACATCATGTCAAACACATGAAATAAAAGATACATAATATAATAACGTCATTTCTTAAATGCCTATCCACTGGAATATTACATACTAAATTACTGGTAATAGATGCTCAAAGAAGAAAACCTGCCAGTGATGACAACATCAAAGTTTTCAAGCCAATCGTAGCTGCACGGGAAGCTAGCATCAGAAGTTTCTACCCGACATAAGAAATTCATCACGACATTTGTGTAGTCCCACAAGCTGCACAAGACAAGTAATGAATTTAGATAACAAGATACTAGTTTGGGATTGCTTAGGAGGACTACACACCTTTGAGATATCTCAAAGAAAATTTAGCATTTAACATCCATTAACATAAGGAAACATCATCACAGGTTTCTAAATATGAAAATGCGGTACCCAACATGCCTCACAAAAGGATGCAAACAATAAGCATAGTGATACAAATTTAATGTATTTTGATCATGCAGCCCATGCTTCCACCAAAGCATTTTCTTAAAGAAAAAACTAGAGGATAAAAAATTACCTATTTGTCACCAAGAATGTTGCACGACCAGAATCTCGAAGCATTTTAAGCATGGGAACGATTGATAAGTCCTCACTAATATACCTAATGAATGAAGGAAAAAATTCAAAGGAAATGAATCACAGATGCTTCCAACAACTAATAGGAAAAGTCTCATAGCTTTACTTTTACCATCATGAAGTTGCAAACTTCACATGACATTGCAAAATTCAAACAGAGTTAACATTGTGATCCATTTTTCCAAGCAAAAGTCAAAATAAAATACCCACAAATCCTATTATTCCAAGCAAAAGCCAAAATAAAATAGACATTCTAAGAGATCTGATACTCGCTTTGGGTGCAGGGGCTTCCATGCTCATTTGCAATGATGCCCCACTTTCATTTAGCCAAACCCATATAGATTGAAATTTGAATAAGGCCTCGATGATGATGATTCTTTCACAAAAGGGGAAAGAATGCAAGAGATAAACTACCAATACATCCTTTTTAAGCCATTTGGTCAATGAGTAAGGTAAAACTTGCCTACATGACTTGCTGTACTTTTTGTCATACAAATTAGAGATCATTGTTTCAGTCATATATACTCTCAAAACTGTATTAAGTTGCTACTGCTGAGGAAGTCATCACTGCAAGGACAAGCTTCAATAATTCCAATTAGAGATTAAAAAAAAAAAACAGTTAAGGCTAAAATAGGCACAGGGCACAAGTCCGATGAGAAACAAATAAGTTATGGCCAAAAAATACAAACTGGGAGATGTCTTCATGACAAAATCCTAGTTTTGAAGTTATCAAGTGTCATGATGTTTCCAACTTTTACATTAAAAGAAAAATAAAAATTTAGCATGAGTAGCTAGGAAGTACCCTACTTTCATAATAAAGCTTTTACAGTGTGATCATTCTTTATTGTTGTTGTTGTTGTTGTTATTATTATTATTTGAGACAGGCAACCAAAACATTTGATTTAAAGAGAGAAAGATACAGCTGAAACACTACAATCCACACAACAAAAGAACAAGAAAGTGGCATAAAAGAATTATAACACAGAAAACACAAATTGCATAGAGAAAACGATCAAATCAAAGGACCTATCGACTCCCTGTTTCAGCAAACCATCCGCTAAACCATTATAGCCAACCTCCCAATGTGCTGAAATTCCACCCTCAGCAAAAGTAAAAAGACCTTGATCTCACTGAAGTAGGGATGAAATCTCCAAGGCACCCTTAGGGGGTGGGGATGAAATTTCCATGCATGCACGCACTTAAACTACCATTAAGATACCAAGACCAAAACAATAATTATTTTCTAGAGGGATGCTATCTTAGAAGTGTAAGCTCTATGTAAGTTGTCCAGAAAACAAGTAAAAATAGCATTGATGGTTCAGTTTATTATGAGTTCATACTTTCCAGGATCCGTTGCAACCATTTGTTTGACAGTTCCATCCCGATGGCAGAGGTCGACGGCAGCTCGAACATCTTTATACATACGAATGTAGCTGCAAATAAAATCCACTTAATAAAGTAATACAAAATGTAGTACAAAAAGAAGAGAATATCAGTTCAGTTGGAATATACGAAAAGAATACAGTCTAAATGAAGTATTACAACAAGCATATTATAAAGTGTATGTCAGGTTGGAAACAAGAGGCTCTCAACAATAACTGCCGTGTTTTCACTAAATTTTATACATAATATTTTGTTATATAATAGCATGCAAACTCAACATTTTATTTTCTAAAATTATTGCTGATATGCCAAGAGAAAAATATTCGTTTAATCTTTCCGTATTGTTCAGATATGGGTAATATAACTACATTTCAGGCTTTATATGACCAGACAAATGATTCTGCCTACTATTTTTTTAATTATTATTATTACAAGTTCATACAGAACAACGTAAATTCAGGAGGCGACACAATCCTCTGGCTGGACCAAAATCTAAGTTTCCTAATATGGTATTTATGGAGTCAGCAGTCAGCACAATCAGGACCCATGGTTTGCAGATCCATTTCATCAATCTGATGACCACTCATGCATAGTAACCATAAGTAAAACTCTACCAGATTTGAAAACAAGTAAATAACAGGATCAACTTCAACTTGTCGATTGAATCCAGCTTTGAAAACCAGTGTGGTCATTTTAACACAAGGAGAGCAATTTTTGGTTTGTCATATCACATAATAGTTGGGCAAAAAGGACAATATAGTTGGGACAAGGATTTGATAATGACGATGAAATCACATAACAGAAGCAGAAGAAAAGAAAAACAAAAACATAGTTTCAGTGAACCAAATAGCAAATCAAGAGACACAATCTTACTCAGCGTCATTGGGAACTTTTCCAGGATTACTATCCTTAAAGTACACAAGCTGAGCAAAAAGGTAGGCTTCAGCTAATGAGAAGAGAGTATCAATAAGAGCATAGTCAGGTTCATCAAAAGAATCCCGAACTAAGGTGTTTCCATAGGTTGCAATTTTGTCTTCTTTAGACATCTCTCTAAAGCCATGGTAGGCTACTTTAACATATTTGTGCCGGTCCATCTGAAAAATAACTTCACTTGTAACAGTTGCCAGAAAGATAAAATAACAGAACTTAATAAAAACATAATGAAGAACTAAACAAGCAAAAAAAATCTTGAACCTGTAATAGCATTGTGATTAGTATACTACAAAAAACATCAACATAAAACCCATGCAAAATTTCAAAGGAGAAACAGCATCGAGTGCCAAACAAGAAGGCAAAGGAAGGCCATGAGTAAATATAAGTAGCATCTACTTTCTTTTTCAAATTAAAAACAAAAAGAAAGATTGGAGTAGAAGATCCACCCAATGTTAAACACCTTCAAACCAAGCTTTAGCAGTTAGCATAATTATTTCCAGGATTCTATTAAAAAAAGAGAGGAGAAAATCTGAATATTATTGAAGATGATTTCAAGAATACACATGAGAAGTACTAAATTAGCCTCTCGGACATCCCGAGAAGCAAGTTTACTCTTACACATGGATTTTCTTTCCCTTCTTAAATAGAAAGAAAAGACTAAAAGAAGAATATTGCTAAAAGAAATAATAATCCAGAGGGCTGTCGGATTATATTGCCTATTTGGGAATGGGAGGCTTGGAAATCCTGCTGTACCTAACTGGGCTTGTTATGCCAACCCTAGGGCCTAGGTTTGGGCCCAATAGACCATCCTGGACCATGGGTCTTGGACACTTGATGCAGGCCAGCCTATATCAACAAAGCACTTCATGAAAATCAGAAATCATAAGGGGATGCATCACTTTCAAACAGACTCCCATAATGAGATCTAACTTATTATTTAAGTATTCAATTTCCACTCCTTCCAAATTAGACCAAAGGACAGCAAAAAAAATCCGATTCCGAAAAAATGGCACCACTGTTCTACGATTGAACACTAAGTTAACAATCTGGGGTTGTCAATGCGAGCATCTAAAAACGTATCAAAATAGATATTACTCTTAGATTCTCCACAAATACAATACAAATGGATTATTCTAGTATTAGTTCAAACATTCTTACGTAGTTGATGGGTATTTTTTCAGTTCATTTTAATGGTATACTGAAAAGTAGTAGTTGGGTTGTTCTTGGGCTTTTTTCCTTCTTTTGTTTCCCTGTATCCTGCTTTAGACTGTCAGTACTCATCTCTTGTACTGTCTGTTTTTTATTTTAACGAAAGTAACCATTAAAAAAAAAGTTTATTACCAGGGTGTTTGGTGTAAGATAATACATTTTAACTTAGAATCGTGTCTTTTGGGGCCTGTTGTGAAATCTTAAAACTTTTTACTAGTGTCAAATTCCAATACATAAACCTATAGTCATGCAACATAGCTTCAAAAGAGTCCAAAAATATTATTTTCTTTGAGATGATGGAAAAGAAAGATTAGAAAGCTCAAAATTCAAACAGACTGGTGACATTCCGACCAAACACTAACATGAAATATTTGAAGTGAACAATTCATATTTCTGTTTTTTCTTTCCTACCTTTTTTTTTGGTCAGTTAGATGAATCATGTTTCTAGCTGACCCCAACATAGTTGGGGCAAGGCTTTGATGATAATGATGACAGCATGAATCATGTTTCTATTGAATCATTCTGTCTTGTACTATTTTCCCTTCTTCTTTTTTCTTTTTTCTTTTTTCTTTTTTTTTTTTTGAAAACAGCGTTGGAGACACAACCATTGTTATGTGGAACACAAAGCATGCCAATCCTTACTTCTGAACTATAAGCCATACTGTAGACAGAATACATCCTCCAACTAGGGCTGTTTGGACTACCACCCTGGTTGCCACCAAAAGATATAAAAGAAAAGGATCAAACCATCCAATTACAAATACGTAATTGTAATATCGGATAAAACCAGACAACGAGATTGTTTTGAAGGATTATATTCATCTGAAACAAGACCCGCAAATTTGGTATACCCGGGTACTTGTATATGCCCGGTGTACATATATGACATATCAGATGGATATAAAACTCATACCGGTAATTGCTACTGCACAGTCTGCACCAATACTTCTAAGTAAGAATTTAGCATATCTTATTGTACTAAGTCCATTATTCTTATAGTTCTAATAGTTTTTTCCAATTTTCAGCATAAAATATGTTAGAAAGGAACGTAAACAGTGATGATTTCAGTAACTTAGAAATGTTCCGATTTCCAAAGAAGAATATTAATACTTTGTACCAAAAAAAATTGTGAATGGTCTTTGTACAAAAATATAGGATATTTCATGTCATGTGTAGATAGTCATATCTGTACCAGTGTCCTGAATTTCAGAAAGTGCAGAGTCATACCCCAGATACCTGTATCCATTTGCATCTGGATGGATAGTCATACCTCTATTAGTGTCCTGAATTTCCTAGAGTGAGTCATATCGCAGATCCCTATATAAATATAAATGTGCATCTGCCCTCATAGGCTATCCCAATGTACATCGAACCAGTCTCCACCAAGTTTTATAGCATGCAAGACTAACATCAGAATCTATCTCTTCTATAAAATGCCATCCGCTGTTACCACTTTAAAGTTTAACTAGTGCCAAGAATTTAGAAAAGAGACTGACTGGATGTGTTGCACACATAATGCAGATAGATTGAAACAGAGAAAGCCAAAAACAATCAGCACATCTCCTCAAAACCAGAAAAGACTAGATGAAAGTTCCAAGGCCTCTCAGCTTACTGTCACACAAAGCCTGCTTTATCATTCAGTTGATCAAGGCATGGTATAGTTATTAGCAGTTGGCATATAATGAGTCATAAGGCTTTATTCAAAACCATGTGGATAGCATACTAGTATTTTTTTTAATGAGATAGCATTCTAGTGTTGAAAGAAGTCTTCAGCTCAAGTACTGTATCAGTTGTTCAAAGGTTCCAACCCATTCCAAATCATTCTTCTTTCAAACATTTCCTATCATTACAAACTAATGAGATAAACCTGGACAGTATGGCAACACCATTTATATAGATCCTAGATAGCTGGTGAGCAGTTTGCTCAAATCAAGATACCGTAGAGACCACATGCTCTTCTTCAATGGGCATCCCACATCCCTTATCTTAATGGATTGGTCATGCTGCCAATATATGATTTTCAATATATTTAACATTATTGAGAGAGAGAGAGAGATTCATTGTTCATCACTAAACATCTACCAAGACCAAATCAAAAAATATAAAAGGAATTGTGAATTGAAACGGCAAACACTATTGAGATTAATCTTCTTATAAATAATAAACATCTTCATAAACTAAACAAGTGAAAAAATAAAATAACCCAAAACAAAAACAAAAAGAAAGAAAGATGAACAGATGATAACCTTCAAGATGTTGCCTCTCTTTTTATCAAGAACAAGGCCCCTGACCATGTATTTCCAGTCAAATGACCATTCTAGTAACTGCATAAAGATTGAAACATGCATATAAGTGAAAACTTCACTACTGTCGCACAATACTGAACCTCATAACTGAGTCGTAATGATACAGATAATTAGATTCAATTCAAGATATAATGATCACTGTACAAGAAAATCTTCGATGACTTAAAAGAAAAGAGACAAATGCATGTCATCGTTGCTTTGCACAGGCAAGCAGATTCTGAACTTGACTACATTTCTTTACTAGAGATACAAATTTCAAATCCAAAGAACATTGTGAGATGGATGACAAGATCATCAATAGTAGAAGTGAACAAAGGGAAGATGGCTTCTGCCACCTCAACCATGACAAAAACAACCAGCCAGTAATCACAAGTCTGCAGCCAAAATCAACAATGTTTGTTCATAATGACTACGTTTTTATAATAACTAAGAGCTGGAAAGTGAGAATACGACTGCAGTCTAAAATATAGCCTATGGAATATGGTTTTTGATTTAAAACACCATCGTAGTCCAAATTTGATTCAAATCAATATCACATAGAAGAAAGGCTCCAGTGTTGGGAAGTCCCACATCCCACATAGCCTAAGATATAGGCTGGACATGTCTTAATATACATGTATGGGCCTTCCACCTATCAGCTTAAGCTTTTGGGCTGGTATATGGCTTCTTACATCCAGCACTGTCAACTGGAGTCTGGGAAGCAGTGTGTGGCCCCTTGGAAACTAGAGAGCATTTTCAATGAATTTAAAGATCTCGATCACAATCTCCAAATTTCATTCCACCATAAGGAGTCTCGCAACAGAACATGTTATGTTGATGTATCATGTAATCCCTCTGCCACTCTAGGTTAGTGTACTCTATGTTCCACCAATTTTCAGTGGCTCCTGGACCCCTAATTATTAGTTAAACCATTCACCGTTTAATTTTTTAAAAAATGACCTTAGAGTTGAAATGTAAAAACTATGCATCACCATCGTCATCAGATCCTAATCCCAACAATCTGGGGTTGCCTAAAGAGCTCTACACTATAAATATTCATTTAAAAAATAAAAATAAAATTAACCAACAAAGCTAAGACTAGATACCGACTAACAAACTGAGAGAAAGAACAGAGAAGGATTGAAACAACCAAACTGTTACTCTTATTTTATTTCTGACAAAGTCTGTTTTCTACCTATATTGAAATATTATATGTTTTTGATAATTTTTTTCTTTTGGGCACATTTGGGTAATTCACTTGTAAAGTGAATTCAAGTGAAGAGTCACTATAAGAGACATGAAAAGAGGAGGGGTTTGAAATTTTGTACCTTTTGATAAGACCCCTCTTCTTTTCATGTCTCTTAAAAGTGACCTTTCGCTTGAATTCACTTTACAAGTGAATTATAAACGGGCCCTTAGTGAAAAATGTGTGCTCATGAGGTACACGTGATGCGCTCTGGAAAACGGAACCCCTTGACCCAGACCTCACCTCAAAATTAGGAATGGAAATTGGTCGTTTTAAATGGGACCTGCCCCAACCGCTCATATTAGAAGAGGGTTTGGTAGTGTGTTTGTGTGATCTGGAGCAGGTAAGGGATTTTAGAATTTGGTCCAAGTTGGATTTTGGAGCGGGTTCGAATTTTGGTAGGCCTCAACCCACCCTGTCCCTTATTTAGGTATATTTTAGTGAGTATATGTGCAAAGTTTTTGTAGGATAAGAGGTAGTGGACAAATACAACAATGAGGGTGCAGATCAACTCCTGCCTCCTACAAGTCATGGTTTTATATTTTAAATTAAGAGAAAAATCAACTATCAAACCCAATCTGAATCGCACCAGTCACAAGTTGGGTGCAGTATCCTATGATGCCCTAATACAGATATCAATGCAGACATGGACACGGGGCCTAGAACACTGATATGGTTATGTTGTCATGATTTTTTTTTTCATTAGAGCATGAACTTGGTTAGTAGGAGTGTAGGACATCCTGAACTTGTATTCTAGAAGTATTGGTGCAGTATCGAGTAGCTAAACATGTCATATCAGTCTGACACGAGAATGCTGGGAATGTAAGTATTTGTATATCAAACGTAGAAATGGGTTTGGTTCAATATGGGGCAGAACACATGAAAGTCAGACCAGGTTCGAATTTGGGCCAACCAGTACCAAACCCAACCAACAGCCATCTTATAAAACATTTGGAACCAAGCCTAGATATGCAAAACCCATGCAATGCATGAAATGCAAGAATACAATAGAGGGGGAAAAACAATAAGAATAGCTGCGCAGTGTATTTTTTATAGCTTGAATATGTCTTAAGTGAAAATAAGACCTAGACGAGATCTTGGATCACATCAGTGATCAATCTATAACTAGGTTTTAAACCTTTAGCCTACATGATTTGATTAAATAAACTAAAATACTCATATGGTTTAAGCGTATCTCAAAGCAAGAATGGAAAACCCATAAAAATAAAGAAAAAAAATCGTATTTAGATTGAAAGTGTGTATTGGGAGGAATGGAATATTGTGTGTTCAAAGTGAGGAAACAGAAATTCCCTCCAAATTGCCTTTGGAAGTTTAGTGTACACGCTAAAAGAGAAGTAACTAGAGTGGGTTTTGGAGGTATTCTAGAGATGATAAGGTGTCAATCAAGTTATCTTCTAGATATACACGTGAAAATGGTGCAAATAAGGCAGCGACATGTGTTGCTTATGGAAGAAGAAAAAGGCTTCACTGAAAGGTAGCAGCAGATGAGAATGTGCACAAACCTCTGTGGGATATCCCAAATTATAGACCAGTTTTCTGATTGTGCCATCATATGCCAACGATTCAAATGTCTCAGGCATGTATTGTGCCAAGGTATAATCCATGTCAAATCCAACAGCAACAATGTTCTTCATATTTAAAGATCTGTTACAAAAGATTTGTTTCCCCATAGCAATTTTTCTTCCCCAAGCAGGAGATGACCATATACATCGGGCCTGACCACTGGAACCACAAACAGGCTGCTGAAACTGTGAAGCCTTGCTGTCTACTCCAGACCCTTCCATCGTGCAACGGGAATGCAAGTGGCTAACGCCTGTCGGTCAGTGCAGAGTACTATTAGATACCAAATGGCAATGTGACCACAAGCATTTCATGTATGCAGAGATCCAACTTATATAAACGGTCTAACTTTTTTTTATATGCTAAGCAATAACCGTAATTCAATAAATGTTATCTGCAGTTGGCAGTGAACAAGGGTGGACCAAATTACTGGGGATGATCAACCGAGCAGTATGATTTTTATCTGCTTATCAGTTCATAGTCAGACCATTGACCATCAACGCATGTTGATTTTCAAAGGGAGGGCCTGATAACCTAACAGGAGCAGCACACTCTGGTTGGATCTTCCAATATTCATGAACAGGTTGGATCTTCCTATATTCATGAACAGGAAATAAATGCACCTACAATAAAATTAAATAAAATAAAGAGAAGAGTTAATTGGTAAAAAGAGGGGGGGTGGGGGATGAGCCAGAATTCTATTATAAAAATGGAGCTGTATTGGGATGTTTCCCGTTGTTTTGGGGCTTTGGCTCTTTTTTTGCTTTAATTGCTCTCCCCTGTGTTTTTGTTGGGTTTTTTTTTTATGGTCAGTATTGTTCTCTTATACTGTATAGTTTTTTGAGTAATGAATAGTCACCATTTAGAAAAAAAAAAAAAAGGAACTGTAGAAAAACTGTGTTATTCCTCCCCCAAAGCATCATTGAAATAGAGATGGCGAACATAACAATATTTTAAAATATTCATGACCAATGGATAGAAATGGCAAAAGAATCTAAATGGCTTAAAACTGGGTAACAATATCAAATCCCATCTCTATCGACAATCACAATAGCAGCATTCAACGTACAACCAAAATTCCCAAAATTCAAGAAAATGAGACAATAAAGGAGCTCAGAATCAAGAGAAACTCGTCTTGGTCCTCTGCACCATCAAGAAGAAAGATGTCATCCAAGATATAAATCATTTTCATTACTATAGAGAAAACAGAAAACTGAGAAGCTAAATAAGAAGAATGATAGAAAACATAAAACTCTATCCGCAATTGTAATCACAGAATCCAACCTATCACCAAAACACTATTCCTCAGAGTCATCTAGTGGTACAATATTAAAAAAGATCCCAACATCTTCAACAACTACAGATAAAATAGTGACATGAGGTAGAATATTCATAAAGACCCCAGCATTTTCAACTGCAAAGAACGAGTTAAAATCTCACTAAACATAGCACAAATGTAACAACTCCGACGAAAACCACTGCCAAAGCATTCAAGCTTCGAACAATATCCTTACAAATCAATACAATTCAACGCTAAAGAAGCAACACAGAATTAAAAGGAACCAATTCTCCTCCTACTCCATAGATTCATTAAGAGGAATCAAGAAAGATTCTCATCGTTCATCAACATACCAACATATTCACTGAAACAGAGCAAACGCAATAACACTATCTGCAATCACCACCGCTGCACTCAACCTACCACCAAGTTTTCAAAAAAAATCAACACTAACGAAGGATCTCAAGATCAAGAAAACCTTTTTCTCCTCCTCCTACTGGAAGATATTCATCATCAAGTTCCCACACTAAAATCATAACCACGGGCAGAAATCACTGCAAACTAATCAAAAATAGCAAATGCAGCTAACAACATTATCCACAAACACTGAAAGAAAATCCTTAGAATTCGATACAATTCAACAGTAAAGAAGGAGCTCAAATTCAGGACAGCAAAGCCCAAAACTAATCAAAGATAGCAAATGCAACTAACAGCATTAAGAACAAACACCACTGCAAATCTAAAAAAACAAAGTCCGTAGAATTCAAATCAATTCAACAGTAATGAAGGAGAGCCCGGATTCAAGAAAAACCTCTTCTCCTTCTTCTGCTACTCTTCGAAAGGCAGTGATTTTCGTCGCAGTCTCCACTGCGAGAAGAAGAAGAAGAAGAAACCGAAAGAGCAGAGCAGAAAAACCTAATTCGGGAAGCGGGAAGGAAAGAAGAAGAAGAAGCGGCTCCTCTGGGAGAGAGAAGGAAGAGGGAGAAAGCGAAGGGCCTCTTTGGAACTCGCATCGTGGGTTTAAATAGCCATCTCGGGACAGCGAAAGAGAAAGAGAACGGATAAGAGGAATCGGATCCCCGAAGCGTCGTCGCGCGAGTTGCTTCTCCCGCTGCGAATGCTGAGGCATGCGACATCTAATTTCCAGACAGATTAAAGGAAGAGAGACTTTGAGCGATCGGACGGCCCACAATCGCTATCGCCATCAAAATCTTAGAGAACCTTGTGCGAATGTGCTTCGATTTTGAGCCACTTGCATGCGGTGGAGGCGCGGGATTTTGTGCCACGTGGGTTTTTGGAGGAGAAGGAGGGATTCGCGATGGGTGATATTGATAAAGTGCGCCGTGCGTGTGGGGAGTGTGTGTTTGGGGATTTGGAGAGGGGATTAAAGAGGGATTGGCCAATGAGAGGGGAAAGAATCGGATGGGAAATGAATGATGATGGGTTTTTCTCAACGGAAAAACGGCCAAAGTGATTGGGACTTTGGAGGAATAAATGAGTAGGGATGAAAAAAAAAAAAAAATCCGCTAAACCGATAAATAGATTCGGACCAACTGACGGTTTGATTCGGTTTGGAAAAATAAAAAATCGATGGGTCCCATTTGATTTATGATTTTCCTTCTAAATCGATCCAAACTGTCCATGTACATCCCTATAAATGAGAGTGGCAAAGACGAGAAGGGCATGAAAATGGAAATGGGAAACGGCCAAAAGGGTGCGCGTGGTGACTCTCTTATGTAAAATGCTCTCAAATGGAGATTTTTTTAAAAATATATATCATTCAGTTCTATAATTCTCAGGTTTTTTTTTAATTATTGTACTTTTGGTGACAATCATTCTAAACAATTAAATTAACAAAAACACTGGAGAAACATAAGACACCCCCTTTGATTTAACCTAAAGCTTTATCTTAATCCAAACAGTTTTACTATTAATTATCTTAAACTTGTCTATGCCACGTTATACTTATATAATAAATGAACTTCAATTTCTTTCAAAGACATTGTATTGCTAAGCAATTTTCTTTCAAGTATTGCCGAGACATAGGAAGTTGAATTAGACCCCTATTTTCTTATAAGGGAAATTGTAAAGGTGAGAGGAAAGAAAAACAGAAGATCGGACAAAAAAAAGTTACAAAGCAAACTCTATATAAATTGCCACTCCTGTCAGTTTGCATTCACTGTGGCCTCCCTTATTACTGTAATGTTTAGATGCTTGAAACTCCTGAGCGCATGAATGCATGATTCTTGCTGAATTTCATTGTAGCTTGTTCCAATATCTAACGTTTGGTGGAACTGAATGTGACTGTTGAGTTTTCACCACGTGACCATCTACATACACGAGAAATTTTGAAAAATGGGACTTAATAAAGGCGTAAGTCCCAATAACAAGATCTCATTTGGTTTTCAGAATCAGGTGATTGATTTAGTAAGTAATTATAATACATATTAAAAGCAATCAACCACATAACGAGAAGACACACAATGTATGTGTGAAAAACCTACTCGGAAAAAATTCACGGGCCTTACCGTCTAGGTCAACAAACAACCAAGCAATATAAATCGACAGTTACAAGAAAATTCACAATCTTTTTTCAGTTGTAATTCAATGAGGACTACTTTGATCTTGTCGACTACTCGCCATACCGCTTCACCATGCTTGAATCAACCACCTTCCGGATGAATCTACTTCAAATGAGTAGAAGAAGAAACTCTAAAATAAAAACTGAAACACAACAACTTGATGAAGCTTTGGAGAAGAAGAAGATCTCTCAATATAATTTTAGGACTTAGAATGAGAGAGAATGATAAGTGGTGCCCTTTATGTTTGCTAGAATGCTCAATATATTGACCTTGGGTTGTGCATATGGTTGCCTAAAGAGAATAAAATTCAAATAAGTAATCTGTCTAAAATTAGAATGTCAAATTATGAAGAAATCGGACTTTTTACGACTCAGGCGCTCGAACTCAGGTGTGCGCCCAAGCCCGTCGAGGTTCTGTCCCTCGTACGTTGAATCTCACTAAAAGCTTTTTCACAAAAGCAACTGCATGCCTCACTCGAGGAACGGATCCGGGACAGTCAATCCCTTTAGCTTGCATTGTATTTGAATTACTTGTACGTTAAGAGTTAAGACAAACATGGAGAGAAGACCTGATAAGTTGTCATTCTTTGACTCTTTTGTGTTATCTCGATGTTTGTGCACAAAGGTCAAAGTGGTATTCGAACTCTCTTTTTACAAGGATGATTCTCTTTTTACAAGGATGACTGCAAGAGTGACTTCGTGCAGAACAATTTTCGGTCTCTCTTTTTTTTTTCTCAATCTTCAAGAAACACACATCAGTCCATCTAACAAATGTATTACCAATTAAATTCTCTGTTTTGTCTATTACCCCCAATGAATTAGCTAACACTTAAACAAATCTTACATATTTGCATATTATAAAGTTTAAAGATTCGATCAAGGTGAAACACTAGACTCTAGGGCTGAACGAAATCAAACCGCAGACCGAATCGAACCACAAAACAGGACCTGATTTGTGGTTTTAGTGGTACAAATCCGGTCCGATCGAATCGGATTTGGAAAACCGATTATATCCGGTTCGATCCGGTCTAGGCTTTTTGGGATTCGGTATGTATGAACCGGACCGGATCGGATTTATTAATATAAATAATAAATATTTTTTTAGTTGTTTTAATAAAAACATAACAATTTTACCCTAAACTAAAAGTCTACAACTATGAGTTTTGCAAGTTTTTAGTTTGTTAATGTATTTGTTTGTGCGTGTTTGAGACATTTGTATTTTGACTTATGGTGCTTAATTTTTTGAGACATTTGCAACTAATTTTTTATCTTAAGATGTGAGCTGAAAATGGAAAAAATAATAAAAGCTTAGGAAAAAAAATTGAAACCGATCTGAACCACTTATAAGTAGTCCAACCGGACCGTTTTGGACCGGTCTGGTCCGACCGTATTCCGGTCAAAAAATCAGACCGGATTTCCAGTTGTGCAGCCCTAGTAGACTCAATAAAAACACTCTTGATATCCAAATTAAAACATATTTCGATTCCTTTAATTTGAGCTAACTTGAAGTTCTACTTCTAAAAATTGTGTTGCTGATATTTGTGTGAAAACCCTGTGCATGAATGGGTAATTTTATGATGGATCTAGAATACATCCTTCATATCTTCACTGTTACGGGTCATTCGGTGAGAAGATGATCGACACGTACGGGCAAAATGGCGAGACAAGTTGATCGAATTTGTGTATTCATACCCATTAAGGAACTGCATTTTTTCCCCCCTCTAAAGATAAGGAATTGCATTTTTCAATGAGGTCTGAAACCCATGCAAGTTGTATAGGTAAACTGGAGAGGTGGGAGTCTTTATTTGTATCTCATCAAGGTTACTGAACCCTGAAATCCATTTATCAATAAAAGTTCTAATTTGTATTCCCATTCGTACAATCCATCCTTGATTATCCATGATCAGAGCTAAATGTTGGATCATGTCCTTCAAAAATATAGGATTACACCTCTGTGTTTGGTATTCCTCGAAGGCTACATTTTTCAAATATTTTTGGCGCAACAATCATTGCCCGTGGTTCTATGGCACAACCCATGCCGTATTGCTTGGTGTTGTCCAAAGAGGTGGGTGCTTTGTTGGGTGTGGTAACATCTTGTGGAAATTAATCTGGTTGCTATATTATGGTCTATTTAGAAGGGGAAAACTGATAGCATCTTTATATGGTCTTATTTTTCGATTCCTACCTTGATTTCTATTATTGCCACTTTGAAGATTGCAAAATGGGTCATGGTTAGAAAAGAGTTCTCAAAATTTAGATCAAATGACGATATTTTAAATTGGGAAGCTTGTATGGATTCTGACACAGTCCATCTGTATCCCCCCTACTTTTGGGGTGCTAAAGCTCAATGTCAATGGAGCTTTAAAGGGTAAGTTGGGGCCAGCGGAAATTGGAGGTGTGCTTAGCAATATCAAGGGTAAGATTCTTCTTATGTTCTCTAAGTACGTAGGTGTTTGTGATTCCAATGAAGCGGAGGTGTTTATCTATTTTTGAAGATCTTAGGTTGTTTTCTAGATGCTATTGTGCATTACGGACAAATGATTCATTTAATGCTATCGCATGGGTGTCCAACGGGAAGACCATCCCTTGAAATTTTTAATTCTATTTTAATAAAATTAGGAAACTATCAGCTAGCATCGATGTTTCCTTTTATTATGAAGTTAGATTAGCCAACTATATGGCAGATGCATTAGCCAAGCAAGGGGTTGACACTTGACAGGTTGTCTCCTTGGGTGGGTGTGGGGCTGGAAATAATATAAAGCTCTTGTACGTTTCCCTTTTTTCCTCTTCTTTTGTGTTTTTTCTCTTTGTATTTTTGTTTCCTTTAATGAAAGTTTTTGTTACCATTAAAAAAAAAATTAACTGTTAGAGCCATTACTGTTGTATTCACACCATCTAGTTTCCTCATGCCCAACCCCTTTGTGAACGAGGGCGGGTTGAGTTATTTCAAGAGATTGGGACCAAGATCTATATTGATGTTTTTCTTTCCAAAAGAATCGGAATTGCAATTGGTGTATATCGCCCACACACTTTTTCTTTGAATTTTGAAATCCTAACCAGTAACAAGGTATTAGCACAAAAACCCGTTCCTGCACATTCGATTCAAATTAAACAATAATAGAATAAAAAAAACATCATAATAAAGTCTTAAATACGAAAAAGACTAAATACCAGAGAGAGTGAATGAATATACATTCAAGTTCACAAATACCATGTGGAAGATGCAATTATGAATATGATGTTCAAGATAAGCACAATCAAATATACTGTAAACCAAAAACTCATATGGTATTATTCATGAACCACATATGGCTGATGAGAGAAAAGGGAGTGAATACAATATATGGTTGATGAAAGATGAGAGAGTGAATACTATATGTGGTTGATGGCAGAGCATGGAGTGCATGAAGAGGTAGAACTATATTAGTGAGTGGGTAGCATGTTTGTTAGATGAGTGGGGGAAGATGGAAGTTGTATGAGTGTGGAATGTATGAAAGAGAACATGCTATAATTATAAAAACTAAATGTAACTTCAAATAGAACGTATGGCTAAAATTGAACTCAAAACCTTTCACTTTAATATATTATAATGGTTGATGTAATGGACTAATCCACTTAGAACTCTACATTCAAACTCTATATTCAATCATTAGTAACTAGACTTAAATTATTTAATGTGGGCTGAGATTTGAGTTTGAAATAAATGCCAAATTGGTGTTTTAATGCTTGAAATAAAAGGATAAAACTCTAATTGTCAAATAAAAATCCTATTAATCATTTTTGTTGTTGGTTACATTGGATTACTGGTCAGGAGTAGTTTTTTCCAACTTGAAGATTCAGTAATCGGTGTCTCAACTATAAGTGTATTGGCTCTGTAAAGCATATTTTAAAATAACTAATTTCAAGTGGTGTTTTAAAATTCAACCGAGTCTGAGTTGACTTGGACTCAGATCACGGCGGAGTAAGATTATGATAGACTCAGCAGAGTCCCGTAAAATCTTTTGATTTCCTTGGTCTTTCCTTACTTGATTGATACCTGCCTTCTACTGCATCAACAAGGTCCACATGTTGGACAAGACCAAAGCCACACAAAAATTGGTGTGGAAGCTTTTCTCATTCCCATTTTGACATGCGTACCCGGTACATGGGTTGCTGCTGGCATAAAAATTGTGGCACGTGCCGCACGTCTTAGATTCAGATGTGTCCTTTCTCTTCTCTACAAACAGTTTTGAGGGAAGTTTCAATGGGAACTGGAATGCAACATCTCTACCACGACCTCCGTTGCAACCTTTTCAGGCTGGGCTTTCTTCTATCCTAACCTGTAGGTGGTGAAGGACTGTAACTGTAGCTTCTTTTCCTTATAACTCCTAATTAATTTAAAAAATGGACGTATGGTACACATGAATATCCATGGCAGTCGATCTTCATTTTTAACCACTTAAAAAACCCTTGTATATCAAATTTCTATATACTCTAATGCAAACACCTTGCAGAAGAAGAAACCAAAGATCAATCCATGATTTATGGTGAGGGATTATGATTGGCATGTACGCATGGGCGCTTGAGTATTTACAAGGTAAAAAAATTCTGAAGTCAGAATTTTTAGAATTGATGCAAACTTAATTATCACTTATGGCTCATTGTCATCATCAAGCCCTATCCCAACTCCTAACTATAGTGGGGTTTGCCATGCAAAATCTAGAGTTCACTCATTCTTCCAATCTTCCCTACTGTTTCTTAGTATTACCACCATGATCATAGAGGACACCTGTAAAGAAGCACAAAAATGCCATTATCCAACGTAGACGAGCCAGCTGTCCATCACCTAGCCGGCCTATCTGAAGCTAGAGATTTTTATGCGTTCCATCAGCAAGTTTCACTTTTAGTTGGTGGGCCAGGAGAACCAACACAACATGTCCAAACTGCTAGTGTCTAATCTACTGTCACTTTTTGGGTCATGTGTACTTATGTTTTGAATAAGATGTGGGTATAATGAGGCTTAAGATAGACGGGTTGGAAAGCATAAGCATAATACCATCCCAATAGAATCAAGAACAGCTGTCACAAGGCTTCCAAGTTGGGATACAAATGCGGATAATTTGAGTACAGCTCTACAAATCCACTTGTCTGAGAGCGGTTCGGAATCATTGTTCCCAGGCTTTATTTCACTCTATTTCAAGTTTGTTACTTGCAACATATTAATTAACATGTAAATAAAACAATTCCACTCCTTTTAAATTTTATGTTGATGGAGTTGAACAAAAAAAAAAAAAAATGATCAATTGGATTGCTGATGTAAATTTGCAGTTTAGATTGATTGATCCAAAGGGCTGGCCTCAAAGAATTTTCTGAGGCTTGGCCTCAGCTAATTAATCTAGGTCTTGGGATGGGATATTAATTTTTAAGCAAATTTCAGTTATCTAAACCACAATACTACATTAACAGACAATTAGTTAAACAGTAGCACAATAATAGGTGCAGGTGATCCAGCTGTTAATTAACTTGATGGCTCAGGGCCAAGCCAAAGGCCAAGACCCACATTTGGCAGTCCTGATGAACCCCGGACCTAGTCATACCCTTATCAAGAGAGGTTCAATATAAATTTGGAGATGGAGAACTTTTGGATGTTTTTAAACATAATGACATCCGTGTTAGATATATTAAGAATAGTTTAGAGAGTAATTTAGAGATGAAGTTTTTAAACCAAGCATACAAACGAGTGATTCCTCATCTTATTCTCATTTTTTTGTGTGAATTGAGGTGCATGTGTTTTCTTAATAAAGCTATGTTATATTCTTTTCAAGTAGGCATTTAAGAATTACCGTGCTACTTAGAGATGCAAACGGGACGGTTTCGGATCAAAATCACAGTGGACCCGAACTCGGATTCGTTTCTAAATAACGGTTCCGGATCCGATTTTGACTCGGAACCTGTTTTATTGGTTCCAGACTTGGTTCCTATACGAAAATCCAGATCCGGTTACTGAACGAGTCCACTTAGAGGAATAGAATCTAACTCCAAAATTAATTCTAATTTTTCTTCATTCTTCATTTTTCTTAAAATAAGCATATCATTCAACTTATAACAGTGGATCAAGTCTACTACCTCCAATAGTATACATAAAAAATATTTAAAAAATAATAATTTAAGGTACAAGTTACAATATCAAAGGCTCATATGCCGGATTCACGGATTGTAACTTATATAGACCTGGAACTGGACTCGTTTATCAATCAGAACCTAAATTGAGTTTCAAACCCGGATCCGTTTATAAATTAATTTTTGTTGGTCGAAACTTTCGAATAATTGAAAAATTGGATACCTTTGCAACCCTAAGTGCGATGGCCATAGCCCATCATTGTCCACATATTTATCCAAGTCTAAAAATTTATTAATTATTTTAATGAATGACGAATGTTTGAAAAAGATTACGATAGGACATTGACAGACTCAAATAAATTGAAATGTGATAGTGATGGACTAGCTCTATAGATAAAAATAATCACCAACAAATCATTTGATCGTTTTGCCGAATATCTCCCCTTTACTTTTAAAAACAGTGGATTTATTCTTTTTGTTACCAATTGCACTTGTGTTGGAGTAAGCTTTAGGGTTTTTTAATGAAGCGAGTGATTCCCTATCCTATTTTTAATTTGAGACATATTCTTTATCATAAAGTTGAATTTTATGCAATGCAGTATTTTAAAGTAATTATAGGTCTATAGTAGGTACATGTAGCCAAAATGAACCCGACCCTGATCCTATGGCTAAACTGAGCTAGCCAACAAATCCATTAAGCGTCACCACTGGTGTCTGGTGGGCCCCACTTAACAAGCATTTTCCTCTCATGGTGTCATCTCAACAGTCGAATACAGCAGGGCACAAAACAACACAGTCCATATAGGCATATAGCAAGTGTATTTCTAAAGCTTAACAGAATCAAGCACCCAAAAAAAGAAAGCCAGTCTTGATGGGACCATTGACAGCAAGCACTGTTATTATTCTTCGATGCCCAAATGCAAATGCGTGGGGCTGATCTCAGCCAAGAAGCTGATGAGCAGAAGTATGTCCATCCTTGTGATATAACTTGACCATAAAATAGGATTCAAGTCATTTCACTTTTTATCATCTTTAAACAACAGAGAGAGGAACTATAACAAGCGTCGAAGTGAATAAAGAGAGATCCATCCTCCTGCAAGTGCTGGTGGAAGTCCTTGATTTATAGTCCTCCCCTAACAGATGGGGACGACTCTTCAGCAACGTTCGTCCTTGAAGCCCTCGAACTACCCCTCGCGCTGTAGGAGGCAGGTGAGGAACTGCCATCGCGCTGTACGAGGCTGGTGAGATAATTCTCCGCAGGACCTGGTAGGAGCGGGATTGCTTCCGGAGCAACGTGGCTGCCTTGACTTGGTCTCTTCGTGGATCTGGACCTGGGCTTCCCTGGTGGATTTGGATCTGGCTCATCATATTCTAGGCCACTTGGGCCTGACTCATCAATAACTATCCAACCAAAACAACAAGCAGTGCATCTGGTCCAAACTGAATTGATTCGTCCAACTAGGGTCCGGATTCTCTTTGAGCAATCTGGAGTCGAAGGAGTGGAACGATGGAACTAGTCCTTAGTGAGGTTCACCTTTTGGGTTTTGAATATGGCATATGCTTAAAATAAACTCCCTTTTATTTTACAAGGGTATCCACAAATTTTCTCCAATCGAAGTTGGTCTCACGGTAAAACTTGTTATTTAATCAAAAAATAAAATTAACACAATTTTATACTTATTTATTGTAAAAAAAACATTTAAGATCTCGATCTTTTGATAAAACAAAAGTGACTAATAAAAATAATGTATAAGATTGTGTTAGTTTTTTATTTTTTTTTTTATCAAGTTTGGATTCCCAGGCAGCATAACAGAAGTCCGAAACTTTTTTATGGGGCCCACATGACGATAATTCATACCATTCAACTTGAATCCCATCCTCTCTAGTGACTCATCTTCAAATTCCACTTCAATAGGAGTTTGTCTCACTATTAAATTGTACATACAATTGATAAAAGGGTTTAAGGTATTTTTATCGATGGTACATTATATTGTGCTAATTGGAGCGGACAAGATTCAAGTTGAACGATCCGAATTACTATCATATGTGCTCCAAGGTGGAGCTACAATCATTTGCATGTATAACACATGAGAAGAAGATCCGAATTTTTATAATCAAACATCAATCTTATGTGGTGGCCAACTTCTATAGAAGTAAAATTTGAAAATACATATAATCATAAAATAAAATTTTAGTTTCAGCCCGGATTCCCAATCATTGGGCCCTACTATGGTGTTCCACTCTTTCAGGTTCAACATAGGATCACTCTATGTCAAAATACTAAATGATGGGTCCCATAGAAAATACTGGGGTCAATGTATAAGTTTACCACAGTAAGGAGAGATGGGAATCCTGCATTTGCAGGTTTTCCGCTGATCTATAAGCCGAAATTTTGAATTTGTTGCGTTTGTAGGTTTTTCGCTGCTTCATAGTGTGCTCCCGCATTTGCTGGTTTTTGGCTAATCCATACGGCGGAAATCCTGCATTTGTTGGTTTTTCAACTTTACCTTGCTTTAGACCGTGGAAATCCTGCATTTGTTGGTTTTCCAGCATCTATAGCTTTTCTTCTGGTTTCAGTATTTATATATACTTCTACTTTTCATCTTATTACCTTCCATATCGCCAAAATCATTAGTCATAGTGAGAAAATGCGACTACCAAAAGATTTGTGTTAGAAGTTTTATTAAAAATACAAGTTTGCCCTTAAATTCATTAATCAAAGACATGCATGTCATTATTTATAAAAATATCATTATTTATCCCAAGTCCAAATTATCTCTCTCAAATTCTCCTATGCACGTGAAGTCTAATCATGTATTTGAAACTCTCAGTCAATCTAATAGGGGTTGTGCATGGATTGGGTCAATTATAACCAATTAAAGTACAAGTGCTAATTGTCATTGTGATCGACTTAGATTTAGTGAAATGGCCCCAGTATTTACAAAAATGGATTTATGCAGGATTACTCTCTCGTACTAAATGTACTAAAGTAATTGTTAATGCTACAAACTTTAAAGAAAAATAAATTCAAGCATTTGAAATTATGCACATATGGGTAACTAAATGGGCAAATGTGTCATTTTATTCTAAAAACTTATGATGGTTGTAAGGCTACTAATTTTGGGATATGAAAGGAATTAAAATGAAAAGACAAGGGGGTTATATACAAATATGAAAATCATAGGGGCTTATTTATAAATCCTGAAAACCGTAGGGGTGTATCTAAAAAAAAACTCTATTTCTATTTAAAATTGCATCCAACTCACTGAGGGAAACGGGTAGGCCAAAGAGGACATGATAGAGGCAGTACAAACAGAATTCATGTCGTCCACCCTGACATAGTTGGACTAAGGCTTTGATAATGATGAAATGCATTTTGTGTCTTTTTTTTTTTACATGGTTTTTAAAATCGTTTGTGCTGAAATCATTACGTAACGATCCATTTAGAGGCCCAAAACTTTGTTTCGCTCGGATTCATCTCACTTCTTAAAAAAAAAAATCTTTCTATTTTGTAAAGAATTTAGAAATTGAAGACTTTTGAGAATTCGCTTTTATTTAGAGTAAAACCAGACAATTAATATACCGGTGCATATTATATTATTCAGGGAAGCGTTTTTCTCTCTAACTAGGGGCAGACCCAAGTATATGGGTCTCGAGGCTGAAACTCTCACCCATAACTGAAAAAAGGCTTAAATTTTTTAAGAAACCCCCCTACAAATTGTGGAAATGTATATATTATTTTTATTTTTGCCCCTTTCCCTGATATTTCTTGTACATAGAGCCCCCCAAGCTCAATCTCCTAGGTCCGCCCTTGTCTTTAACTCCTTCGTTGGTTTTCATATAGGGGGCCCACCTAGATCAATCTAATCTTAACAGAGAGGCTAGATAAAGGGCGGACACCCCAGAGCACAGATTTGCTCACCCCTATCACAACTTACAATAATGCCATTGAGTATTTTCGACAAAAGTAGGAAGGATAAAACTAGAAATGAGCGCTTTCGACACTATTTAGGGATAACAACAATAGGCGATAAAATTAGAGAAATCTATTTGAAAGCGCCTGTAAGAAAAAGTTTGACAATGAAGGTTAATGGCTCACAAGAAGAAGAGGTAGGCCAAAAGAGGATGTGGATTGATGTAGTAAGAATATATACGAAGAAATGTAACTTTTATATGATTTGGCTAAAGATAGTGGAACAGAATTCGTGTAGCCGTCCCCAAAATAGTTGGCATAAGGCTTTGATGATGATGTTGTTGGTTTCTGTCATTTCCTACTTTCTTAAACACGTAACCCTTCTTTACTTCAGACCTTGGAAATGAAGTAAGCTTGTTGCGTTTTATGGCTGGAACCTTTACTTGGTGGAAATTTCTTCTGGCTGGGCTGGGATCCCCAATGCCAAATTTTACACAGCATAACCAAACACCCAGTAGGCCTTAGGTTGGAAACCGAAGCCCTGCTAGGCGATTTAATTAGGAAGTATACTGGGTGATCTAATGCGTTAACTCTTAATTCTCTATGCTCTTTTTCAGCTAAAATTATTTGTAGTTCTTGGTTGGCATTTAGCATTACTTCATCCGGCATGTCCAATTAATTCTACCTATCAATCAACATAAAACTTCTATTCAGGCATGAAACTGTAAATTTATCAATAAGGTCTTGATCAGAACTTAAAATAGATTTGTGCAGAATATATATATATATATATATATATATTTATGGAGCAGAAGTAAAACAACCGGTGCAACAAATAGTTACATTTGGCGATTTCTAATGGTTTCCTAGCAAAGAGGCTTTCAGTCAAAGGGATAAGGGTGGCAGAGATCTTCCACTACCCGTGAATTCTCCACCTACATTCTTGGATTCCTTTTGTTGAACCAGATAGCTGGGATAAGGTTACAATTACATTGGCACTAGTACTTGGATTCAATTTCATAAGGTGAAGTGTGATGAACCATTTTGCGGTCAAAATTGACCATCTGCCTTTTAGGCATGGCATGCTATAACCAACCATCGCTCGACTTCTGTTGTGAAGCTCCCTTTTCCAAGGAAACTGCTAGGAACATGCCAAATGCTGTGCTAGAGAACGGTGTAATAATATATATCACACCCTCCGTAGGAAAATGCAAGGCACAACAGCCCCGTGAATTTGAATACTTAGTTCTCTTGTTCTGATACCATGTTGACAACCACTTACTCTAAAAGCATATTCAGCTTGTACCGCCTACTCTTTTGGTCTACATCATATTAAAATGAAAATGAAAACTACTAAATTATCAATAACACAATGAACCACATAGAAAAGGAAACATCCACAATGAACCACGGTATTATTAGAGAATCAATTGCAGTATTAACGATGATATATATATATATATATATATATAGAGAGAGAGAGAGAGAGAGAGAGAGAGAGAGAGAGAGAGAGAGAGAGAGAGAGAGAGAGAGAGAGAGAGAGAGAGAGAGATGGTACTAGCGCTGCCATTTAAGCAGTAGTATAAGCCATGGGACTAGATTATTTGCTTCATGGTTAGAACCAATGCCATGTATAGTCCGGTTGAAGAG
The DNA here is from genome assembly GCA_012931725.1 of Litsea cubeba. Lineage (NCBI taxonomy): Eukaryota > Viridiplantae > Streptophyta > Magnoliopsida > Laurales > Lauraceae > Litsea > Litsea cubeba. The sequence goes on from WHSA01001014.1 coordinate 192,206, forward strand.
GTCAACGTGTTTTGCTTGTTTATTTTGAATTGGGATCCCTTGAGTAAAAATCTAGCAAGAAACTGCTCCTAAGGTTTTGAAAATTTTGCAATGTCCATTTTATCTTGGAGTGTCTAGTGAAAGGAGAACTGTATTTGAATGCCATGGTGAGTGATTAAGTATGATACTTGTGTCATTCTGAAACGTGTTTATGCATGTGTGGTGATATGCAGAGGAATTGTTTAAGTCTTCAAACTTAGAAAGCTTTATGTGTGAATTTACAAAGTAATGAGTGGTTAGTGGTTAGGTTTAACATACAAAATCAATGAATCTCCAATAAAGCTCCCTACAGTTTCCTATTTTGTTCCCTCTCTTTTTGGTTGAGTCCTGGAATAGTGTGGACTTCACTCCAATTATTTGAGGAGTAAAACAGTCAGCCACTATAAAATTCGTCATTCTATATATAATTCCTGCAAGCAAGGAATTTTGTTTACAGTGAAACCATTTCCACATGTAAATGCTTTGTGTATTTCTTCCCCTTTCTCTTGCTCGTTTACGCTTCTGCATATCAAATTATAGATTTTATATTCCATGAAAACTTATGTGCATGTGTTTCTAGTTTCCTGTTTCTTGCACTTGTTTTACACTTGCATATCAAAATTCAGATTTTATTTTCAATGAAAAATCTAAGCTTGAGGGCATGTGTTAAGTTTTTGCATATCAAAGTTTAGACTTTCTGCTAAGTAATAAAATATAAGAACTATAATACCCTATTGGGAGATGTAGACAAGGTGCCTGCCTGACTGCCTGACTGCCTGACTGCCTGAGTATCATCTGTGGCACAATTTCTGTTCGTGAAAGTAGTTATTGTTATTATTGATATTGATGATGATCGATTATGGAAAAGAGACCGATCAGTGGTATCTCAATTTGATTTTCTTTTAAGGCAACAATCAAAGAGACAATTCCAAGAACCACTGATGAGTTCACTGTAATTGTTAGTTCATCATCAGCTTTGTGAGGGCTAAGCTCCCTGGGGCTCTGTTTAACATATTGAATTCAATATTTTGTCAAGAGTCAATGATTCCATTTTTCATTTCTGTGCCATAAGGGTTCAAATTGAGGTGCTCCTCACTTACATTTTTCACATTGTTTCCAACATGCTTTCAGTCTTGTGGCATATTTCCCCATGTACCTCCCAACCGTTCTTATGTTCATCTATTTGTAACCTTTACTGTCTACCCAAAAGGAACAAAAAAACACAAACAGTCAAACACCTGTGACACCTCAAACAGGCACCAGGAATGAGTTCACTAGGACTTCTGCTAAATCTTTAAAACACCTCAAAGAAAAGGAAGATCTTCAAAAGAAATAAGGTTGTCATCAATAACTAAAAGACATTATTCCAACAAAAGTATCCACTCTGATGTATGAATTTGTTAGCTTTGCTTATATTCATGAACTTGGTAGGACCAAATCCAGGATATCGGAAGACTTTAAGAAGATTCCAGCTAGTAGCTACCAAAATCATTTCAGCATTCCACAATTAATTACATGGTACTTTCATCACTTGGACCTACTAGTAATTCCAAGGGCAAAAATAATCAGAATGTTTATGCTTGCAATTAAAATATAGATGCATGTATGGTATATGGTTATATATTGTCGGTCTTCTAAATTGTCTGATTGGGTGAGCCAGATGCCTGGACCAAATAGAGGCGACGGCATGGCGTGCCATCCTCTGGGTGGGTCTGCACTGTTCTGGGCACCTCCCTGAGCTTGTTGAAAATATTTAGGGGGTCATGCATTAGCCCGAAATGAGCATCAGGATCTCCAATCTGCGAAAGCTTGACATTAGAGAAGCCCAGAGATGGCAGGAGATGGTCAGGCCAATCGCTGTAGAAATGGAAAGTGGAATGCGAGAGCGTGGTCGAGGATTTGTTCATGAAGTCTGCAAGGAGGACCGTGTGGGTTGATGTACAGTTAGCGGCTATCGAATTGAGGACCTGCATGGCATGGAGGTCTGAAAGGTAATACAGAATGCCTTCAAGTACCCAAACCGTATTCCTCTCAAGCACAAATCCACATCTCTGAAGCTTCTCCAGCCAGTCATTCTCTCTGATGTCAGCTGCCACTCGAGTCAGGGACTTCGCCATTAGCTTCGGCTTCTGGTCCTCTGCAGATTCCATCTCCTGTATAAGGGCTGCCTTCATTTGCAAGAGCCTGGGGAAATCCACTTCGAACACACTGCTTTCCTTTAAGCAACTTAGACGGTATGCCCTGGCATCCATACCTGTTGAGTTACAGAGACATTTGAATTGGAAATCTCTATTGTCTTGTCTAGACTGATTTTCATTTTTTTTTTCCGAATGTTGCAATATTCAGAATTTACTGATCAATTATCAAATTTATTCAGCTTGCCTATGTTCCAAGTTACTGTTTTCGCTCTTTGATTATTTAAATTTAGAGAATGGACTTCTTTGCATTTGATTCGCAGTAATCAAACATATAAAGTTTGAAAATTATCGATTTTCGAACTAAAACATTTGAACATTGATTTGGACTAGAAATGAAGCTGATCATTCCAGCTACTAGCTACTATGGTGATATGTAAAGGACTTGAATTTAGTTATTATCTATTAACTACTATCAATTTGCATGAGAAAGATTGTGCTTTGACATCAATGTAAAACAATCAATCATCATTGGAATACAATTCAATTCCTTATGTTAGTTCTTTATAATGAGTAATCATTGAATACTAACCTGCACCTAGGATGACAACTTGCGGGTCACCACCTTCAAAAGATTTGAGTGCAGCTTCAATCTTGGAGTCGAACCACAGGGTACGGACAGCCAGGATCACCCCAGACACTTCGCGGGCATTGTTGAGCCGGTCTGTCTTAATTTTCTCATAGAGGTTCCTGAGGTAGCTCTCTCCGGCGAGGACTTCAGCGACCGGATCTTGGATCATATGCTTCCAGAGGGCTCTCCCTGCAGCCGTCTGGCAAGCGGTGCGCTCCAGTGGATCCCACTCGGTGTCGATAATGGAGTGGAGTGATCTGACTGTTTCTGACATCAACAATTCCGGTAGCTTTAGCTCAGACCACAAGGGGTCCTGGGAGGCTACTTGGGAGTCTTGTTGAGACATGTTTTCTGTAGGCATTCGGTGTTGGAGGGTGGTTGGAAGGGATAATGCATGGTAATGAGAGACTCTTAAGAGAGTGCTTGGGTCTCACAAAAAGGAGGGATTGGAGGGGATAAGGAAAGACAGCCACACACCCCAAGTTTGAAAAATACCAACTAACGTATCTACCTCCCCATTGCCATCTTTTATTGGAGGGAAACGATCCACGACTTCATTTGATTCACTTGGATATATAAGGAAATTAAAAGAGGGCTGTTTGCACGTGTTGTGACTTTTAAGGGAATTGGGTTTGTTCATGGGTTGGGTTCAGTCAGATCCATGGCTCTCAATGCCCAGTTTTCCGGGTAAAATTCCTTTTGAGTGTTTCCATAGAAATGAAGCATGGGTTGGATTTGGGTCAGCACCAGTACAGATCCATATGGGCCTCTTTGATGTTTTTTTCTGGGTCGGACTCAGGGTAACCATGTCAAAGTTCTATCAATGGGAGAACCGAAGTGCGCGGAAGAGCATCATAGTTAGGGCCTGGTCCCTATGCAGCATATTGTACCATTTGTGCAAGGGAAATATACACTAGCATGAATGTCTACATATGGACGTCCTCATCCACACCAGTTAAGGAAGTGTGTCCCGTCAATATTGGTGTCCTCCTGAATTTAAAGGCGCTGGGTGCTTGACTGTGACAATTTCAAACGTCCCGAGGAAGCTGGGCCTATGCAGCCCACTTAGTTCAGTTTGAATGATACTAATCTCAGATCCGACCTACTAAGATATTGAGCCACCAAGTTGGGGCGCCTTTGCGGCCGATTGAGCTAATAGGACAACCAAACTACTGCTAGATGCAATATGAACTTGGGCATGATTAATGCTAGTCTGGCCGATGGACTACTTATTTGGACTTTTCTGGTCCTAAATACCATGAATGTGAAGACTTTGTGGCCCCATGATAAATGATCAAATGGCTGAAATGTCGGGCAAGTTGTTGTTACTGATGGTAAGAGCAAAGGCTTCCGTAATTACCTTTTTTTTATCAATCCTGTCCTACAATCATTTCGGGCATGGGCTGTTTGGATAAATGAGGAGTCAAGTAAAATGGAGTGGATTTCACATGTGGAGTGAAGTTCAGGAGGAGTAGGTTCAAGTTAAAGTAGAGTATTTCACTTCACTCCATTTGACCATTTGAATATTTATTTTGAAGTTAAGGTTTAGAGTAGAATTCACTTCTACTCAAAGAAATGAAAGTATTTAAAGTTGAAGTGAAATTAAGTATATTTGGCACACAGACACAATATTACTTCATCTATCGGCCATACTCATCCAAACATGATAGAGTTGAAATTTTAGACTATTAGGGTCCATTTAACTTCACTCTACTCTATTTTTCGCCTATCCAAACAGGCCAACGTCACCCTGTGCGTCCCATCATGGATGGCCCTCATTATATTCTATTCTGTGAATGTTTTATAATGGGCCCCATTAGAACTTCCAGATAAAAAAGGGGTCATTTCGATTTGGAGAGAACAATTGGGTGAGGCCAATTTATTTGGAGGAATTGTGATGACAGCATTATTATTATTTGTCTGTGAAACTCTCCAAATTTTGGCTTCCTTCACTTAGCATTTGGGAATCCATTTAGAGGTGGAGAATTTGTATAGCCCCCATTAGGAATTCTCAGAGTTTTTGTAAAAAATCTGAGCATTGGGTGATATCTTAATTTCCCAAATGCTGGCACCTACCTAGACTCACAAATGCTCAAAGTATCCTATCAGTTTTCAAAGTTGGATTTTTTTTTTAAGGGGTCGAAGAATTTTATAAGCCAAAAGTAACCATCCACATGGCTGATTTTTAAAATTTCACATATGGAAGAGAAAATTTCAAATTCTAGTGGACAATGACATACAAAATTTATTCCATATATAAATTCTTCCAATCAAACACCCCTTGAAAACAAAGTGGAGAAAGCAATCCGAAGAACAAAATTGCAACCATCTTGACATTTTCTCCACCTTTTCTTCCACTTCAAGGGGACCCTTTGATTCTACTTAATTCCATACCTTTTCTTCTTTTGTTGGAGGGGATCGATCGAGGAAATTGCTTTTGCCTATCATGCAATTCTTCCCCTGATGAAACCATACAGATTAGCATCATAGAAAAATCTAATGCTCGGGTGACATTTTATATCATACTATCTAGCAGATGTTTCAGTTATTTTTTTATTCCTTTGGAAACCGGTCGAGTTGGTCAGTCTGAAATATATATATTTTTAGATTATTTATTCTAAAATATAATTTCGATGGCTAAATTTATAATATTTTACTAGAGTGTCTACTGTAGCTTACGGAATGGGCCCCAGAACCGTTAGCTTACGAAATCTTATCATAAGCTCAAGTTTAGGAGAGCCTTGCTCTATGTATATATCTTTGCATATGTGGGGCCCGCTTAACTCCCGATCTAACACTGTTATATTCTGACCTCTATCAGAGATCGCTACCATTGGGGTTTTGAAAAAAAAAAAGTTTTATTAAAAAGTGATACATTAACTTGACAATCTAAAAATCGATCCATGGATATGTATGTGTAGCGAAGGTGTCAACACCACGCAACCATGAATATATTAGAGAGATTTTGATGTATGGAATGCCGGTGAAAAGTGAGATTTTGAGGTAAGATGGAAGCTGAAATTTATTTGACCACACTCGAACATGGCAGGGATAGAGCCCTTTCTTGGATTCAGGTGGGCCCCACCAGAAGCACCTTTAAAAATTCACAATGTTAGAGAACGACAATGAAGTGAGTTTCAAAAAAGAGTAACATGCGTGTGGAACAAGAGTCGGAGATGCAATGAAATGGAAAATTAGGCTTTGAGAGATGACAAACAATGATTTATAAGTTGTTGGAAAATTATAGTTATGGCCCACACACCTAACTGACCCAATACCTTCTTTATTTTAAAATTGTTACACGAAATAAGCAAGGGTAGATAAATGTTGAAGATAAAGAGAGGCTTTCTGACCACCTTATATGTAGTAACATATCCCTTTAAGAGGTCATTAGTATTTGGGGAGTTCTATTGGCACCTTAAAAACTTCTCTACCCACCGAAAATAAATAAATAAAAGTTTTCCTAAACTACCCCTCTCCCCTCCTCCCTCTCCCTCTCCCTCTCCCTCTCCCTCCCTCCTCTCGCCCCCGCCCCCGCCCCCGCCCACCCCCTCCCCCACCACCACGTCTCCGGCGGGGGAGTGAGCCCCGGCCGGCAGCCCGCGGCGGAAGCCTCAGTCGGCTGGCCGGCCTCCCTCCCCCTCTCCCTCTCCTTTTATTTTCTTTCTCTCTTCTCCCTTCCTCTTCTTCCCTCTCCTTCCTCCCTTACTCTTCTTCTAATTTCCCTCCCCCTCCCCCTCCCCGCCGGCGACTGGGAGGGGGAGGGGGAAAGAAGAGTAGGGGAGGGAATGAAAAGGAAGAAGAGGAAGAGAGAGAAGGAGAAGAAGGAAAGAAAATAGAAGTGGAGGGAGGGAGAAAGAGGGAGAGGGAGAGGGGGGAGGGAGACCGGCCAGCCGACCGAGGCTCCCTCCTCGCTGAAGACTTGGGGGGGGGGGGGGGCGAGATGACGGAAGAGGGTGGAGGGTGGGAGAGGGAGGAGGAGGAGAGGAGGGGGGTAGTTTAGGAAAGAAATATATATTTTGTCTTCTAGTGTGGTGGGGAGAGTAAGATTTGTGGTGCCAATAGAACTCCCCTTGGTATTTTTATGCATGAGATGATCAAAATGGGATTTATAAATATAAAGAGTTCATAATCGACACTTAAATATGCAACGCTTAACCGCAAGACTAAAGAGTAAAGGACTAAATAGTCCGGATTATCGATCTCACGAAGAGATGATGGAACAAGCAATAAATTCAATTTAAGTAGAATTGAACTAAGATATAGCTAATATAGACAATTGAAGTGAACAAGTAAAATTACTAACTATGCAATGTAAACAAATAGTTAATAATATAAAATATGAATTTAATTAGATCTAAGTTAATTTAACAAGTTACACGAAACTAGTTTGTGAATGGTGGTGGAAATGAAAGATTTAAGGTGAAAATGTGGTGTGAAATGCATAGGATTTTAAATAAGTTATGTGAGATGTAGATCTAACAATTAAGAAGTAAAAATAATAAACCAAACAAAGATTAAAATTAACAACAATCAAGATAAGAGATTAGGCAATCCAAAATCCACTAAGTATATAATTAATTCAAACAATGCATGTTCTAATTTATCTCTCAAATCTACAATCCAATTAGCAATCTTTTGCCTGGTTGAATTGGATGATATAACAATGAAGATCAAAGTAAAAGAAAATCAAAGGCCAAAATTCTAAATCATCATCTAGCTACCCTAACAATAAATCATCAAAATCAAGTTACAAAAGATCAAAGAAGGGCTCTAGAGCATGCTATGTGAGAGAACTTAATCAAACTACAAAGCATCAATTGAGATTATCCAAGCATCAAGTGTAGAGATAGAGCATGAGAAATGAGAGAGATTAGCACAACTAGTTATAAAATATACTAATTAATTAAGACACAAGTAGAGAATTTAAATTAAAACATGCATGAAATTGAACTAATCATATTACTTAGCTTGAAAATGAGAGCCCAATCCAAGAGCTTTTGTCACTAAACATCAAGAAAGAGCTCCAAATATTCATTAATGATCTTCAATTACATACTCTCTCTAGATTAGTTACAAAGGAGCTCCTAATTACAATCTAAAAGTATAGAGAATGTAAAATAAAATTGATAAAATGCTAACTTGCCAAAAGATCTCATATTCTTTATGAAAACATTCAAATTTATAGAAACTTTGAAGGCTAGAGTTTGATGAAATAGCTTCTATGTAAAATAAAATATAATTATTGGGGTTTGAACCAATAACCTATTTCATAAAAATCCAAGCTCTAACCAATACACCAACCACTCATTTGTGTTAAGAAATGACTTCTTTTATGCTTAAAGTCTTATCCTCTTATTTTGGGATTTTTCATGTAACTTCTTTATTGAAATCTCTTCTTGATGCCTCAAGACACTAGCCAGAAGGTTGGGGTAATCGTGGGTCCACCTACACAAGAGAAATTACATAAAAAAAGGGCTAGAAATAATCGGATTTATGCATGATAACCCGATAATCCGTTTAATGTGATAGAATAATAAAATCTCCGTGTAAAGCAAATGATATGCATATGAGATGCTGATAAAACCCGAACTAAGGAGGGGTAAAAACATGCAATATTTAGTACTCATCAGTTCCAAATGTATGAGAAATCTGCGTTTATAACTCTTTACACATGTGAAACTCATTGCTATGTTTGTTTGGATGCGCCATTTTCGCATGAGTAAATAAGTACCTTCAATAATTTTAGATGTAAATGAGTTTTTAATATGTTTTTTTTTTTAAATACATGAAGATTTATGGTGTGAAATTAAAGTGTTCTTAATACTTGTCATTAATATGTGAATATTGAACATCCTAATCATGGATTGGGGACTCATAAAGTGCAAAAAAAATCAGATATGCAGGTTGATTTTTTCGTTTTTTACTTTTTTTCATAAAATTTATGAAAACCAAAATATGAAACTAAATATCTAACATTTTTATGCCAATAAAAAAGATGAACGGCTTTGATTACAAATTTGAGCCCCCAAAAAGTGCCAAAAAGAAGTTTGAAGAGATTTTGAACACGCAACCTATACAAAGGCAGAAACTCTCTTGCATGTGTAGCACCTTCTCATTTATAGATGTAATCTTTTACTACCTTCTCATGTACATAAATGGAAGGCTGACAGTGACCTCATTTACACCATTTTCCGACCTCATTTACACGTGTATAGCATGTAAATAAATACAAATAAACCCGATCATCTAAAAATATCATGCATGTGCATCATTTAAAATTTTAATGAGTGTAACTAAATGACCTCTGCGGGAAAAAATATCATACGTATCTAGTTCAGCTGTAAGATACATCTAGCTAGAGAGAGGCAGGAATAAGGATAGCTGAAACTTTCCTTAGAAACAGCATCAATCTGTGGTGTCTTAAGAAGATAGGTTAGAGGGCTAGCCTCTTATAATAGATTAGATTAGGATTATAAAAAAATCAATTAGCAAAAAAAAAAAAAATGTTCCCTCAAATAAAAGACACATCTCATGGTTAGTGGATAAGCTGTCCAGAAAAACCCATTGCATGTCAGAGAGGCTCATTTGTTCCTCTTATGCATGCTGAGTTTTCAAATCTTCCATAGCTTCATCTGTCATCAGTAGTCATGTGATCCAGCATAGACTTTTGAAATAAAAATCAAGGAACATGTTTCACTACCATTTTTATAAGCTAGAATGCAAACGAAGTCTAATTAATCTAATTTTAATGAATGTCTTAAGTAAATCCTTCTACCGTGTGACTCGTGTGATGCTGGCCTTCCCTTGTCAATTGTGACAGACTTTGCCAATGGAGGAAGTTATGTCCCAAGTCGTAATGCAGGTCACTTTTCTTTCATCTTCTTGGTGTTTGTTTATTCAAGTCTTAGATCCTAGTGTAAGCGCATACGCACACATATATATATATAATTTTATGTAGGTGTGCATGTCTCTCGCACCATATTTAACAACTGATAGATCCCATATGGAATTTGTATGATCTTACACTTCATTGATCTACCACTTATCCTAAAATCAATTGGTCATGAAAAACGGCACAACAATGACTTTACAGTGAGGGCTCGGGCTTGACCACAATTATGACCCGCTCAAGAGCGAGGTGGGCGTTGTCCTCAACAGAGCTCCAGTGATATCAATTGAACTCTCTACCCACTGCGCACCACCACTCCCAAATGTTACACATCCCATGAGTTTTACACTGAACTGAATGGAATTATACCGTTGGATTGAAAAATAGAAGAAAAGGATGCATTTTAAAATTATGAAACGTGAGAACTACGAATTAAGGGGGTTAAGATGATTAGACAAACTAGAAATTTTGCATATAGATGATGTCATCTAAATCTTTCGAACCTCCATATTTCTCGTGATTGGAGGAGCCCAGATGAGCCCTCTAGGCTAGTTTGCATGGCATTTCATGCTAGACGTCGACACTAATGTTAATAAGTGTAACAAACTACGACCAGGAGGACACCTTGACTTCATGTTGAGAAGCGAGGTAGACTACTCGTCCGCCCAAAATCAATTGACCCTGGAAAATGTAAAGTTGTCTTTCTGGCACTTGCTTATTGCTTCCTTTTCCTTTTCCTTTCTGTAATCCACATACAAAAAGAGCTGAAGTCTTGTTTGTTAGACTATTCTAATAAGTAATAATACATGCACATGGATTCCTATCTTTGAAATACAGGTACCTGTTTTCCAATTTCACCAAATGGGTAGGCCCCTTATCCTCTTTCTTTAGTAGAAAGATCTCAGTTTTCAAGATTTTTATTTTTATGGGTGGTTTGTTTCTCACTGTTCCATTCTACTGAGGTTTTCCTTCTTTTTGAATATTGTGTAAACAGTAGCAGGGATCATCTTCATCTGTTTTCTCCATTGGGGTAGACTTTTTTTTTTCTCCTCTCTCTTTATTTTAATAGAAAGTGCAAAGCTTTGGAAGAGTGATCTTATGAGGGCAATCCCAATCTGTAGGGGTTTGAATATTGTATAAGCAGCAGCAGCTGCTCATCTGCACCTAATTTCTCCATCTGTGCAGGTTTCTTCTTCCCCTGTCCTTAAAAGAAAATATTGAGTTGTGCAATGGTTAGTGTGTGTATCTTGGGGTGAGGATCTTTCTCCTTTTTCCATTCTGCTGCGGTTTGAATATTGAATAAACAGCAGCAATTGCTCATGTTCACCTCTTTTTTTTCTCCATCCTGTTTGTGAAGAAGTATCTTATTGGGGGAATCTTTATCTGTTTCCATTCGGTCGAGATTTGAATATTGCATTCTGTTTGAATTTACCAGCTCATCTGCAGCTGTCCATTCCATAAAGCAAGATCTTAGCTTTCTCGGTCTTTACAGGAAATTTCGAGATTTGGGTCTTCTTTTTTACTTCTGATTTTGGTTGAATTACCGTAGTAAGAGATGGCTGTAGTTAAATTTGGCCGCCATGGGAAACGCCCATTTGGGTTGGGCGTGAAGGTGGCAGTGGTTGTGATTCTGGGTCTTTGTTTCATCGTCGCCTGGTCTCTGTTTTCTTCTCCCTCTTCGTCGGTTTCTTCCCAGAGGAGTAGTTTTGGCGACATTTCGGCACCCGTTTATGAGGGGAAGAAGGGGAGAGATCACCAGGCTGCTGTGGGTTCTGGAGCTCAGTCTGGTAAAGGGGAACCAGTGGGGAAGGAGAAGAGATCTGCCCATAAAGGTAGTAAAGATGGGAAAGGAATTACTCATGGAAGAGGGTCACAAAAGAAAGATGGAGGCAGGGTTACAGACCATGATGAAGAAACAATTCATCAGAGAAAAGAGGGAATTGATCTGAAACAGGAGGTGATAGCTAAGAAGAACGCAAATGAAACGGAGACAGCAGAGGTGGAGTCAAAGAAGGAAAGTGAGGGTGAGGGTAGTGCAGAAGATGGGGGAGATGAAGATGTGGAAATTGATGGAGAGACAGTCGAAGATCTGGCAGGGAAGGAATCTCCCGAGGAGAAGATGGAAGATGAGAACAATGGCCTGAAAACAAAGGGAAAGAAGAAAAAGACTGCTGGCCTAGTGTTTGATTCAAGAGCTCATTATACTTGGAAATCATGCAATGTAAGAAGCAAATACAACTACATTCCATGTATTGACATTGAAAGGGCTACTGGAAAGCAGCAAAGCTATCGGCATGGGGAGAGGAGTTGTCCTAGAACACCTCCGACGTGCCTCGTTCCTCTTCCGGGGGGATATGCGTCTCCAGTGCATTGGCCTGAGAGCAAAATGAAGGTATACACAAGTGGAGAATGGCTTTTCCATTTTGAAAAACTTAGCACCATGTGGAACATGATGTTGGTTTGCTCATTGTATGATTTTGTGGTTTGCAGATATTGTATAGGAATGTGGCTCATCCAAAATTGGCTGCATTCATTGGACCACACAGTTGGTTAAGTCTATCTGGAGACTATCTTACTTTCCCTCAAAATCAATCATTGTTCAAGGGTGGGGCTCGTCACTATATTGACTCCATTGAAGAGGTGGGATTTTCCTAAAATTAAAATTGAAATTTCATTATTTTTTTTAAAAAAATAAAAATTTTGAAGTTTCTTTTTTTTTTTTTTTTTTTTTTGTGCCTGCTTTCTGGTATGTTGTCAGTCTTGTAAGTTGGCCTGTCTATCTCAATAACTTGAGCGCCTTGATTCTGGAGTTGAGTTAGCCACTGCATGAAAAACAAATGGCAAATGACAGTAGCAGATTCTCAGATAAGGATAAGTTTAGATCTCTACTTAGTACCTAAGTTTATCAATACAACCTTGAGCTTTGTTGAAGATACTTCACGCATCCCCACCTTGATGTTCACATTATCTTCTCCTTTGTTCTTTCCTTTAGCTCTCAGAGGAAGGCTTCCTTGGAGCAAAACATGAGAGCTTGAGAAAAAGACTGGTGACCCATTATAATAATACCTCTCTCTCTCTCTCTCTCTCTCTCTCTCTCTCTCTCTCTCTCTCTCTCTCTCTCTCTCTCTCTCTCTCTCTCTCTCACCAAACCCCCACCCCAGGCGGAATGATCCCTTTATAATAATGCCTCAAGGTTCTTTAATCCATCAAATTCATCAATTCTGTAAAGAATTCCTTATTTTCCATTTATCTTAGCCTTGATAGGAAACTTTCTTGAAGTTGACATTGACTAAACTTATAATTCAGCTTTTCCTTAATAAGAAACTTAAAATCTCGTAGCGTTAGTCGTCTGAATTAAGTAGGTCCATATGTGATGTGGGAGACCACCCTTATGAAACATTTAATCTGTACAAGTCTCGCTCTTCCCATTTCTATGAACTTTAAACACTTTCTAACAAAGATACTTAAAATTGCCATCACCTGGACTTGTATCTGTGTTGGGCACTAGGAGACACTGTGCTTCTAATTGAAAAAGAAAATGCTAGAACTCTTGTAATTTCATTTTTGTATCATTTATATACCATTCATACTGCTATAATTTATTTCATTCTTATAGATAGATTTATTCCCAACATAGTTGGGACTAGGCTATGATGATGATGATGATATAGATTTATTACATGTCAGTAATTCCAATGCATATGATCCTTTATCATGTTAATACAATTTTAGTGACATGTTGGGGTATTCAGCTTCTTGTTGTATCTGCATCTTGCACCCGGAATTTGATACCAACACCTGTCTCCATGTTCAAGTCATATGAGTGAGACATGGGCTCGTCTTTGGAAGACTACTGAGGATCACCTTGGTTTTCAACATACATGACTAATACATGTCATCACAATATGTGGGGCTTTCTGATATGGAAACGGCTGGTTAGAACTTAGATCAAACCTGACTTCATTGTCCTTGCAAAATATTTATAATGCGGCTTGGAATTCTTATACAGATGATTAAAAGCTTAATTTGACTCGTAAATGTTCTCTTTGTTTCCAATATGACTCAGATGAGTCAATTGGAAATTTCTTGGTTTTGTGTAAGATCAGCTCATTACTTGGTGTGGTTTTGTTAATTTTATTTTTTGCGCGTCACTAAAATTTATGTATTTTTTTTTATTGTGTGCATCCTATATTGGAGTTTAGACTCAGTCGTCAGTACCTGTTATTGACAGCAAGATTCTGATCATGTCTACATGTAGTCATGTACTTCTGTTCATACATCCTTACTCTTACTACTGCATAAATATTCCATGTTTTAGTTGCTGCTTCATATGATACCCAGATACAACAAGGATATGGAAACTAAATAGCATTGACACTGTCGATCATTTTCCACATCAAACTCTAGTGCTTGACGCAATATGATATGAAGAGTAGAGATTTTGCCTAGTTTAAAATATTTGGGTACCATAGGTTGATACATGAAGGATTTATGCCAGAAAGGTGATTAATATAGGAACGGAAACTTTCTATTGTGTTTTGAAATTTGGTTGCTTCAATAGATGGTACCAGACATTGAATGGGGGAAGAATATTCGTATTGTACTGGATATTGGATGCACAGATGTAAGTTTTGGCAGCGCTCTCCTTGACAAGGATGTATTGACACTATCTTTTGGACTGAAAGATGATCAAGCAGATCTAGCTCAGGTTGCCCTTGAACGCGGTTTCCTTGCTGTGATTGGAAGTATGGCATTGAGAAGGCTTCCCTTCCCCAGTGGCGTATTTGATGCAATTCACTGTGGAGGATGCAGGATACCATGGCACTCTAATGGTCTGCTTTCTGTATATCTTTTTCCCCTCATACTGCATACAGGTTATTTATGAACGGAACGTTCTCATCCGATTCATGCATTTCAGCATGGACTTTGTTTGTTTTATAGGTGGGAAACTTATTCTGGAAATGAATAGGATTTTGCGCCCTGGTGGATACTTTGTTCTGTCAACAGAACATGAAAACATTGAAGTCGAAGAAGGTGCGACCTCTGTTGAAATTCTACCTCTCATCTCTAATTGAAACTACTACTCATATTGAATTGCTAAGTTTTAACATCAGCTAGAAGTAATGAAGCATTTCTTTTAACCTGCTTATTGACTCTTAAGATCTATATTTTTGTTCTTCCTCAATAATATTTGTGGAATATATTGTTCAGAAAGATTTGCATGGACTGACCATTTTAGTTTAGAAAGTGAGAACTGCATGTTATAAAAAAAAGGTGAGAGCTGCACATCTGTGCGTATGAATATTGTTTCAAGTTTCAACTCTTATCAGTAAATGATGTGCAGGTCGCCTACTATTTGTCATTGTAGAGTGTATAGCAATCCAAAGATTTCTAATACAGATAATGGGCACAATGATATCAAATAAACTTAGGAATTATTAAAGAATTTCATGGGATGGAAACTTAGGAAATATCTATATGCTCAAGACAACACATTACATGCTTTGGAAGGGTCATTTTAATGGGTTTACAGACCATTCTTGATAAGTTATTAGTTGAGATTTCTTGAATTCCATCTTAAGAAGTTGCAAAATGTGTTTCCATTAACATGAGGTTCTTATTTATTTGGAGTTTTGGATTTATAGTGAGGGAATCACAATTCATAAAGTGCCTTGATCCATTAGCATGAGGGGGTGGTTGCAATCATTCTTGTCCTGGTCACAGGTAGGTCAGCCAGGTCAGGCTTGATGTGTTGCCAAATTTGGCTGGCTGTGTGACCAAACAATTGATAGCTTTTGGCTCTGGCAACTAAGTGCGAAAGTTGGCTTGTGGGTTACTTGTTTTAACTCTGTGGATGAAGGAACCACAACATATAGATTGCTTCAAAAGGAAGAGTTAAAGAGTATGCAAAGTCCCTTGGGTGTCCAAGGGACTCTAGGACCCCTTTTCCTTGGGCAGTACATCTAAACAGAGATGTGAATCCATCTCCTTGTAACCATGCACATCTAGTTCCATGTAAATGCAGTTACTTCTGATCAAATTCCAGACAACTTAAGTAAATAGATTCCGTACTACTACTATGGATCGAACGCTTCTAGATGTGATATACTTGGGAGAGCAAATTTGCCATCTGCATCTTCTTTTCATCGGCATCATATAATAATAATAATTGTATTTTTGTTATATTATTGACAAAGAAATCAGGACTAATATCTTGCATTTCCTTTCTGATAATATCTTGAAAATCAAATGTATTATATTTAGTTTAAGTCATGATAACAAGTCATTGTTCACATCAGTTCTTTTTGGTGAAAATTTCCAGCTATGTCAAAGTTGATGGCATCTATCTGTTGGAATATCCTAGCCCACAGAACTGACGATGTGAGTGAAGTGAGTGTTAAGATATATCAGAAGCCATCATCCAATGATATATATGAGTTGAGGAGGAAAAAGAACCCTCCTTTGTGCAAGGAAGATGAAAACCCAGATGCTGTCTGGTAAGCTGGGTTCAGCGTGCTTTACTATTACATATCTGTCCTTATATTTGAAAGTAGCTGTTTGATTTAGATGTCATGGCTCTGATATATTATTGACCTTGAGTTGTGTTGAATTCTTTTAATTTCTCTTTGTATCTTTTTATCAGTGGTTACTTGCTTTTCCACAGGTATGCTCCAATGAAAACTTGCCTACATACAGTTCCAGCTGCCATTGAAGAGCGTGGAACTGAATGGCCCGAAGAATGGCCTAAGCGGCTTGAAAGCTTTCCAGATTGGTTGAATGGGAGAGAAAAATTGGCTGCAGACAGTGAGCACTGGAAGGCGATTGTTAACAAATCATATCTCAATGGAATGGGTATTGATTGGTCAAGTGTTCGGAACATAATGGACATGAAAGCCATCTATGGCGGGTATGCAAGAAATTGGTTCAATTCATGTCATGTTAAAGTTGGAATATGCTGATTTCTTTCCCATCTTCCTGTTCATTCTTCTTTCCAAGTTTTCCCACCAATCTCTTTGATGTATTTGCATTGGCTTTGTGCTGTCTTTTTTTTTTTCCTGAAATTAAAATATACAATGCTTGAGCTATAAAGAGCTATAAAGAACAGTTCATTTTGGGCGAGACTTTTGTATAATTGCAAACAGCCCCTTTAGTGGTTCAGACTGTTCATCTGGTGGGTCCCACTTGGACTCATGATGCTGCAAAAAACTCGCCGAACCAACCTTTTATATCTGGTAATTGGCCTGGAAATTGGTTAAAAATGAAAATACATCCCGCTGGCCATATGAAATTGCCAAAGGTTCAACCAATTGGATGGCTGTTCAATTCTCAGTCGAAGAAATTCTCTTTATTCCGGCTGTCCATGTTGGATCAGATAAGCAATCTGGTTCTCTGAATAAGGGGCATTGCCTGTGGATGGTGCGTGGCTGAATGAAGGGCCTGCAATTCGAGCTGAGTAAATGTGTGAAGACTTCAGAACATGCAATGCAGTTTCCAAGTCAATTTTTGGTTTTCTGAAGTCAGTGATTATACATTTGTAAATGCTAAACATCCATTCTTTTGGTTGGCTGTTCTTAATTCAAGCACATGAAGCAAGAACAAATTAAGTCTGAATGTTTACCATACAGGTTTGCAGCTGCTCTAGCATCACAGAATGTTTGGGTGATGAATGTAATTCCAGTCCATGCCCCACAAACTCTTCCCATCATTTATGAGCGTGGGCTTGTTGGCATCTACCACGATTGGTGTGAGTCTTTCGGCAGTTACCCAAGATCCTATGACCTTTTGCATGTGGATCATTTGTTCTCACGACTCAAGAACAGGTACAAATGGAACTGAACTTGGTTGAACTTATTTGCGATGCATATATTTATAAAACAATAGTTTGACTGTTGTGCTTCGTATTCGTTGATGTAATTTTAGCCAAGAATTTCATACTGTTAACTCTTGTTCATTGTTCCTTCAACAAAATAATTGATGGAAGATGATGGATATAAATAGCAACATCAGTTGAGAGTGTCTTCCACAGATCATAAAGGTGATAACATTATATTTATGCTCCGGAAGTAAGGGGACTTTCTATAGACCATAAAGATGGTGAGTGGAGCTCGAGGGTTACCCGAGAAAGTCTAGACCTGAAAAAGGGTCTTAGCTGTAGAGACACCAAAAGATGGGTATTTCCATATTTTCGATCAATTCATACAGCACTTAAAAAAGGTCGCCCACAAACTAAATAAATCAGTTCTTTGCTGAAACCTTCCTAGTATAGTATTCTCGGGCAAGAGCTGCTTGGCTAGAGGGGCCCAGTGCTTGACTCTGGAGTTTCTTCGTATTTCATGATTATTACAAAACCGTTTAGTAACTCTACTTGTAGAGTGAAGTGAGGTGCAGCCTCAAATCACGAGAGAATAAAATATGAGGGGGGTCTAAGTATAATGTTATGGTTTTTTGTCTTTACTGGCTCTTGATTAGGAATCTTTTTTTACTTTTTGTGTAAAAAGTATATGGCCTTCTATCATTTAGTGGCTTTGAGAATGTTTGCTTTTGACTTTAAAAAAAAAAAAAAAAAAAAAAACCGGGGGGGGGGGGGGGGGGGGGGGGGGGGGGGGGGGGGGTTTGGGGGTACTTTTGATACGACCCCATCATCTTTTCATATCTCTTAAATAGAGGCTTCACCTCACTTAACTTTAATAGTGAAGTTACCAAAACAGGCCTGGTCTCCTTTAAAGTTGGAGAGGGTGGCCAGTCATCATAATGAAAGGGAGGAAAGAACTTGAAAGGAAAAAGGCCTCCGAGACAAATTGACAATTTAATATAAGTTGATGGAAGAGTAAAGAGAGAAGTAAGGGGCGTCTGGAGGTGGTTGTAAAAGAAAAAAAAAACGTTTCAATTCACTGGAAGATAAATATTGACTAGGCTGTCTAGAGGCAATCCATGACTGTCTTGAGTGTAGGTTGAGTTACAATGAGGTGTGTAGTTGCTGGTATTTTCTCTGGCTGGTACAGGTCTTGCTCATCTGGTGGGAGCCAAAGCTTGAAAGAGAGGCTTCATCTCATCATCTGTCTCATGTGACATTTTCAAGTAACCAAGTAGTGGAAGGACTAGGGAGACTCAGATGATGTTATGGCCTGGGATCAAATCTAGCACCCAGACTTGTAGATGTAATGCTATATTTGATGTGATTCGACATTGCCTCTTCTGATCGTACTCCGTTCGCTCATATGAATGAGATTGTTGGATCGCTTAGAGTGCAGTTTCATCATGATAGACAATCACTGAATAGTTTTGCAGATGTTTGGCGAGACAGGAGGTGAAGAAAACTTCTGATTTGGTGGCTAATACAATGTAATTTTTGGTCAATTGTATATTTCTTTCATACCAATGGTTGCCCCTATCTTCATGATAGGGTGTTTTAGCCTTGTTGTAATCCTCTTTGCTTTAATTTAATTTATAGTTACAGATTAAAAAAAAAAGGGAAAAGAAAAGAAAATAAAAGGGAAGGAATATAGTATTTCAGTGGTAGTAGTGAAGAAGTTGACAGATAAATTTCTTATTTTTCACTCTAAAGAACCGTACATGAGAATTTCACATCATAGGATATCCTTATACAGTTCTTTTGAACCTCATTCCACAATTTCCTCCCTTCCCTTCTATCTCAGTTAAACATTTTCTGCTGAAGTCTTTGACTGGTACCGCCGTGGTCCTTTGGTATTGGAACATCACTAATTATTGATAACTGAACCTCATTTGAATATTTCCTCCCTTCCCTTCTTTCCCATTTAAACATTTTCTACTGGAGTCTTTGACCGGTACCGTAGTAGCAGCCCTTTGGTATTGGAATGTCACTAATTATTGATAACTCTAACTTTTATGTCTTTGAAAATTGCTTTAGCCTTGAAATACCATGGTGTATTATCTAGGGAATAATGGTAGCTTGAAAGTGAATTTACCTGAATACATCTTTTAGGTCCTGTTTATTTCATGTCGATGAATTCCCGGGATTTCTAAGACTCTATTCCTAGAAGTGGTAAAAAATGAAGAATAAAAAGTGAATATCCAAAAATGACCAGCAAATAACCTCCCCTTCAATGGAAGTTGAATCAAGGGAAGAGGGGAAATATATACGTAGCCATCACCCTAGTAATTCAAATCCTAGGAAAGTCAAGGTCCCATGTACATTGCTACCTCATATCCTTCACCCCCAACCTCTTTAATTATCCTTCGGTGGAGCTCATGTGACCATGATTTCATAAGCATTCAATTCCTATGTATTCAATGCAAACAAACATGCCCTTATACTTAATGTTGACTATAAGTTACTCCTATACTCTTGTGCATGTATGTCATCATCATCATCATCAATATTTATCATCAATGAAACCTCATCCTATCTATTTGGGTCAGCTACATGTCATTTCCTGAAGTTTTAAAGCTGTTGTATAAAGCAAACAACAAAACAGAAGCATGAGTGTGACTTGGGACTTGCTCGTAGTGGTCATTCCATGTTATTATACTTGCAAGTGGATATTATTTTATGATGCATTTAAATTGAAACACTTTTGGCACTGGCATTGTTGAGCTTCATGGTAAATGGTTTGAGAAATAAGATTGGAGCTTTGAAAGAAGAAAGTAGGTGTAAAGTATGGAAATTATATGAAACTCTGACATGTTAATTAGAGAATCATGGCTACATATATCTTTTTCCCGATATCATTCATCAAAACGCATATTACGAGCTATGATGAGCCGCATTGCAAGCTTGTGACACTGATGCAATGTTATTATGCTGCTTTTATGCATAAGTAAATAGTAGCAATAAGGTTGTGTTCATCCTTGAACTGATCCTCTGCTTAAGACCCTTGACAATGCCTATGCTGGTAAATCCTTTGCCCTTGCAGGTGTAAGCAACCTGTGGGGATTGTGGTTGAGATGGACCGACTATTGCGGCCTGGGGGTTGGGCAATCGTTCGTGATAAGGTGGAGATATTGGATCCATTAGAAGTGATCCTGAGATCACTCCATTGGGAGATCCATATGACATATGCCAAGGACAAGGAGGGAATCATCTGTGCACAAAAGACCATGTGGCGACCGTGAAGCTATTCAGAAGTTGCAAGCCTGCGGATCCATTAATGTGGGATTATCAGTAAGGGTGCTAATTTATTTGTTTGGCCGTGATACCAATGTCAGCAATTCCTTGCTTTTGACATACAGAAAGCCAAGTTGGTGTGCGTCTCCCTTGCTATAACTGCAGCTTTGGCCTGCCATCTTGATGTGATAGCTTGTATTATTGCATTCAGATTTAATCCATTTGTACCTTATTGTTGTATTATCCAAACACGAATGGTAAATTGAGAAGATGCCATTTTGATGTAGCCTGCGTTCTTTAGCACACTATTTGGCCTTTTAGTTTGTGATTAGTTTCAATGTTGCTTTTTAAGGAGTAAAGGGGATTGCTTCTTTCTTCCATGTTCCCTAGTAGTTCAGACTAGAGCTGTTAACACTTAACAGGCCGGATTCGGGCCGGGCATACCTCTGTTCAGGCCCGAGTCTGTTTA
Source organism: Litsea cubeba (assembly GCA_012931725.1). Lineage (NCBI taxonomy): Eukaryota > Viridiplantae > Streptophyta > Magnoliopsida > Laurales > Lauraceae > Litsea > Litsea cubeba. Next base: position 213,437 of record WHSA01001014.1, read on the forward strand.
CAATTGAGCTATCCAAGTCTGGGTGCACATGGCCAAGAGACTGGCCCAAGTCTGCCCAATTGTGTTTTTTTTTTTTGGGAAATTCTCAAAAAAGGTATAAAATCTTTTTCTAATTTTAAAAAAGGACATTAATAGTTGAATATTTCAAAAAAGTATAAAACTTTTACACAATTCTTTCAATCAAGTACTCTCCATAATAAATTTCTAAAAAAAAAACCCTTATATTATTTTTCAAATATTCACTTTAATAAATCATTTAAGTGAAATGATAAAGTCCAATCCAAATGACCCAGTGGTGCCCTTTCAACTACCATTATCCTCTCTTGTCACGCACCCCAACATCCCATGATCGGGGCTTTGCTTTAAAGAGGGCCCAAGGCCTATTTCTTTATTGGAATCCAAGGAATTCTTGTGTAAATTTTTTTTGAGATCTCCGACATAGTGAAAATTTTAAATTCTTTTTTATAATTGAGCATTTAGAAATTTCATAAAAAAATAAAGGGGCTGGAATTCCAAAAATTTCAAATGTCATTTGAGATTTTGTAGGTGGGCTGAATGCTAGTTTGGATGCATACCAAAGGTTACCAGGTCTTGGTTTAAGTTTAGATCTGTTGGGTCAGGGTCAACTTTTATAGCTCATGGGTTCTACAAGTGGTCCCATGACATTGGATCCTCATCCAACTCAAACCTAACTATTAATAGCACTATGAAGTTGGGATTTGGGTCTTACAAGATTTAAGAGCCGCCGCAGAAGCTTTTGCCTCTTTTGCCAAGTCTCCCCCAAAAATGGCGTTGGTGTCCGCTTCGATTGCTTCCCTTTCTCGCTCAAGAACGGCCATCGCTGCACTCCAAAAGGGTACTAGTACTACTCCATCCCCTCTCCTTTCAGACCCATTTCCAATTGCTATTATCAATCTCTATTGTTATTCTAATACTGCAAAGGAATTGAATCCTAATGATGCATCGAGCCGAACCCAGTTCTTGAATTTTGTGAAAGACCGATCTAAATCTGAGAATTTGAAGCTTGATGATGCATTGGGTTGGTTCGATCGTATGCTCCTTATGAAACCCTTGCCCCCAGTTGTTGTTCTTACTCATCTGTTGGGAGCTGTTGCCAAAATCAAACATCATTCCACTGTTGTATCTCTCTATATGAGGATGAAGTGGACTGGGATTGCCCCCGACATATTTACTCTGAGCATTCTGGTCAACTGTTACTGCAGATTGAAGAGGGTCGATCTGGGGTTCGCCATTTTTGGGGACATCCTTAAACGAGGTTTGGAACCCAATGCAGCAACTTGGACAACTTTAATTGGGGGCCTTTGTAAGGTGGATAAAGTTGATCAGGCCATTGAATTGTTGACAAATATGGTGGAGATGGGGTACCTCGCTAATGTGGTTACTTATGGTACCATCAAAGATGGGCTCTGCAAGAGTGGGAAGGTGGATGCTGCTCTTGGGATGCTGAGGGCGATGGAGAGGGGAAGATCTACACCGAACACTATTGTATATGGCATATATCTTTGGATGCCTTTATAATCAACATCATAATGGATGCTCTTTGTAAAGAGGGGATGGTGGGAAAAGCACATGAATTGTTTGACGTGATGATTAAAAGAGGTGAGGCGAGAAGCTTAATGCTATTCTACATTGATGGATGGTTATACGTGATGATTCAAAGAGGTGAGGCGAGAAGCTTAATGCAATTCTACATTGATGGATGGTTATACGTGATGATTCAAAGAGGTGAGGCGAGAAGCTTAATGCAATTCTACATTGATGGATGGTTATTGTTTGCAAGGGAAAATGGATGTTGCAAGTGACATCTTTAATTCTATGGTGGTTGATGGCGTTGAACATGATGTGCGCAGTTACAATGTTTTGATTGAGAAGTAGGAGAATAGATGAAGCCATAAGGCTCTTCTATGAAATGCGTTGTAAGGGATTAGTACCTGATATTTTTGTATTCACCACTCTTTTAGGCATTTTGCTGATTGTGGGTAATGTTCGGGCTGCACTAACTTTGGTAAACGAAATGGAAGCTTGCGGCATAACTCTTGCTCGCATTACATCCGTTACATTGTTGGATGGACTTTGCAAAAGAAATTATATTGCAGAGGCAATAAATGTATTTCAAGCTATGGTTAACTCTAACTTCCAACCATGTATCAAGACTTATAATATCCTTATTGATGGTTTGTGCAGAGATGGGAAAATTGAAATGGCAAAAAAGCTATTTGATGGCATTTCTGACAATGGTTTGGCACCTGATGTGATTACATATACTATAATGATCAATGGCCTTTGCAAAGAAGGTTTGATGGAGGAGGCTAATGAGCTATTCTGTCGAATGGAGGAAAATGGTTGCTTACCTGACACTTTCGCATTCAATGCAATTCTTTCTTTGTTTTTGTGAAATTAATGAGATTCAAAAGGCATTGGAAATTCTCCATACAATGGCTAAGAGAGATGTTTTGGCAGATGCATTCACCATGTCTATTGTAATTGACTCGCTCTCGAAGGATGAGCAATATAAAAAATATATTGATTGTATTCCTACTTTTGTTAAAAAAAAGTCTAAAAGTGATCTGATGCAAGTTGTGAGGTCAATGCCTTCCTTCTCTTCATGTTTCTGATATGTCATGTTAAGATCTTGGCATGGAATAACACTCTAGTGGGAATATCGTGCTATAGAAGTTACTTTTCTTCCCAAAACAATTGTTTGGTTTTAAGTATGCTATATTCGTCATCTTATTTCTGACATGCAGGTCACGTTTCAGCATAATAGTAGATCTACAAATGGGATGACAGATTATTTAGTTAAGCAAGGGGTGGATTGATCTTGTAATTTGAGTGCCTCTATTTTGTAGTTTGTGGTTGGTACATTTCTATTGTACTGACAATATTTTGAAAGTTGTTCTTCTAGTTGTTTAAGCTCTGTTGTAATTGTCTCTCTTTTTAAAAAAAAAAAACTTCTTTGTTACCGATAAAAAAAATTCCAACAGAAGTGATACCTTTTTTCCCTATGCCTTTTTCCCTTTGTGCTTCTAAGAAGAAGAAAATCTTATGATCTATTGATCGTGGCATTTACTTCTTACCTGTTTGCTGTGTGTTCGATATACTTAATACATGAAATTAATGTTGATCCTTTCTTTCTCTATTTTTTTCCTATAGAATCTCATTGATTTGTATTTAAATAGAAAATGGTGGTTTTTTTTTTTTTTTTGTTGTTGTTGTTGTTGAATTCATTTATTCATATGTGCTGATTTGGAAACCAAACATGAAGCCCTAATGATGATGTTTACTTGGGGTGGTTGTCTATAAGTCTTTTCTTTTTCTTTTTTTCCCCCTTTTTATTTTAAATTTGAAATCTTTTGCGTAAAACTCATAACCTTTAGGGATCATGCCTTGTGTTGTGAGTTCTCCTGGAATCTTGAGTTGTGACAAAGGGAGTTGATCACTAGATAGCAAGAGCAAAAATCGGAAATTGATTGTGAGAAAGCAAGAGCTGAAATCGGTTTTAACTAATATATTCTCATAATAGGCTACCCTAACAAAAGAGATCTGGTAACGTCGAGGAGATACACATTTTCCTCTAGCTAGTTCATTGGTTGTGGAGTATATGGACATATGACCTTCCAAACAGTTTAAAGTTGTCATACAACAGCACTACACCCATATATCTTAGCCTTGATAGGAAACTTTCTTGAAGTTGACATTGACTAAACTTATAATTCAACTTTTCCTTAATAAGAAACGTAAAATCTCGTAGCGTTAGTCGTGTGAATTAAGTAGGTCCATATGTGATGTGGGAGACCACCCTTTTGAAACATTTAATTTGTACTAGTCTCGCTCTTCCCATTTCGATGAACTTTAAATAGTTTCTAACAAAGATACTTAAAATTGCCATCACCTGCACTTGTATCTGTGTTGGGCACTAGGAGACACTGTACTTCTTATTGAAAAAGAAAATACTAGAACTCTTGTAATTTCATTTTTGTATCATTTATATACCGTTCATACTGCTATAATTTATTTCATTCTTATAGATAGATTATTCCCAACATAGTTTGGACAAGGCTTTGATGATGATGATGATGATGATGATATAGATTTATTACATGTCAGTAATTCCAATGCATACGATCCTTTATCATGTTAATACAATTTCAGTGACATGTTGGGGTATTCAGCTTCTTGCTGTATCTGCATCTTGCTCCCGGGATTTGATACCAACACCTGTCTCCATGTTCAAGTCATATGAGTGAGACATGGGCTCGTCTTTGGAAGACTACTGAGGATCACCTTGGTTTTCAACATACATGACCAATACATGTCATCACAATATGTGGGGCTTTCTGATATGGAAACAGCTGGTTAGAACTTAGATCAAACCTGACTTCATTGTCCTTGCAAAATATTTATAATGCGGCTTGGAATTCTTATACAGATGATTAAAAGCTTAATTTGACTCGTAAATGTTCTCTTTGTTCCAATTATGACTCAGATGAGTCAATGGAAATTTCTTGGTTTTGTGTAAGATCAGCTCATTACTTGGTGTGGTTTTGTTAATTTTGTTTTTAATTTTATTTTTTGTGTGTCACTAAAATTTATGTTTTTTTTTTTTTTTTTTTTTTTTTTTTTTTTTTTTTTTTTTTTTTTTGCATCCTATATTGGAGTTTAGACTCAGTCCTTAGTACCTGTTATTGCCAGCAAGATTCTGATCATGTCTACTTGTGGTCATGTACTTCTGTTCATACATCCTTACTCTTACTACTGCATAAATGTTCCATGTTTTAGTTGCTGCTTCATATGATACCCAGATACAACAAGGATATGGAAACTAAATTGCATTGACACTGTCGATCATTTTCCACATCAAACTCTAGTGTTTGACGCAATATGATATAAAGAGTAGAGATTTTGCCTAGTTTAAAATATTTGGGTACCATTGGTTGATACATGTAGGATTTATGCCAGAAAGGTGATTAATATAGGAACGGAAACTTTCTATTGTGTTTTGAAATTTGGTTGCTTCAATAGATGGTACCAGACATTGAATGGGGAAGAATATTCGTATTGTACTGGATATTGGATGCACAGATGTAAGTTTTGGCAGCGCTCTCCTTGACAAGGATGTATTGGCACTATCTTTTGGACTGAAAGATGATCAAGCAGATCTAGCTCAGGTTGCCCATGAACGCGGTTTCCTTGCTGTGATTGGAAGTATGGCATTGAGAAGGCTTCCCTTCCCCAGTGGCGTAGTTGATGCAATTCACTGTGGAGGATGCAGGATACCATGGCACTCTAATGGTCTGCTTTCTGTATATCTTTTTCCCCTCATACTGCATACATGTTATTTATGAATGGAATGTTCTGATCCGATTCATGCATTTCAGCATGGATTTTGTTTGTTTTATTGGTGGGAAACTTATTCTGGAAATGAATAGGATTTTGCGCCCTGGTGGATACTTTGTTCTGTCAACAGAACATGAAAACATTGAAGTCGAAGAAGGTGCGACCTCTGTTGAAATTCTACCTCTCATCTCTAATTGAAACTACTACTCATATTGAATTGCTAAGTTTTAACATCAGCTAGAAGTAATGAAGCATTTCTTTTAACCAGCTTATTGACTCTTAAGATCTATATTTTTGTTCTTCCTCAATAATATTTGTGGAATATATTGTTCAGAAAGATTTTCATGGACTGACCATTTTAGTTTAGAAAGTGAGAACTGCATGTTATAAAAAGAAAAGGTGAAAGCTGCACATCTGTGCGTATGAATATTGTTTCAAGTTTAAAATGACCCTTCCAAAGCATGTAATGTGTTGCCTTGAGCATATAGATATTACCTAAGTTTCCATCCCGTTGAAATTCTTTAATAATTCCTAAGTTTATTTGATACCACTGTGCCCATTATCTGTATTAGAAATCTTTGGATTGCTATACACTCTACAATGACAAATAGTAGGCGACCTGCACATCATTTACGGATGGGTTTACAGACCATTCTTGATAAGTTATTAGTCAGTTAAGATTTCTTGAATTCCATCTTAAGAAGTTTGCAAAATGCGTTTCCATTAACATGAGGTTCTTATTTGTTTGGAGTTTTGGATTTATAGTGAGGGAATCACAATTCATAAAGTGCCCTGATCCATTAGCATGAGGGGGTGGTTGCAATCATTCTTGTACTGGTCACAGGTAGGTCAGCCAGATCAGGCTTGATGTGTTGCCAAATTTGGCCAGCTGTGTGACCAAACAATTGATAGCCTTTTGGCTCTGGCAACTAAGTGCGAAAGTTGGCTTGTGGGTTACTTGTTTTAACTCTGTGGATGAAGGAACCACACTTATAGATTGCTTCAAAAGGAAGAGTTAAAGAGTATGCAAAGTCCCTTGGGTGTCCAAGGGACTCTAGGACCCCTTTTCCTTGGGCAGTACATCTAAACAGAGATGTGAATCCATCTCCTTGTAACCATGCACATCTAGTTCCATGTAAATGCAGTTACTTCTAATCAAATTCTAGACAACTTAAGTAAATAGATTCCGTACTACTACTATGGATCGAATGCTTTTAGATGTGATATACTTGGCAGAGCAAATTTGCCATCTGCATCTTCTTTTCATCGTCATCATATAATAATAATAAATGTATTTTTGTTATATTATTAACAAAGAAATCAGGACTATTCGGGACTAATATCTTGCATTTCCTTTCTGATAATGTCTAGAGCATCGAATGTATTTATATCCAGTTTAAGTCATGATAACAAGTCATTGTTCACATCAGTTCTTTTTGGTGAAAATTTCCAGCTATGTCAAAGTTGATGGCATCTATCTGTTGGAATATCCTAGCCCACAGAACTGACAATGTGAGTGAAGTGAGTGTTAAGATATATCAGAAGCCATCATCCAATGATATATATGAGTTGAGGAGGAAAAAGAACCCTCCTTTGTGCAAGGAAGATGAAAACCCAGATGCAGTCTGGTAGCTGGGTTCAGCGTGCTTTACTATTACATATCTGTCCATCTTATATTTGAAAGTAGCTGTTTGATTTAGATGGTATGGCTCTGATTTATTATTGTCCTTGAGTTGTGTTGAATTCTTTTAATTTCTCTTTGTATCTTTTTATCAGTGGTTACTTGCTTTTCCACGGGTATGCTCCAATGAAAACTTGCCTACATACAGTTCCAGCTGCCATTGAAGAGCGTGGAACTGAATGGCCTAAGCAGCTTGAAAGCTTTTATATCTGGTAATTGGCCTGGAAATTGGTTAAAAATGAAAACACATCCCGCTGGCCATATGAAATTGCCAAAGTTTCAACCAATTGGATGGCTGTTGATTTCTCAGTCGAAGAAATTCTCATTATTCTGGCTGTCCATGTTGGACCAGATAAGCAATCTGGTTCTCTGAATATTGGGCCTTGCCTGTGGATGGTGCGCGGCTGAATGAAAGGCCTGCAATTCGAGCTGAGTAAATGTGTGAAGACTTCTGAACTTGCAATGCAGTTTCCAGGTCAATTTTTGGTTTTCTGAAGTCAGTGATTATACATTTGTGAATGCTAAACATCCATTCTTTTGGTTGGCTGTTCTTAATCCAAGCACATGAAGCAAAAACAAATTAACTCTGAATGTTACCATACAGGTTTGCAGCTGCTCTAGCACAACAGAATGTTTGGGTGATGAATGTAATTCCAGTCCATGCCCCACAAACTCTTCCCATCATTTATGAGTGTGGGCTTGTTGGCATCTACCACGATTGGTGTGAGTCTTTCAGCAGTTACCCAAGATCCTATGACCTTTTGCATGCGGATCATTTGTTCTCACGACTCAAGAACATGTACAAATGGAACTGAACTTGGTTGAACTTATTTGCAATGCATATATTTATAAAAGCAATAGTTTGACTGTTGTGCTTCGTTTTCGTTGATGTAATTTTAGCCAAGAATTTCATACTGTAACTCTTGTTCATTGTTCCTTCAACAAAATAATTGATGGAAGATGATGGATAGAAATAGCAGCATCAGTTGAGAGTGTCTTCCACAGATCATAAAGGTGATAACATTATATTTATGCTCCAGAAGTAAGGGGGCTTTCTATAGACCATAAAGATGGTGAGTAGAGCTCGAGGGTCACCCGAGAAAGTCTAGACCCGAAAAAGGGACTTTGCTGTAGAGACACAAAAGATGGGTATTTCCATATTTTCGATCAATTCATTGAACTAAATAAATCACTTTTTTGAAATCTTCCTAGTATAGTATTCTTGGGCAACAGCTGGTTGGCTAGAGGGGCCCTGGCTTGACTCTGGAGTTTCTTCGTATTTCATGATTATTACAAAATCGTTTAGGAACTTTACTTGTAGAGTGAAGTGAGGTGAAGTCTCAAATCAACGTAGAATAAAATATGTGTGGGTGTGGGGGCGGCTAATCATAATGTGATGGTTTTTTGTTTTTGTCATCTTTAGTGGCTCTTGAATGGGAATTTTTTTTAGGGGGGTGGGGTGGTGGGGGGTCGGGGGTTTTCTAATATAATGTGATGGTTTCTTGTTTTTTGGCTCTTGATTGGGAATTTTTTTTACTGGGGGGGGGGGGGGTTTGGGGTTTTTCTAATTATAATGTGATGGTTTCTTGTTTTTGGCTCTTGATTGGGAATTTTTTTACTTTTTGCATAAAAGTACAAGGCCTTTTGTCGGGGGGGGGGGGGTTTCTAATTATAATGTGATGGTTTCTTGTTTTTGTCTTTAGTGGCTCTTGATTGGGAATTTTTTTACTTTTTGCATAAAAAGTACAAGGCCTTTTGTTATTTAGTGGTTTGGAAATGTTGCTTTTTGAAATTTTTTTTTTTTTACTAAAGGAAGGGGGTTTGAATCATTTGTACTTTTGATATGCCTCCAATCTTTTCATCTCTCTTAAATAGAGGTTTTACTTCACTTAACTTTAATAGTGAAGTTACCAAACAGGCCTGGGTCTCCTTTAAAGTTGGAGAGGTGGCCAGTCATCATAATGAAAGGGGAGAAAGAAATTGAAAGGAAAAAGGCCTCCGAGACAAAATTGACAATTTTAATATAAGTTGATGGAAGAGTAAAGAGAGAAGGGGCGTCTAGAGTGGTGTAAAAGAAAAAAAGTTCAATTCATTGGAAGCTAAATATTGTCTAGGCTGTCTAGAGGCAATCCATGACTGTCTGAGCGTAGGTTAAGTTACAATGAGGTGTGTGGTTGCTGGTATTTTCTCTGGCTGGTACAGGTCTTGCGCATCTGGTGGGAGCCAAAGCTTGAGGAGAGGCTTCATCTCATCATCTATCTCATGTGACATTTTCAAGTAACCAAGTAGTGGAAGGACGAGGGAGACTCAGATGATGTTATGGCCTGGGGATCAAATCTAGCACCCAGACTTTTAGATGTAATGCTATATTTGATGTGATTCGACATTGCCTCTTCTGATTGTACTCCGTTCGCTCATATGAATGAGATAGTTGGATCGCTTAGAGTGAAGTTTCATCATGATAGGCAATCACTGAATAGTTTTGCAGGTTAATTGTATATTTCTTTCATACCAATGGTTGCCCCTATCTTCGTGATAGGGTGTTTGTAATCCTCTTTGCTTTAATTTAATTTATGTTACAGATGAAAAAAAAAAAAGGGAAAATAAAATAAAATAAAAGGGAAGGAATATAGTATTTCAGTGGTAGTAGTGAAGAAGTTGACAGATAAATTCCTTATGGGAATTTTTATATGCACCCACCCTATTTAATACTTACACCCACTCTACCTATGGATATGAATTATGGGATGGGATGGGATGGATTGACCTACAGGTATTGATAGAGAGGAAAAAAAAAAGTGGTTTTACACAAGTGAGTTTAGTCAATGGCGACGTGATGAAAAAACTAAGTAGTGGCCTCGATTTTTGTGCCAACATGAAGACCCAACACAAAAGACGCCTCGATATCTGGACGAATCATGTATTTGTTCTTTATTAATCACAACAAAGAGGTGGGACCCATAAGGGGGTTAAGGGGGTGGGCAAATTCTCGAAACACCACTAATAACATAAAAAAATCTAGATAATCTCAAAAGTTTTGGATATTTCAAATAAATTTATTCAAACATATTAACACATTACGTTCCTAATATTCCAACACAATGGTTTCAGAAGAAAACCCAGAACGCATATACTGCATGAAAGCATTAATTCACTCTGCATACGGGGTAGCCCATGCAGCTGCACAATCATGCCTGAAGTGAACCCATTGAGGTATAATGGGAGGCATCGGGTAACCATCTGTCAATGCAACCTGGACGTAGTGATTATTATTTACGTACTCGATAGCAATAGCAGCATGTTGATACGACGGTGGTGGAGTAGATCGAAGTGGCAAATACATAAATCTCCGTGCAGCACTTAAAACGTGTAATATCACATTGAACTTCGAAGCAATTAAGAGACCCATGTCTGGCATGGTTATCCAATGCTCAATCGGTGCTCCTCTATCTAATGCAAAAAAATTTAGTGAGTTGTAAACACGAGTCCACTGGTCATCACTATCAAATATTGCAACATATGCTGTCTTGAATGTGTGCAACTCTTCTATTAAGCTATACCGGATAATTGCCCATGCATCTTCGTGAAGACCAAGACAGACAGCTATTGCCCGAAATCCGTAATTTCCATAAGGTTTTACGTCTTGTACATGCATAATGTAAGGATGCAGTATAGGTGGAAACTGACGAACATAGGCATGTATAGAGTAGTTGTAAATAGAGGAGCAACTGTATCTCGCTGGTTCTTGGAACTGGAAAATATCTGGCTCAACAAACTCAAATGTGCCCGTATTAACACGAGTTGATATGTCTTTTGTCATTCGAGTCAGGGCCTCCAAACGAATAACTGTTTCTGCTTGGTTCCCTAGAATGAAGGGAATCGGACTCAACGAACACTAATGCAGACGGATTAACACGAGTATTTGTTGCATCTTTTTTTTTTCGAGGAGGGGCGTCCACGAGTGTTCGTCTTAATAGTAGGTTCACGAATTGATGTTGTTGATGGTGTGATTATCTCCCTCAACTTCCTTAAAAGACTAAATTTACCATGTCTTATTTGCTGCTTAAACTGTTCCGTGAACACTTGTAGCTCGACGTCACAATCGATGTCATTGTCTTGAAGAGACACACACGGTGATAAGTCGAGTTTTCTCCAAAATTTATCTATGGAATCAATTGGTATAGGACGACCATCGTTCAAATATATCACTTGCTAGTGCGCACATGGCAGTCCGTAGCTCGTACGAAGTCGATATCCGCATTTGTAGGAAACTTCTCCGACATCCTTAGATCGCTCAAATTCCTTCAAAATCAGATGCAATGCGCGGCTTGAAATAAAACCACATAACTTCTGGAAGTGCGGTATATTGAATCGATATTGGACAATAGTTTTGCTTTTCTCAATACTCGCTTTGATAGCTAGGTCCTGTAATTGGATAACCTGGTGAATAAACAACATCGATGTCTCCAAATCTGACTGTGATGACTCCAAGTATTGTTTCAACTTCGCATGCTAGCTCTCGACTCTATTAGTTGTCTGGTTTCCAAAATGCAGATATCTATCGGTCTAGGCAGATACAAACATCTCATTATACAGTGTCAACCATACATCCTTGAGATAATTAATCATACCTGGAAAGTTTTGTAACACTACCTTAAGGTCCGCCAAATTGCACACATACGCATTCTCAATTTCAGATTCCGGCAACATATTCCACATTTTGTAGAATGCATTCCAAAATTTGTTGTCTGTTATTGATGGCCTGCACTTGATCAAAATACTCCTATAAATATGCCACCTACAGAGTAATTTCTTAGCATCGGGAAATACTTAGGCAGACGCATTCATCAAAGCCAATTCTTTGTCCGTGATAATAACTCATGGACCGGTGCACCCATCCATTGTTGACTGCAGACACCTTAAAGCCCAAGTATAATTGAACACTTTTTCTGAATGCATGAACACCAATGCTATGCAAAATGTCATATTAGTTGCAGTCACGCCGACAATCTCAAGGAGAGGCATCCTATACCTGTTTGTTTAGGACACAGATATGTTAAAACTTTTAGATTTTTTAATGTTGCCAAATCAACTTTGTATCATTCTAGAAAGCAGCTTTAAAATAATAAGCAAATTAAAATGATGTTTTATCCTGTACCTGTTTGTTTTATATGTTGCGTCCATCAATAACACGTGCGGGAATGCACGCCATCGCTCCAATGATCCTGGATGTGCGAAGAATAAATCTTCAAGCTTATTGGTTACAGCATTTGTTCGACTCTCGAAAATGTATCCTTCCCGTTGTAGAGATAACATGACAACTTGCATCTAGGTTTTACCGGCTTTCTCTGCAGTTCGAGATTTCTGGCGTGCATTGTATATGGTCGTAATGGTAGACACGCTGTCCGGATTCTGTTTCTTCAATGATGTCAAGATATCTCGTGGCTTTACATTTTTCGTAGACAGATGTTCCATCAACTGGAATTTGGATTCAGAGAGCCGACCGGGGTATGGATGTCCCTCCATATATGATGCAAGGGCATGGTTATGTGCTCTACATACCACCATTGTCATCCAATCATCACCTATTCGCATTTTCACCCATTTCACTTTGAAAGGACAATCAATTTTTTTGGTGCCTGTAATATTCGTGGAAGTTTTATTGCTTTTGTATGTGCCACCGCGATCACATTGGAACAACAGTCTAGGACTCTTCCCGATTATGCTAGTCTCTGACCTTTTAATGACAATGATATATCCTAAATTGCATCCAGTATTTTGAATCCAATCAATTAGAGATTGACGCAAATTGAATACCTAAAAATGTATTAATTCTGTTAGGAATTAACAATTTTTTATTAAAAATTAAGAAAATAAAATATAATTGGAATTTAGTTAATATCATACCATGTCGGTGGAAAATTCGTTTGTAACATTTTCATCCACATTTTCGTCTTCATGTATTATTTCGTTTCTGAGAATATCATCCTGATAACAATATACATTCACTTGAGCATCTGTAATTAATAAAAAATATTTTCTGAAATAATTAAAGAATTGTATATTTACCTGATCACTTGAACCACTTGACAATCGCAGATCATTGGCCCAAATCCTCAGTTGATCCAAATTCATATCTTCTGCTGGTATGTATATTCTGAAGTTAAAAATTAAAAGTCAGAGAATATATTCCCTGAAAACAGAGAATATATTCCCCGAATATTACGGGGTAGAAAGAGAGAGTGCAGATAAGTGATTGTCTTTGATCAAAATCAGGGTGGAGTGGAATGCGGGCACCATTCAAATCCACAGCACACCATGGATGATGGAACAACAATAACCATTAACCAAGTGCCCAAATCCCACATGGCCACCTCCTATCATATTTGATCACAATTCACAGACCATTTTCTATCTGGCATAAATGCAACTTGACAGTTATAAGGGAAGAAATAGATGAAATGCAGAAGAAGAGAGGCAAATATACAAAACCCCTCTTTCGAATCTCTTTCCTTGAAGAAAAAAGCGTACCTGACTGCTACCCCAAAGGATTATGGACTTATGGTGACTTGGGGGTCGAGACGTTTTCTCAAACAAATCACGCGCCGTTTACTTTTAATTTCAACAGCTAAAAATGAGAGATTAAAAGAGAAAAGAGAAGAAGAATAGAATGAAGAAGGAAAACTGGAAGTCTGGAATTCTAAAGTGGGTGGGGAGTGTGGAAAGGTTTTAAGAAAAAGAGGTGTTCTAAAGTTGGTTGGGGGAGGTGGGGGGGGGGGGGGGCATTTTGGTGATTTTTAAAAATTTTTCCAAAGTGGGGTGGGGCGGGGGGTTGGGGGGGGGGGGGTTGAATAAGGCTCATTCGGTGGCCTATAGAGAGCAATAAAGATAGGCAGGTTACAGGGAATATAGCAGATGGGTCAGAGAGTTCTTGCCATAATCAGTTCTCTGTGTAGTCACGGGGGGAGGGGGGGGGGGGGGGGTTGAATAAGGCTCATTCGGTGGCCTACAGGTCACAGGGAGTATAGTAGATGGGTCAGAGAGTTCTTGCCATAATAAGTTCTCTGTATAGTCACGGGGCCTGGGGGGCCTGAATAAGGCTCATTCGGTGGCCTACAGGTCACAGGGAATATAACAGATGGGTCAGAGAGTTCTTGCCATGTGGCCTTGGGGGGGCGGGGCCTGGGGGGCCTGAATAAGGCTCATTCGGTGGCCTGGGGGGCCTGCTTCACGTGAGCTTGGTTAAATGCTGTGACGTCACATCCCCATTCCGATTAGCATTTAATGCCAAAGCATCACATCCCCATTTCCATCAGCAACATTTAATGCAAAAGCTTCACATCCCCTATTTCGATCATATCAAACATTGGTTGCAATCATTTTTACTTAGATGCTGCTAGGCCGTACACCCACTCTATTCATAGAGTGGGTGCGAATAACAGCTCCCATTCCTTATTTTCACTCTAAAGAACCATACATGACAATTTCACATCATAGGATATCCTTATAAAGTTCTTTTGAACCTCATTCCACAACTTCCTCCCTTCCCTTCTATCTCAGTCAAACATTTTCTACTGAAGTCCTTGACTGGTACCGCCGTGGTCCTTTGGTATTGGAACATCACTAATTATTGATAACTGAACCTCATTGGACAATTTCCTCCCTTCCCTTCTTTCCCATTTAAACATTTTTCACTGGAGTCTTTGACCGGTACTGTAGTAGCCCTTTGGTATTGGAATGTCACTAATTATTGATAACTCTAACTTTATGTCTTTAAATTGCTTTAGCCTTGAAATACCATGGTGTATTTATCTAGGGAATAATAGTAGCTTGAAAGTGAATTTACCTGAATACATCTTTTAGGCCCTGTTCATTTCATGTCGATGAATTCCTAGGATTTCTAAGACTATTCCTAGAAGTGGTAAAAAAGGAAGAATAAAAAGTGAATATCCAAAAATGACCATCAAATAACCTCCCCTTCAATGGAAGTTGAATCAATGGAAGGGGGGAATTGTATACGCAGCCATCACCCTAGTAATTTAAATCCTAGGAAAGTCAAGGTCTCATCTACATTACTACCTTATATCCTTCACCCTCAACCTCTTTAATTATCCTTCGGTGGAGCTCATGTGACCATGATTTCATAAGCATTCAATTCCTATGTATTCAATGCAAACAAACATGCTCCTATACTTAATGTTGACTATGAGTTACTCCTATACTCTTGGGCATGTATGTCATCATGCATCATCATCATCATCATCAGTATTTATCATCAATGAAACCTCATCCTATCTATTTGGGTCAGCTACATGTCATTTGCTGAAGTTTTAAAGCTGTTGTATAAAAGCAAACAACAAAATAGAAGCATGAGTGTGACTTGGGATTTGCTTGTAGTGGTCATTCCATGTTAGTATACTTGCTAGTGAATATTATTTTATGATGCATTTAAATTGAAACACTTTTGGCACTGGCATTGTTGAGCTTCATGGTAAATGGTTTGAGAAATAAGATTGGAGCTTTGAAAGAAGAAAGTAGGTGTAAAGTATGGAAATTATATGAAACTCTGAAATGTTAATTAGAGAATCATGGCTACATATATCTTTTTCCCGATATCATTCATCAAAACGCATATTACAAGCTATGATGAGCCGCATTGCAAGCTTGTGACACTGATGCAATGTTATTATGCTGCTTTTATGTATGATTAAATTGTAGCAATAATTAGGTTTTGTTCATCCTTGAACTGATCCTCTTCTTAAGACCCTTGACAATGCCTATGCTGGTAAATCCTTTGCCCTTGCAGGTGTAAGCAACCTGTGGGGATTGTGGTTGAGATGGACCGACTACTGCGGCCTGGGAGTTGGGCAATCATTCGTGATAAGGTGGAGATATTGGATCCATTAGAAGTGATCTTGAGATCACTCCATTGGGAGATCCATATGACATATGCCAAGGACAAGGAGGGAATCATCTGTGCACAAAAGACCATGTGGCGACTGTGAAGCTATTTAGAAGTTGCAAGCCTGCGGATCCATTAATGTGGGATTATCATTAAGGGTCCTTCGTGAAGATTCAAAGTTTTCCTGTGCTAATTTATTTGTTTGGCCGTGATACCAATGTCAGCAATTCCTTGCATGTGGGGGATTCCTCTGGTTTGGGGTCCTGTTTGATAAGGTGAGGATAGTGCAATCGAGCCAAATTACACCTTACTATAAATGATTGTATTATTTACTTTTTTTCATCTTATTTTATACTTTTGCTGAGGGAGGTGCCATTTTCTTCTAATTCTGTTTTGCCTCTTTGTTTCCTTTTGCAAATGTTCTGTTGTTTTAATCTAATCATTCCTTGTTGCTTGTAACCAGATTATCAATATATCAAAAAATCCAAATGCAGTTGCTAAGCACATGGAGGCTCTGACACCTGTGTTGATGCATGCATTTAAGCAAATAAAAGGACGTGAGATAGAAGCATCCTTGCCATGTTCCTCATGCCCTGGCGGAGCCAACAGATGTTTAAGAACACGCTGTTATAAGCTGGCTTCCTCAGAGTCCTCTGCTTGTGCACATTAGAAAGCAGGAGGAGAATTGAAAAGAAAAATGACTTCGTCTTTGGCATCCACTAATTCCCCTAATTACCTTGACTAACTGGTGGTGGGTTACGGTGTGAGTAACTAACGATATAATTGAAAAATCACTGAAGGACCAAAAGCTTTACATGGTTCATTTGTATTTTCCTCTAGGTTTCTTTTGGATGTCCTGAAACCTCAGCTATCAAGGATTCATTTTTGTCATTTGTAGCAATAATGCATCTGTTTAGAGCTAAAACTTGGAGTCAAAGTTTTGGACAAAGGCAGAAAAACTCTCATAAGTAGGAAGCTTTTATGGTGTAGTGCGACTGTATTTGGAGAAGAGTGGAGATTTTAACATTTCAATGAAAATATCCTTTCTAGCTACATCCAAACTGGCTTTTTTCCCCTGTACTAAGTTCTACAGTTTGCATGGGTTTTCATGTTGTACCACTGAACTGTTAATATGCAGATAAGCTTGGGGAGACCCGACATCAGTGACCATATATATAGAGAAAAATAATCACATATTGGACAATTCTAACTTCCAATTGATGGCCATCAAATAGATGGTTGATAAGTAGAATTAATGATAAAGTCCATATTCAACGTAAAATGGCAAAGTTGGGTGTTGCAGATTTTTCATGCATCATATTAGTTGTAGCGTGATTCATTTCAGGTTTTCTATGGTTGGAAATGTCGAAATGTTAACTTGGTGCAGGAAAAAACACTCTCCTATAATTGAATTGGGTGCTATTTAATTCATTATCTTCACACTATTTTGGCTTGTATATTGAGAATTGTAGAAAATGAGGTTTGTGGTTCAGGAGTTCACAAGAAAATCATCTCCATTTGTTCTTATGAGTTATAAAATCTTTATTATCATGAGTAGGGATGTAAACAAGTTGGGTTCAACTTGGGTCTATAGTGGACCAAACTAACTCAAATTTCATTAAAAAAAAAAAAAAAACACCCATTCAGGGGCCAAATGTTGAATATGTAATGAAGAGGTTACAGATTAAGCTTTCTACTATTCGTTGCGCACATGGTTTGTGTGCATGTTGTATAAAATTTTTATTAATGATACTTTGAATATAAGCATAATTTTGGGCATCGAAAATTTGGAATGGACCTGACTTGGCATAAACCCAATTATCACTTGAGTAAAAAAAAGGGTTTTTTTTTTTTATTGAAATCTTTCAGGTCTAAGTCTTCTGCGCATTCAAATGATTGAAAGTCCATTGACATCTATGATCATCATAAATGTGCAACTAGGCCAAGCTTAAGCGCTGAACGGTTTGGATTATATATAAAAAGTTGTGTCACAAACTCTATAAATTTTAAGACATGAAACTAAATCGTTTGGAGTTTAATGAGTTAATAAAAAGTTTGAACGGGTGGGATTAAAGTTTTGGAGCCATAGGAGTTGCATTAAACTAAAAATGATCGAGGATATTGAAAAGTGACTGGAATTTGTGAACTTTTATGGGCTTATCCATTTCATCAGAGAGAAATGAGGACTCGTGTCTTCTATAATATCAAAAAGGAAATACTAAGAGTTGGAGTCGGCAAACATGAAGAGCGTAGCATTTTGAAGAACTCGAAGGTAACAGAATCACCAAAAGTGAAAGGAAAAGAGGAGGAGGAAGGGAGAAGAACGAGAAGATAAAAAGGAGGAAATTTTAAATAAAAGGACACAAGTTTTAAAACTTTTTAAATTAGGGCCTTAGTTCTTTCGTAAGTTTCCGTTAAAGACAACAAGCCATTTAAAGTTATTTTTTCCATCAAATTTTTTTAAAACACTCAAATTACACTTCATTTGAAGGTATGACATGCTTTCCGCAGCCACTACATGCCAATCGTACCTTTAACACCATGTCTAACCTGGTAGTAAGGTAATTGCCGAAGTAAGTATTCATTACTATGGGAAACACAACTAACAAGTCAGCTCTGTGCTACATTTGGGCTGTGTTTTTGGGGCTGTCTGGACCCAATTCCAACTTTTGGCTCAAACCAATACTTTAGCATGCCATATTGTGCCTATATATGCTTATAGGTCCGGCTTGTCACGGCAAAATTCTTTTTTTTTTTTGCTAGCACTATAGTGCATCTTCGTGTATGCCTGTTTCAGGAAACGTGTAGTAGCGCCGTGACGGCGCCACCTCCACCTCCATTGATTTCACCTAGATTGTAGATGAAGAAAGAGACAAAAAAATAATCAAGATTTGGGAGAAAAAAAATCATATTTTGATAGAATTTCAAACTTAGATTAGAAAAGAACGAAGGGGAGTGGAATCACATTAATGAGATTTTCAAATAAATTCTAAAAACACATAAGTAAATTTTAAAATAATGCAAATAAATTTCAAAAAATATAATAATTTTAAAAAACACAATAAATTTAAAAAGATGCAAATAAGTTTCAAAAGATCCAAATAAATTTCAAAAAATATAAATAAATTTCAAAAGACTCAAATAAATGTCAAAAGATTCAAAGAAAATTAAAAAAATACAAATAAATTTCAAAAGACGCAAATGAATTTCAAAAGATACAAGTAAAATTAAAAAATACAAACACATTTGCCAAAAATAAGATAAATCAATTTTCCAAAATTCTAAAAAATTTGCCAAAAACTCAAGTATTTTTGCCAAAAATTAATTAAATTTATTTCAAAAAATGTAAATAAATTTGAAAAGACACAAATAAATTTTAAAAGACACAAATAAAATTAAAAAAATTGATTTCAAAAAATATAAATAAATTTGCTAAAAAACTCAGATAAACTTTCCAAAAATACAGAGAAATATGACAGAAGACAGATAAATTTGACAAAAGAGATAAATTTGCGTGGATTGGGTCAGCCTGACCTGACCCGACCTAGAACAAAAGACTCAGAGAACTGGATTGTTTTCTTCACGTTCTGGTCCCCAGTGCTCTTCCTCCTTCAGCCACGGCAGGGCGCGATAGAAGCGACGGGGCTTCTCCAAAATCTTCAAATGGCGACGGCAGGAGTCTTCTTCCTTGGCGACGCGCAATCCGGTAGACCCAAGAATCCTCTCGTCTCTGGTCTTCTTCTTCGGTCGAAACAGAACCTAGTTCTAGCCTGCGTCTGAGCTCTTCTTCCTTTCCGACTACGCATGCTGCGGCGGATCAGACTTCCGGTCACAATAAGAACTTTCTTCTCCTACAAAGAATCCGTCGATCAAATCTGCTACTGCAAACCAATTCGGAACCAAGGAACAATCCCTTCTCTTCTCTGCGATTTGTGTGGCCCACCGAGATCAGAACCAGTCTCTTCTCTGCTTCATCATGTGTATACCGCAACCCCTCTTATTGTCCAATCTTCTGCACAAAGTCTGAACCCAGGCTGAAGTCACAATGACCCATCGGTAGAGGGAAGATGGAAGATTTGAAATTTGAAATTTCAAAATTTTATGCCTAAAATGGTTGAGAGGGCAAATCAATCATTGTGCGAACATAAGGACCTCTGGCTGCAAAATGTTTAGCTGCGTGGACCTAGATCCCTTAATCAAAAATTGCGTGAGACCAAAGCCTCTACCCATTCCACCTCAGAGAGACCTATCCCTAATTTACTCAAGAAATAATACCCAGAAAAAAAATCGATTTTCATTGAATTTTGACAAAAAAATTTCCGGTTTCTTCGAATTTCCTTAATTGGGTCAGAGAAGAAAGAAAACCGAGATAGAAAGAAATTCCAGACCATGATAGAATTTCTGGGTTGGTTTAGAGAGGAAAGAAAACCCGGTAAAGTTGGATTTGTATTGAATTACCGACCTGATTCATTCTAAGTTTTCATTATTTTCTAGTCTTGTTTCCTTAGCCACAAATAAAGGAACTCTATTTTCTATTCCTGAGTGCTGAAAGCGATTGGAGAAGCCACAGATGCTTAGTTTCAGAGAGAGAGAGAGAGAGAGAGAGAGAGAGAATATGTGGATGGAAATCTGAGGTGTAAAAGAGAGGCCTTTAGATGATGTGTGGCTTTGGATGCATTGGTAGTCATTATGCAAAAATAACACAAGAAAGAGGAGGGTCCCGAAAAAGGAGAGATCTGTGGAGCGCTCTCTCTCTCTCTCTCTCTCTCTCTCTCTCTCTAATTTCTGGGATTTACAAGGAAAAAAGATTCTCTTGGATAGAATGGGAAGAGATTTATTCAACAAAAGACTCAAAAGAGATTTGGCTGTTATTTCTTGACTTCTTGTTCTTCTCTCATAAAGGGGTAGAAAAGTATAGAAACCAAAAGAAATTGCCTTGTGCAGATTCATGCAGATTCAGCAATCGCCTCTTTCTGTTTCATTTTCTTAACTTACTGTGTTTTATCTTTGCTGCTGCCTTCTCGCTTTCCTTTTTTGTTCATTCAGATTTCTTTTCCTCTAAACTCAATTCAGTTAGTACCAAGAAAGTTTAAAAAGAGAGAGAGGGAGAGTTCAAATTCAGTAGAGCTGTTTTTGTCTTCTACTTTCTGCTTTTCTTCCTCTGAAGTGGTGGTCATTCTTCTTCTTTTCTTCTTTACCAACCTGATTTGGTTTTCTTCCTCTGAAGTGGGTTTCTTTCTGTCTTCTTCTATTCTTTTTCTATTTGTGTATGGTTGGACAATCTCTGTTTCCTGAAGTAGCAAAAAAGGGCCTATTTTGTAATCAGTTGTTTGATTCTGACAAAAAACATACTGTTTCAAAGTCTTCTTTCTGTTATATTGCTTCATGCAAACTTTCTGGGTTCTTATTTAATTTGAAGTCCCATGGTTTCTTTCAAGTCATTTTCCACCTGTAGTGACGTATAAATCTTTAGGAGGATTCTGCTTTGATGATGGAGGCTTGTCATGCGCCGTCAAGTGTCGATGCATCAGAATTTCCAGTCCAGAAAATAACTAGGCACTCTACTCCCCAACCCAAGTCGCCATCCTGGTTGGATCTCAGGGTTTTCTATGTGAGGTTTAGCAATTGCAAGGTTGATCAATCAATCCCAGAGTATCTTACTCTCAACCATATCCTTCTGAGACCCAGTACTCTCTCAGAAGTGAATGGAAGAAAGAGTAGAATCCACTCTGAAGCAGTTTCTTTGGTGCTAAGAAGGGATAAAATCGATAAGAAATCTGAGGAGGCCACATTTGTGAGCACTGAGCGTGTAAGAGTGAGAGGGAGTGTGAAATTTGAGGTCTACCATAGAGACCATCTGTTGATCAGTGGGAGCTTGGAGTTGCGTAGTGGCAGCGGCCGTTTTACTGAAGATTCCAGAAGCCATAGCAAGCGATGGAGCATGACTTGCCAATCGACGGTGACTGCCTATACATGCTTCTCGAGGGGGAAGCAATATACAGGTCTTGAATGGCCTATACCAGCTGTGGATGTTTGCGTCGCAGGCAGTTTCTTGGACAATCCAATAATCTTGGGCAAGACTCTTCAGCTCAGTTTTTGGAGGAAACCCAACAGGAAGGGGATGTTGGATTCAATCCCAGAGTATGAAACAACTGAAAGCAAGAGCGGCAAAGAATCTGAGCTTGCTTTGCAGGTACCTAGTTACCAAACTTCAATTCCTCCACCATAAAAGTTGCCATCTAAAATAGAAGTGGTGCATGTTACTATCGATATGCTATATCAATATTCTGTTCTGTATTCTCCATACTAGCCATTTTCTTAATGGCAACCCACATGTTTCCTTATCAATTGACATGTTTATTTGTGTCATAGATTCACTTTTATAGTTAGGAAGAAATAGTTAAAACTGGCAGCGGAATCTTATCTTTCATTGATATGGAATTATGGATATGGAAATGGAACAGAATGGCTCTTTAGTCTTGCTCTTGCCTCTCTTTGAATTGGTTCCAATGCCAGATGAGAACCTGACATGATTGTCATTTGAGTATTTGGCTTTTGGTTTATGATCCCTCTATGGAGCCAATTTACACTTAGATGGGAAAGGAAACTAGCCCATATCAGATTGTTTTATTAGTTTCTAAATTGATAACGGAATCTTGTCTACTCAATTAATTAGTTTGGAGAAAGCTCTCGCACCCGGTAGGCAGCAAATGATTCTCTTTATTTTCTAACCTTCTAAGCTGTTTGTGTCTATGTTGTTAGAATATTTTTTTAGTTGGCATGATGTCAGAAGAAAAGTGATATGGCATCAGAAGAAGTGGTTAGGCCAAGAAAGTCAAGACGTCCATGATGAGAGGCCAAAACACACTTGACAGAGAATTTCGTCAGGCGTGAAATAGTAGCAGGTCTCACTATAGCGAGACTAATGCTCGCTGTAGCGAGCTGGGCGTAAGAGTTCAAGTTCGTTCAGAACTCTTTTAAAGAGTTGCAAAAAGACTTCTTTCATGATGAGATTATTTCTAGGAGTCTTAAACACGAACTTAGGCCTATTTATGAGGTGTTCCTTTCAACCCAAAGTAGACGACACAAGAAGTTAATTCTCTCTTGATCTGAGGTTAGAATATTTTAAGAGAGATTTCCTTATTTCTTTAGAGCAATTGAGAGATTGTTCTGAAGGGCTGCTCTAGAAGGTTTTGTTGCTTCTACTCTCTTGTAGTGGTGGACAAGGTGCGAGGAGAACGGTGTACGGTGGAATTCGTGTTAGTGGATTCTGTGCAAGAACAACTACGGTCCTTAGGTCGAGGTACATACTGAGGTAAAGGAGCTTGTGAGTATATCTTGTAAACTGTTCGTGAACTCTTGATTTCTGGTTCGTGGTTTTTTCTCCCGGAAAAGGTTTCCACGATAAAATTTGTGTCTGCCTTCTTGTGGTGACTGCTTGGTAGATTTATTTGCTAGTTTTGTCTGATTGGTTTATTTCCGCTGCATTGATTGGTTAAATTAGAACTAGTAATTCATTCTAGTGGGTCCTAAAAAACATTCATATGTTGTCTATTTGTCTTAATCCAGTAATTTACAACTGTTATGATCTCGACAAAGGACACATGTTATCTTATATGGGTTACTTGGTTGGAAATTGGAAACAGTAGTGACCCAAGTCATTTTCTTGTGTTAACCAGGAAACCATGTTTAGTTCTCTTGCTGATCACCTCCCTTGGTGATTGCCTTTCCCAACTATGCTAAAAAGTACTGTTTATGCTAGAACTGGGCAAATAAAACCTTTAAATTGTTCCTCGTCATTCGAGTGCTGGAAATTGGAAATTAGAAAATGGACATATTCAATTGATCCAACGGATTGAAAGGATATGTTTTAAGAAGGAGAAAACCACAAAATATCCAAGGTTGGATGATGAAAGATGAGTTTTCTACCGTTCTGGACCATGGCGTTTTTCTTTCCTTTTCTTTACTTTTTTTTGGGAGATGTGCTAAGGAAACTACCAGTAGATACATGACAATCGTCTCCATTATACTAAACAACTATAATAACGTATTAGAGCCAGCTAGTCGTGTGTTTGAAATCCAGGAGGAATAACTCGGCATTGGAAAAAAAATTGTATGTTGCCAAATGGGCATTGACCGAGTTCCAACGAAGGAGGAGTATTTCCATTTTGCCACTACTAATGCCTTTGGGTTGTGGTAGGGTTGGTTAGCTAAGGTTTTTTAATAACAACAGTCCTATTTTATTTCTTACAAGAAAACTATTGTTTCTTTGGTGTTTTCATTTTCTGGGAACTGAAGCAACCCCTTCATTTCTTTTTGTTTGGTTGTAGTTGTCAAAATTCAAAGACTACAAGGAAGAGACCAACCATGAAGATTACAACAATCTCTACTCAAGAGCTGAATTCATAGAAAGTGATGATGATGAACTCTCATGGTTCAACACAGGTGTTAAGGTAGGTGTTGGAATCGGCATTGGCATTTGCCTAGGCATTGGAATAGGAGCTGGCTTGTTAGTTCGCACATATCAAGCAACAACTCGGAGCTTCAAGAGGCGACTCGCATAAGCCCTATAGGCACAAATCAGTAACCATCTTTATTTCACTATGTTTACTTCCTCGTTGCAGAACACAGCTAGCTCAGTTGTGTTTCTGAGAAATCCCCTCGTGTGAATTTTGCCAAGTATAGAATCTCTTGATGTAGCTGACACAGACATCCGTCTCTTCCCATGTTTGTGAAATCACGAGGTAACAATATTTTGTCTACAGGTACTAAGTGGAAGAGTGTGGGTTCAGTCTAGGGGGGTGTTTTGGTTGGCTGGTATTACAGTTCCTCACCTAATGAAAGTGCGGGGTCCTACATTCCTCCTGCCCTTGAAAATTTACTCATTTGTGATTCAGGGTATGAATCTGACTAAGCCACAAACGGACCATCAAATTTTATGGACAGTTGTGTTTGTAGGGGCATATTCCTGTGCATCCTTCCCTCACCATATGGTGAGGAACAAAACTTAATGGCGCCCATCTAGGGACCCACTAATCATGGAACTTGTGGGGGATGGGAAGAGACACTTTGGATGAGACCATATATCAAATTTGGAGTCAATTATATTCCTCTAACCCCTTCATCCGTGGCCCACAAATTTAATGACTTTATATTAAAGAGAAAAATTTGACATTCGATCCAATGATCCAATCCATTTGGATAGGTGAAAATTCAATGGGTTAGTGTACTTAAGGGGGTTTCATGTGTGTGGATGGTTCGGGTGTGTTATGAAGTCAACCCTACTATATTGTCTTTTACTGTAACATGGTGAGGGATGGATGTACATGAATATTTTCCGTGTTTGTATACTTCTTCTGTAAGCTTTTGATAAAAAGGGTTTTGCCCATATGGCAACCTGTAATTTAGCCATTGATGCCCTCAGTTGGTGACAAAAGTTGTGATATTTCTTCATACGTTCTCCATACCAGGGAAATGACGTAAGTGCCCATATTTATGGGCTTTTGCAATTTATTTTATTCATGTGATATCGCAGAAAAGTCCCCCTTTTATTGGGTTAAAACAAATATATGTATGGGATAACACACAATTTATAATTTTATGTGATATCGCACGGTCAAGGGTATTCTAGTCTATAAAAAATTATATAATTACCTATGGGGAAGTATCACAACTTTCAATACCAGGTGGGGTTATCGACGGCTTAAGGTTTGGAACCACTTGATAAAATGTACGGATCTTCAAATCTGGTAGTTTTATTTGCATCCCCATCTTACAGATTGAAAATATCACTCCTCACTAGCAAGTCGACCTAGAAAAAAAAAAGCATGCAGAATGAAGTTAACTTTACTTGTGCATGCATAGTTGCCTACCCTAGGAATAAGAGGTCATTAAACTTCCATTAGGGTCCCATCTTTATCCATTATTGAAAAAAGGCCTGGTGAGATTAAGGTTGGAGTAGCAAGTTTTTACTTAAAAATGATGAAATTGACTTATCGGAAAAGAGCATAAACTCATTCCTCTAACTCAGCTGGTCGGAGATATGAATGTGCGAGTAAAGTGTGCACGAGCCGAAAACAGACTCAGCGGAATGATGGAAATCCAGAAGTCACTGGGCTTGACTCCGTAGACTTATGAGTGAGGTCGTCTTGGCTGACTCACCAAGTCAAACCGAGGAGTCAGCAAGTTACGCACAATATGGATGATTTGGTGATCAAAGTGGGTGATTTGGATCATCACGTAGTTGGCAAGTGCAAGAAATGCTATACAGGTGGGGGGAAGTTTCGCAAAGTCATGCATCCATACCACCTTGAATGGTGCACATGGTATACCTTCTATGATGAAACAAGTCATCCATCATGAATTGCAGAATTAGTTACTGGTATAAATCAGCCTTGATAAACAAAGACAACCCAAATCAATTTACAAAGAACACTTACAAATATGACCCTTATAAGACTCCTTGTCTAAGGCATCGTATGTTAAATTGGAGACCATAAAATATAGATCCAGACAATCAATCCAATCCTCCCAAATGCATCAATACATACCCCAACTTTCAAGCCAATTCGTTAGAATGAACAAGTAAAATTTTAGCTCAAAGTCTATATCAATTAATGCAACTCAGTGCGAACTCGAAACACATGGGTGTAGTCCACTTATTCAAAGGAGTTGGGCCACTGTTAAATTGATTAATCATAAAACCACATCAACGAAATGTCTTTTATAACTTATTAATCTGGATGATTAGCCAAACTCTTATTTGAGATGTGCACTGTGCAGTCGCAACTCTTTTCACCCTCTCCCCACCAAATGATCTAGCACCAAGCCCATAGACTAACTTTTTCCATGACCCTTATTGGCTATGAGACCTTTCCATCCATCCTACCCAAGTGATAGGAAAGCATCGAAGTAAACCACATGCGCTTTCAATATGGTCTAATTGTAAGTAAAAATCTCATTTATTTGAGTGATTTAGATTTTTAATAAGTGGGGCTAACTAAAGAGCCTCACGTTATTTCTCCAAGCAAACCATAATAAAGCATCCAAGCAAGACACGGAGTCTTTGACCACCAGAATTCTGAATGAGAGAGAGGTCCAATTGCC
The DNA here is from genome assembly GCA_012931725.1 of Litsea cubeba. Lineage (NCBI taxonomy): Eukaryota > Viridiplantae > Streptophyta > Magnoliopsida > Laurales > Lauraceae > Litsea > Litsea cubeba. The sequence goes on from WHSA01001014.1 coordinate 240,484, forward strand.
ATTACCTCAGCAGAGCAGATCAGGACAGGACAATTAGTCTAACATTGCACGCTGAAAAGTAAGGAGAAAGGCAAGGAGCATAAAAGAAACAAAGCGAGAGAAGACTTTCTCTCCGCGTATGTCATTTTATTTTTGACTCTATTCATTCTTCAGCAGCCCCCAGTCCTATAAAAGCTTTTCTTTGAATACTACTCTTACCATTCTAACTAAAAGCTTTTCTTTGAAGAAGACTACTCACCATTCTAAAGTCTTAACCAATTGAATGGATAGGGAGGAGAAGACCAGCAACACAAGCTCGAGATCTCTCCGCCAACAGCACGCCAGATCAAAAGGCATTCTGCTTTCATCCGAGTCCATCTCCGCCGAATGTCTTGCCTTAGCAACCTATGAGAAGCTCTCCAGATCTGTACGCTTGTCGGGTGAATTGACGGGCCACCGGCGAAAGAGCAGGCCCTGGCTATTTCTCAATTGCTTCGTCTTCGGGCAGCAAAAACAGGATGGTGATGATACAAACAAGGCTAGAGAAGACAAGGAGAAGAAAACATCAAGGGCCAAGTCAAGATGGTCTTCTTGGTTACCGGATCCAAATCGGAGATGGCCGGTGCAAGGATGGTGAATTACAGAAAAGTAGAAAGAATGAATGACAGACTTGACACCCATCCATATAGCTTGAATGAAGATTCTTGTTTCTTTCAGGCTGATGCTGTATGGAGATTTTGTAACATACCAAAGCTGCAGTCCATTCCCCTTGGGTTTGGAATATGTATTGTAGGGCTAGTCCAAGAAAAGTATATGTTGTCAAGTTTGAAAGAAACAGTCTTCTACCTTTCTTGAGGTAGATTCTGAGAAATGATCGAACTGCACAATTCACGCAGATTTAAATGATTGGGATAATCAAGGTTGTAAATATTAAATTTCTGTAAAATAAATTTTGAATACCAGACCATTCACAACATAGTAGAGCACCACTGATTTGATAGAAAATGTTGGATGGGAATCATTGATGACCTAGGCCCTCATAAAAATATGGAACTAATCATAATCATCCATCTGAGAGAATGGAAAAAATAATAATAATAATGGTAACTGTGATCTTATTTATAAGGACTAAGCAGTATAAAAGAAGAACTGAAAAGCTACAAGCGCCCAGAAACCTACAAACTTGAGGTCAAGGAGAACCGGGATAAGGTATCAAGAAACTAAAGACGAGAAATACCCCTCCTCTTCTAAGCTATCTGCAGATGACTAAACACTTTTTCTTTTTTTTTTTCTATATGATTGAAAGAGAGCCTGCAATTCAATGGAACCAAATGCGGTGGAATGATCCATTTTGCAGGCTTGCAACAGATGCCCAGGACAACCCAACAGATTCAATGCGGGGCTCTTCAAATCCAATAGTTGATACAATTTATATGGCTTCACAAATCACAACAGTCATTCAGATATGTAATCTATTTATATTCAGTTGCATTCAATGAACCAAGAACTATTAGATGCATAACAACCAAGTTTTTGATACTCTGTAACAAGAGATTATTTAAATACAATGGTACAGATGAAAGGCAGTCTAAAACTATAATATACACACATTTTATCAGCTCATATGAAGTTAGCAGTTTGGTCTCAGCAAACCACTATCACTTGTTTCTACAAAACAAATCCAATGAGTGGATTTTACTTAACTACGCATCTTTATCCAGTGGCGGGCAAGTAGCCGCCGGAACCACGTATTGAGGCTGATACAGATGTGGGCAGTCTTCCACATTGCGAGTGGCAAAGCTAAGCCAATGGTGCAGCAATACACTCTGCATCTGACATGGGCAGGGTTGAGATGATCTCAAAAACGTTTCTTCCAATTCTTGGTAAAGCTGTTTCTGTCCCGAAGGTTATTGGTTGAAACATTCTTCTCTCTACAAACTATCAGCACAGGGAGCCAACACTGACAAGCTTCAATCTCTCCTGCAAAAAACAGAGCTCCAGAATTAGAAGACCGATAAAAAAAAAAACTGAAATACCCAGAAAACTCAAACAGAGTCATGAGGGGTGATTTGGAGTTATTAATGCAGATTGTCATAGAACTGTCAGCACATCCTTCTTTGGATATGCCCAAATGTTACAGCATTAACCAAATAATGAGTGGTTTAAATATTCCAGCACTAAGAGTCATCCTTGCAGGGCAGTTATGGGGAAAGTAGCCACCACATGATGGCACCATTTGTCTGCCTTCTCTACCGAAATCCCTTTCTTTACGACAAACACTGACATCAATTTAACGCAGAAAACTGGAATATATATATATATATATGCTTGTCCCTCTCCAACTTCACTTCCTAAAATTTAGAACTAGTGAGTAGTGAGATTAAGATGCAGCCCTGCTTGGACTAGGCTGATGAACGACTCCAAACTATGATATATATTTTTAAGTAATATAAAAAAAAAATTCTTAATTTTCATAATCATCACATGCCATATCCATGAACCATAATGGTACTTGTCTGAATTAAGCAATTTCAGCTCAACTAGTAACTTAGTAACTATATAACCACACTACTTGCGTAGCATTTCCTTAACACCTATAAATTAAAAAAATAGTCATAGATGCTAAAAATCGAAATAAGGTACAGGCCTAATGTCATAGATAGGCACCATGATCAAGAAGGAATCATTTTAAAATTAACTGAAGTGCACCTAGGGATGAATTCTTCAAGGACTCCACAAGAGGGTTTACCTTCATCAATTTTCAAATATTAGAAATGATTGTGTGACAAGTTGTAGGCTCAAGAGGAGACCTACAATGAAAGTTCACTCAGAGATTAAAATTCCTAAGATGTTTTCATCCTCATCATCCGTACATTATTGAAGGGTCAACATGCTGCTTCTATCCCTTTTTCTTTCAGCTTTCATCCATCCTCCATTCAAAACCTAAAATAACATCTTTCTCCACTCCGTGATAACCATGTACAAGATTCCTCCAGTCAGCCCAATCTCAAGAGAGACATTGAAGTGGCACATACAATGTGCAAACATGCGCCGCAGCATGACAATGCAGAAGTCAACAAAATGCCAAATCATGAGCCTAATCATCACTTCATCAGTATCATCATCTTAACCCTGTACCTATGGCGGCCGGGGGGGGGGGAGGGGTTGGGGTGGTTTAATCATGGACCTAATCCCATTTTTATATTCAAGGTCCACAACAACATCAAAATGCAACAAAATGGTGCAAGACCACAATGGTACTGTAAGGTAGTTGCAAAAGTTATAAACATAAATAATTTTTAGCCAGCTTCGAAGTCTTATTTGGAGGAGGGTTGCATCCTAACCTCACTTTTCTAAGGAATCTTTTGAGGAGAGAATAGTATCATAGAAGTAGTCTTGGCGAATCTTTTTTTAAAAGAAAAAAAATGTTAAGTTAAATAAACACTTATAACAGGATATGAATAATAGAGGTTCTCTTTTGAAATACTGAATAAGAAACGAAAACACGTGACTAGTTGTGGTTTATGGGTGTGAAATGAAGCCTCCATTTCAGCTAATCAGCATGAAGTCTATGTTGCAAACAAGTGCAAATCTAAAAGGAGAGAAAATTGAAAAGGTCTATTTAATGATCATGATTCACGATTCATGGTGATCAAGAGGAAATTGTGTGAGGCTTCTTCAACTCCGAAGACAATCGTGAAAAGGAACACAAAAAAAGTCAAATTTTATAAAATCATGTGGCACACTACCTACAAATGTATTAACCACACATCAAGTGTCTGACAAATTATATATATAAATGTGAGCTCAACTTTCATTGTGGGATTGCCACGTGGCATCATGATATAAAGAATCCCTCCAAACTATCTTACATAGCATGTTTCTTAATATATTCTGATTTCCTAATTAAGAGTCCTAACATAGCTCACATATAACTTCCTATCGTTGGAGGACCCATAGAACATATGATCTTTCTAAAATTTCTCTTTTTAGATCTAAGATGTCAAAAAAGGGAAGAGCAATGCACGTTATTGAATGGATGATCCCAGAATTCTTTGTAACTTATCTCCCAATTTATCTAACTTATCTTCATTCAATATATCCTTCAAAAAAAAAAAAAATCATATCTTCACGAAACCTTGTCGAGGAACATAATCTCTAAGGCTTTCCAAAGTCACTTACTGAGCTAATGCGGTCTGTATCCATTTGTAGAAATATCGATACCCTAGAAAGTAGAAACAAGTTTCTATGCTACTTGTATATCAGACAGTTGCATAAGTGCCACCTTGAGGGTCCTATTATTAGGGTGCTAACTTTAGAAAAATTATAGAATTAGAGAGTTTTTACCATCTTGTCGGACCCTTTTGGCTCTCCATGTATGTACAATAAAAGAGCTTTGTGTACATTGACATGAATGAAAAGCTTAACGTTGGCATCAATAAATTTTACCTCCATTTGATTTTTTTTAATGGTTACCGCCATTTGATAATTGTGGACCCATGTGTATTATTCAATGCTCAGGAGTGGGCTCCACCCAAGGAAGAAGTATTGAAAAGTATTTATATTACCTCTACTAACACCTCGAGGTTTTGGTGGGAATGATTAGTTAAGAAAATTTAATATGGTATCAGAGCTAACCGATCATGAGTTCAAATCCTAGGAGAAACGACTCAGCGCTTATGTGTTGTTAAAAGTGCACTGACCGGGTTCCACCTGAGGGGGAGTGCAGAGGAGTGGGCTCCAACTGAGGAGGAGTATTAAATAGTATTTATGCAGCTTCTACTAATGCCTCGAGCTTTTGTTAGGAATGGTTATCTAAAGAAATTTAATAAAAAGAGGGCATCAAATCTTTAATCACAGAACTCCTTGTATGTGTGCGTTATTTGTGTTTGTCAAGAATCTCTTTCCTTGTATGTGCGTTATGGGACTCTCTAACGCTTCCTATAATCTCTCACCCTTATATTAATTAATCATAATCCCATAAATTCTTTTAAACCTACTAAATTTTAGCATGTCTAAAAGATCTCTTAAATATCTTTGCTTCTTTCTTCAAACTTACCGATTTGATCCCATCAATTATAAACCTTATTAAGGAAAGTTTTCACATCAAGTCTCCTAAAATCGCCCTTAACCCTTCAGGCTCTTCCAAGGTCTCTTCTATTACATCCAATAACCACCATTGAGCTTTACTGGTAATGAACTAATGGAGTAATCCAAGTTGCCTTCTACTGAGGGAGAATTAGACCCTCTTGCTTCAAAAAACCTAGCATGGCAATACTCAAGTGTAATAGGTTAGTAATACTTGATTACAGTATATCATCATGGATGTTTAGCTTTGAGATATTAATTTTGTATTCCTTCCTTTTATCATGCAATCTATGGAGTTTCTTCTCTTCTTTTTACCTATTCCTCTTTCAATTTTACAAAGAAGTTTTTGCTAATATATTATCCCGCTTTCATTAGCTCTCTTCATAACTTCATTTTCAATATGAATTTCAAATTCATTTACTCCTCTCGAAAAATCTATTAATTTTGATATTCTTCCCAAATTAACTAAGAAAAATGCTACGGGGCCCCAAAAAGGGCCCCGAAAATGGGCACGGCTCCCAGCATGCTGGGATCCCATGGCTCCCATGGGAGCCGTGCTGCTTTTCCGGCCCGAAAATCGGGCCCTGTAGCACGGTTCATTAACTAAGGAGGTCTACCAAATTACCAGACGCACTAAATCCTGATGAGCCTGTCTACTATCATTAAACCTTTTTTCACCTTCCTTTTTCTATTCTATTTGCTCTTTTTTGATTTTAGGCTCTTTTATACTATTCTAATTTTGATCTTGATTTTTCATTTTCATTATTAGATGATACATTTGTTTCTTTTAGATTTTTTTATATGTTTTAAAAAACCTCCAAGTTTTAAGATAATTTTAGTTTTTCAGCCTGTGTTGAGAACGGGTTTGCTTTGCTAGTTGGAGATAATAAGCAAAGCCCTAGTTACCCCTCAAAGGCAAAAGAAGATGAAGAATAGGTGAGAATGTATACATAATATCACCTTGGCAATTCCGGGAAGAAAATCATTTACATCATTTACCCATATCCCCGTGAAGCAGATTCCAATAGTGCATCTTCCTCGAGACACACACACAAACAAAAAAAAAAAAAGAAAAAAAGGTAACAACAGATTAGGAAAAGAACTAAACAACCATCTTTCTTGCAAATAGCTCATGTTGACAGCAAATACCACCTAACAAATTATGTCAGTGAATTCAAAGTCAAGATTTTCATACAAACAAAATATATCATGCTTCTCACCCAAAGGAGGACCAAATAATTCCAATATCAGTAATCACATTAACAAGCAAAAATTGACCAAGTACTGGCTAAACTACAGCATTAACTAATTCTCTAAATACAACCACTGAAGAATCAGTTAATCAAGAAAGAAAGGAAGTCCCTTCGCAATACCTGTCTTCCAGCCAGAATGGAACCCGCAGCAACAGCATCAGCAAGCCGCCCGGTGCACCGGAGCACAAGGGAGGGCAGACCAGGTGCAATGTTCCTCCAATTATCATCCTGAAATGCCCGCTGCAAGTCCGCCACAAACGCGGTCTGCTCGCTCCATTTTCTCACAGCTGTATCCGCAATCCTGAGCTCAATCATCCTCTCCACCAACCACAACAGATCCTTCCCATGGTACAC